>CM021110.1:358257533-358389509 GCA_007115665.2 Sequoiadendron giganteum | reverse complement strand
ATTTTTATCTCCTTCAAATATTCAAATAACACTTTGTACTCTGAAGATCCTTTCTTCTTTGAACTTTGAAGTACACAAAAATATCATGAATACATCCAAAAACTTTTTTTTGAATCTTCTGGTAAATTATTCTTGTACTTGATTCCACTTCAGAAAATTCAACCTGCACTTGACTTTTCAACCAATTTGCAATAGAATATGCCCTGCACAAGACAAATTTGTAATAAAAAATGCAGAAAATCGAACTTGCGGGTCGTACTGCAGAAAAAGAATGTTGTAGGAAAATCGTACTGTATCAAAAAATGTCAAATCAGGATAAATAGATATCTTAGAAACGCGTACGCGTTACTTTTACCCAACGGGTAAAAACTTAACGCGTACGCATTACGAAACGCGTACGCGTTTTGTTTCAATAACGCGTATGCGTTATTAAAAAATTTGTTTCCCAACCCGCCTAGAGACTTGGTTTTAGGTTCGGGAAAGCTTTGGCAATCCGAGCCTTAGCCTTTGACCTGCAACTAAAAAACTAAGGCAGATTGAAGAAGAATGTTCAACTTTGACAATATGGTTGATGAATTTTTTTTCTGAATCAATCTATAAAATTAAAACCCATTACAGAACATGATGTCTAGTTTTTATATATATAATTTTTATTAAGATTGGATTATATTTTCTATTTTTTAATTAATTTCAAAGCAAACTAGTCATTAAACTTGAAATATCAGACTTTTTTTTGTTTTTAATAACTTTTTTTTGGTTAAAGTTTTTAGAAAAAAAATTATATGACATCAATCTTTAGACAATTCTTTACACAATGAAAAAAAAAAATTCAAAAAAAGTTTAGTTTAGGTCAAATTATGTTGTCCGTACACGTTGATTTTTAAAAACAACAATTAAGGCCAATAAAAATTAAATAAAAAAAAAATATTCAACAAAAAATTACAAAAAAAATTCCTCATCAATCTTCATGTTGTTAGCTCTCTTTCCCCAAAAGGAATTAGTAAAATACTTTTATTTGATTCAAAAAGTGTTGTCCGTACACGTCCATGGTATGGTAAAAAAACAGGGACTTTTAAAAAGTGGTTTTTATAGATCTTTATCAAAATTTAGTTTTTACAATCTGGGTATTTGAATAATTTACATATTTATAAACTAGATTCAAATCTCTAAATTTCATATTACTGACTTTTTTAAAAATTCATTGTGTAAGTGCCTCAAATTTTCAGTTCAAGTGTGACAAATTCTGAAAAACAGCAAAAACACTTCCACTTTTTGAGCTTTTTGTGGACCCAACTTCTTGCATCAGCCCATAAATAAACTTAATAAAATGTGTACTAGGGCCTTTATACCAAGTCCATATCACGGTTCTTGAAAAACTACATAAGATAATATACTATCACTTACTAAAAAAACTTTCATAGAACACTGAAGCTTCATATAAAAAAAGAGGTGTATGTTGTCCAATGTACAAAACAAGTAGTGGTTCTATCACCACTCCTATAGATTAAGGGGGGAAGTAACAATAATGTACATAATCTTAGGATTAGTAGGATAATCTTTGATGTTTTGTATTTCCTAGCTATATTAAAAGCATAGCACTCATCTAGAAGATGAACTAAAATAGTAATTTCATATTGTTAAATATGTATATTTTGATTGAATGGAAGAAGCATTCATTAAATATTTTTCATAGTTGTCCAAGTCATATTCATTTGTCAATATTTTCTCGTATTACACTCTCTGGTATGACACTTCATTCTTTACACATTCAATAAAAAAGGCTACATTTTAAATTATTTTTGTGCAAATTATTTGGCATGCACACTCAGTTATATAATACACAATTTTTAGTATGAACTCTTGGCTACATTTCCACCAATCAAAATTTGAAAATACCTAATATAAAAAGAGGGGGGTGCATAGTAGACACTATGTTATATGTTAGTGACAAAAATAGGATCACCTTTGTGTATGCTCAACATTTCATCCTTTTAACCTTAACCTTTTCTTAAAAGTCTTAGTAGTTTACAAACTAGATTCTAAGTACTACAATTCTTATTATATCTTCAAAATTTGAGTGTACACATCTTGAATTATTCATCCAAGCTCAAGTTTAATCGATTTTGAGAAGAAAAAAATGGTCATTTTCAACCCTTTTTAACCCCTATATATATGCACTTACCCATGACATCATGTGCATAATTTGTGGGAACCACATTGGTTCAAACTCCACATCACCTTATATTCCATAATCCTAGTTACACTAGTTTTATATGATCCCACACATATTTTGTGGGGTCCACATTGATTCCAACTCCACACTCCCTAGATTCAATTTATATGGTGTCATTCAATACTTCGTGGGGTCAACATTGATTCCAAATATACATTGCCCTACATGTCATGATTCTATTTACCCCAAATTTATAAGGTGATCATACAATGCATATTATATATGTGTCATATTGGTTCTAACACCATATAGTTCTATGTGTCATGATCTCTTTTACAACACTCATCATTCATTTAATTTGTAAATGTCACATTGGTTCCAACTCCACATCACTATTTATGCCTTCACATATTACACTAGCTTTTGCATTCTACCATAATTTTTCTTCATGTATGTTGCATGCTTTTGAATGATTTCCAATTTTTAGCACCAACACTTGATATAAGTACAACTAATGAATTGTGCGAGGATGTGAAGGATGACATGCTTGTGTAGGTACATGAATAGATTAAGGCATAATTCAAAGATCCATCATAGTGTTATTTTATTCTTAGTTTTATTTTTACTAGATATTCACTCTGACATGCATGATTCATATAGATTTACACACACACCAAAGTGGGGGGAAAGTGTAAGGGATAAAAGTGCATACCCTACACTTTTACACTCTTGTTTTAGGCCACTTTGTACACATGTCATGAATACACAATCATAGTCCTTAATTCAATCTACTTGATGTAAAAAAAGACTCTTACCCAAGAACTCATTGACTAATCACCACTACAAATCCACTCGGTCTAGACCGATCCTCATTCACAACCTTTTTCTAATTAGGATTAGATCATGTGGTGTGGCCCAATTTGTGGGTTAGGTCACACAACATGGTCTAGTCCAACTCATCCAAAATTTAAAATCTTGTGCTTAAAAAAATGATCCTTTAAAAAACAAGTTATTATCTTATCAACCCACACATCAAAAACTTTGAATTGAATGAGTTTGGACATTCATTTATAGTCATTAATGGCTCATTAACATCCAAGTGAGGATCACTCAAATATATATTTGATTCTAGAATATTCAAAGATAAATTTTACATTTAGACACCACGCCACTTCACCAGAACATTAGACTTGCATCTTCATTTGCATGTTTAGTGTGATGAGAATTTGTATTCTCTTCTAGGAACTTGCTTGTTACCAAGTTAGACCAAGGAATTCTCCTCTCATCTTTTAAGGAATAATCCACTTCAAAACTAGAAGGCTCTAACAACTAAAGACTAGATGGCATCACAAAGACTAATAGGCACACCACAAACTTATCTAAGAATAAGCTACATAGCGTAGTGTTAATTGAAACAACATTTTATGTATAAAGGTGTTACACTATTCTAATCACTATTATGAATCTGGATTTTTTATTTTGATCCTTTGTCACAACAAAATCAAACCAACATCTCACTAAAAGAAACAAGCATCTTATACCTCTTTTATTACTTGAACTTTCCAATCTTTATTTAAACTTAATTTATGCATTATTAAATTGAACGATTTCAATTAAATATAGAGAAGCACTTTCTCTACACACCATTCAAAAATATCTAGGATATAACCAAACATTTCAATAGAAAAGTGAGTATTATGAATTGCTATTGTTTATTAGTGTTTATTAGGCAAAGATCAAGTTGTTTTCATATAAGAAGTAAGATATTAGTAACGTTATTTTACAATTTATTAGGCAAAGATCAAGTTGTCTTTATATGAAAAGGGATAAGTAACATTATTTTACCGTTCAGTAGATAAAGATCGAGTTGTCTTGATATGAGAAGAGAGTAGAGCATATTTTTAAAATAGGTACAGTTAGATTATGTAGAGATTGACATTTTTGTTTTCATATAAAAAATTACAATATTATGAAAAACATATATGTAAATTAAAAGTCGCCATTCGAGTAAACTATCACATGTAAGTGAATCTAGTCCATTAAAGTCACCCAAAGTTCAGACATAGTCCAATCATACTTCAAAAAAAAACTTAAATAAATAACATATTAAAAAACATACCATCATCCTCACCATTTAATTGAAGTATGTAACATTTCCTTTCACACATTTCAAAAAACATTTTGTCAAATTTAGCTGTCTTTTATATGCACCCTTTTGGGAAGCACATTGTAAAGAGAGTAGTTTTTTTTTCATGCGGGTCCCACACCCTTTTTCTGCCCGCTGGGCTCCACATACTGTAACAAGGTGATATCTTAGAGTCTAGTCTCTTCAAAGGCACGCATTTACACAATTCCCTTAAAAGGGCCCCACCTTGATTCTTGACGTTTAACCTAAGCTTCACTTTACATGCTTTACATGAATGGGATCTAAATTGTATAGTAATAAATTATATTCTTTTAAGTTCAGTTGTTTTTTTTTTTTTTCCTATTTATTTGTGTTTATGTTTATTATTATATTATATTTAATCTAATTTTAGACATTCATCTTATTATCAAGTCATACTTTCATACATTTATTCTTGATCTTGAGATTTGTATTTCTTTATCCTAAGTCAATCCTATAGTATTTGAGTTTGATCTTAAATTGCTTAGGATTTACTTCAATATTAAATTGTTCAAATTCAAAATTGTCGGCTCTCATCTTTTCGAGCTACATGTTTATGTGATTATTCATTATTAAATGAATGTATTTAAAGAAATTCATTTGTGCAATTAAACACATAGAGGAATAACAAGAAATTTATTTATGAGAATGTGATGTCTCAGGTTATCAAGAATTTTTATTCTAATGTTAGTTTTTCTTCCTAGGACTCCTAACTTCTCAAATATTGACCTCTTTTAAAACCCCATCCAAATGCTTCAGGTGTAAAAAAAAAAGGTTGATAGAAGTAAAATCAAATGGACTCCTCTTGATAGCTCAATAGTTAAACTATTTTTTTATGGTGCTTCTATAGGAAACCCGGGTGTCTCAAGAGCAGGGTGTGTCATAAAAGAGTAAAGGGTCATTACTAATAACTATAGCTTACAAACTTCCTAATGGGTTAAATAATGAAGAAGAAGCCCAGACTCTTCTCATGGACCTAACATTGGCAAAACATTTTCAAATTTAAAATTGTTGACTCTTACCCTTTTGAGCTAAATGTTTATGTGATTATTCATTATTAAATGCATGTATTTAGAGAAATCTATTTGTGCAATTAATCACCTAGAGGAATAACAAGAAATTTGTTTATGAGAATATGATGCCTCAAGTTATCAAGAATTTTTATTCTAATAGTTTTTTCATCCTGGGACTTCCAGCTTCTCAAATATTGACCTCTTTTAAAACCTTGTCCAAATGCTTCAAGTGTAAACCAAAACAAGGTTGATAGAAATAAAATCAAATGGACTCATCTTGATAGCTCAATGGTTAAAATAAATTTTGATGGTGCTTCTATAAGAAATCTAGGTGTCTCAAGAGTAGGGTGTGTCATAAGAGAGTAAAGGGTCATTACTAATAACTATAGCTTACAAACTTCTTAATGGATTAAATAATGAAGAAGAGGCTCGTGCTCTTCTCATAGACCTAACATTGGCAAAAAAAAGGAATTTTAGAAGGCTCTTGATTGAAGGGGAATCAATGAATATGATTAATTCCATCAAGCATAAAGCCTCATGCAAATAGAAAGTTAGTAATATCTTGCTACAAGTATGGGATCTGCTTGATTGGTATGGCTATTATCAATGTAAACATTGTTCTAGGGAAGGCAATAAGTTGGTGAATGTCCTTGCTAATCTAGCATGTCATGAGCTCGTCAAGATGATAAAGATTGTTATAGAAACTATTCATAATTTTCCAAAGTTTTGGGAAATTATGAAAAATGAGATTGAATATCTATGTGATATCACCTCAAGCAAGTCCAATGTGTTTTCATGCTAACTTTTTCTTTTGTGATGTTTTTGCAAACTTTCATGTTATTTCTCTCTATTGTCATTTCTTCAACCACTGAAATGCCTATGAATGTTTTTTTGTACAGAGACATCACTCAATATATTCTCCATTTATTCTCCTCATGTATCACATACGTCATTTTTATTAGGTTGGACTTCTCTATTATTTCATCAAGTGTCAAGTGGCATTATATACATTGCAAGATGTCTCTCAAGAGATTTATCTTATTTTTGTTCATCATCTATGTTGCTATGGAGATGTACAAATGAATAAAAATATTTACTTCCCTATGCAAAATTGGGAAATTCCAATTCAAGTTGGCTCTGACTCTAATTTTCTAGCTAAAGTGTTTAAGATTGACCGCACAGAAGCAAAGGAAGTGGTGCAAGAAGTTATAGGGTGCGATGTGCCACAATTTTTCCCACATGTTCTTCTTCCAAGTTATTTTTATGTTCTTGTCCAATGTGATGGATCTTGTACAATATGCTTCTCTTTTAAGTCGCTTATCCTTTGACTACATTCATGATTACTTGATATCTAAGGACATTTTTAATGCTACATTGAGGGAATATGACTTGTTCAATAGACAACTTTTAGTTGGGGGATTTTCACCCACTCAAATATTCAAAAGTTCCCTAGAGTGATTTTTGTCTATAATGATATCAAACATGGCCTTCATAATGTTTATACAATCAGAGTGGACAACTCTCTCTAGTCTCACTACATGGAACTTAGTTCACAAAAAGTGGAGAAATCTAAACAAGCTTTTTAGACTCTTAATTTTTTTAATCATCCACACCCATCGCCTCTTCTTAATGTGGAAGTGCCTCAAGTTGGCGAAGGAGAGAATGTTAACCAGATTGGTTTTCCTACTACTTATATCAATGTAAATGACCCCCCTGTGTATTTCTTTCTAGTCCAATATGGCTATAACTAGATATATCCATATTATTTGTAGACTTGGGTTTCTTTATTTTTCTATCTATTCCAAACCGTTTCATTACTTTGGCTCTCTATTATTTTTGGCCTTGTTTTTCTCTATATGGGCCTATCATATGTAATCTTTTTATTTAAATTAACATATTTTCATGTGCATACACCTTTTATGGAAAAAACTAAAAAAAAAATTTATCAAAGAGAATTAA
This sequence comes from Sequoiadendron giganteum, assembly GCA_007115665.2. Classification (NCBI taxonomy): domain Eukaryota; kingdom Viridiplantae; phylum Streptophyta; class Pinopsida; order Cupressales; family Cupressaceae; genus Sequoiadendron; species Sequoiadendron giganteum. The sequence continues at coordinate 358,382,200 of CM021110.1, read as the reverse complement.
TTATATGAACACTTCAATTTAGTGCCTAAAATGAATGCATTTGCATCAAAACTAGTATATAAGCTATTGTGTTCTTTTTTTTGTTGACTTTAATCATTTTCCCAAAGTCATAAAGCTAGCCCATCAAGGAGTTGGCTTAGGATAACATGACTTTTGTGATCCAACGACTTCCTTAAGATATTTCTAAATACTGTCATTACTTACACTCCATAAATTATTAGGGATTATAATGAACTAGGTCATAAAAGTTTGTCATTTATCAACTTAAATTAATTTATCATAATTTGATTCTACCTTGCTTAGGTTCAACCTCAAGCCACTTAAGGGTCGACTCGCCGAAGTTTACTCATTGTTTGAGATAGTGAGCACATCAAAGGCATTAATTTTTTATATTATGACGTATTAATTTTATACATCTCTAACATCTAAATTTTATTATTGATTTGAAAGCTAAGTATACCTATATTTTGTATTTGATTTTTAACAAATAGAATTTCAAATATCAATTCTCAACTCTAGTTAATTTAGGTTATGTGTGCTTTTTTTTGCATTTATTTAATTGGCCTAAATTTATGTAAAAGGGATTTTATTCCCTTACATTTTGGTGAACCCATCCACTCTTACACGGCCCCAAAATTTCGCCTTCGAATTTATCTTTTTTCAATTGGAGTTTCATAGACGTGTTTCTTTATTTCTTTATTGCTATATCTTATTTTCAAATATAATTTTGTACATTTATTTTCTTGGGGTTTGGCTATCATCACTTCATATCTCCTTTATCTGTACCCACCTACCCTTGTTTTCCTACCATTGATATATCATTTACCATGGACTATTGAGACTATTTATTTTAGAATTACCTTCATTACTATACCATGAATTATGTTGTTCTCACACTTTATTAACACTTATCATTTCATCCTTGGTGATATATATCACCTTCTTTTATGATATTTATGAGCCTACATGTTCCATACATAAATTTTTTGAACACTTGTCTCATTTTTTCCCTTTATAGACCTTGTGCAAGCCTTTCAATCTATGTTAGAGAATTTCATTTGATTTGTCTCCATGATTTAGGATCATCCTACATCTTGTGGGACAAGTCATGATGATTCTATAGCCCTAACTTATAATGAGATCTAGAGATATTTCTTTATGTGATAATGACATACCTAGTGAACATGTCATTTATACATCCCATGATAGTTTTCCTTGTTCACCTATGGCTCTTCTTCTTTGTGCATCTCTTGCTTCATCTTGCCCTCAAAACTCTAATAATATTAATATAGATGTTTTACCTTCAATAACATGTGATGATAATGCACTTTTCCCCATGCTTATGGATGTAATTATTGATTTAGAACTACCTATCTATGACTAATATCCTAGTGATGAGATTTATGGTGATTATACTTCTATCACTATTTATTTACATCTACATGATACACATATTTTACCTACACATGAGGTTGTTATCCCTTCTATACGTAGACACCTAAAATCGTCTACACCTAACCACACCCAATTTTATCTCTCCTAAATGTTAATATAAAAGGACCAATTATTTAATTAATCTTCCCAGGCATCTTTATAATAGTAATTAAATAAAGCTCAATAATTGTGAACCCCTAAACTTGCAAATGCACAAGAGCAACAAACATGGGTAGATGTTAGATCAAAATGCATGTACACAAGCATGAGAGATTCCCCATGAAATCCACCTATTTAAACTATTGTTAGGAAATGAAGAACAAAAACTCAAATAATCATGAAAGTAAATCCTAATTTAGCCAATAGATTGATGATCCCATGGGGGAATTGGTGCCAATGGAGTGTTGCAATTGGCCCTTTCCCAATTCCTAAGTTGCAATGTGAGTTGATCTAGAAATGGTCAAATCTCCAAAGAGATTTGAGCATAACCTTGGTGCAAATGTGAAAATGAGATGAATGCTTGGATGAAATGAGCAAAATTAGTTCTCAATTGAAGAGATTAACTTTGCATGAAGATTGTGGATGAGGATGAAGTTGAGTAGAGTAAGTTTACTCAAATTGTGGATGTTAGAATGAGAGGAAGAGTCTCTCATTTATAGATTCCAATCTTGGAAGAATGAGTGAAAATAAACAATGTGGGATCATTCAACATCCAATGGTCAAGTGCCACTTGTCAAGATGTGAATGGTTAAGGAATGAGCACATTTTGGTCAATGTGCATGATAAATGCCATTGGATTCAAATTTGAATTTTGAATGTGACATGTGAGAGGGAAAGAGAAATGGAGTTAATGTCACTTGGCTCAATGCCAAGGACATGTAAGAGGCATTGAATGCCTTGTTGGAAGGACCAGTCCACTTGGCCTTTTTGAATTCAAATGAGGGAATATTCCCTTTTGTTGCTTTGTGAGGGAAAATAGATGAATTAAATAAATCAAAGTAATTGATTTATTGTGCAATTTGCATTCTCTAGAGGATTTTAATGAGAGAGATTAACTTAATCATGGTTTTGATTAAATTAATGAAGAATTAGATGATGTGACCATTTATACTTAAATTTATGAATTGATTTAAATCAAATTGAGAGGAAATGATTAATTAAAAAAATGATTTTGATTTATTTAATTAAGGAGGAATATGTTAGATTAAATTAAATAATGTTTTAATTTATTCAATTTAATAAGAGGACTTTAGAGATTTTAATTTAAATAAAATGAATTATTTAAATGAACAGAGAAAGATGATTAAATTAAATTGATTAATTTAATCAGCAGAGGAGAAAGACCTAATTAAATAAATAATGATTTATTTAATTAAGGGATGAAAAGGTGTTGATAAGCTGAGAATATGATTCAAGACGAAATGATGTTAGTAGGATCAGAATCAGGTGCATGTATATTTTACGTGTCTACAATAATTTATTTAATTAATCAATTATTTATCTTCTTTCCTCTATAATTATACCATTATTAAATAACTTCATAATTATTTAAGCTCATTGTTCACATTTCCACTCACCAAAAAAATATATCTATTTATTTAACTCTCCTTATGTATAAAAATTCTCAATAATCAATTAGTTGAGAAAAAATAATTAGTTAACTAATTAATCCACTTGCACAAATCATAAGGTGATTAATCCAATTAATCACTTTTCACATACCCCAATAAAATCTTAGCTATCCATTTTATCCTAGAACGTCCATGATAATATTTATTTTAGACATATAACGCTTAACAAGGTGCCATCAAGTCTCACACTTTAGTCAATTAATGTCATATCAACCAAGGTGGTGTTTGAGGTTATTTGCAAAAGGAATTTGGATGTCTTATTCTAATGCAAAATTTTAAACCAAACAAATAATGCTTATGCTTGAAAGGAACTTTAATTAGATTTAAAAAAATTAAAATTCTAATCTATGGAAACATTGTTAATATACTCTACAAAAATTATTTAAACTTTGTTGCAATGAAACAATAATTTCTTTATCTACTAGTTTGTTGGAAATGAATTTTTTTAACTACTTTACTGTTTCTCTTATCTTTCTATAGAATGTAAGACTTTAGAATATCACAACAACAATAAAAAATTCTCTATCTACGAAATGTAAGAATTTACCATTACGAACAATACATATTTTTCTATCTATGAAATGGAAAAATTTTACATCACAAAATTATGTAGAACAATATAATAGACAATAAAAAATTCTATGTCTATGGAATGTAAGATTTTACTATCACATAAACATGCAGAAGAACATAATAGATAAAAAAATAGCATACATAGATTGAACCTACAAGTATAGATGATACGAACACAATTACTCAGACATAAATATAATGCATGACCAAGCTACCTATCTCTACCACATGATTTGATTCCTCAACAGAGTGGCCAAGTCACTAGAGGACAACATTATTCAAATCATAGGAACATTAGCAGATTACAACAATACTTTGCAAAATAGTATAATAATATATATAGCTAAACAAAAAAATCTATATTGATTCATGCATCAAGAAGAAAATATTTATATAGTATGACCTACTTCCTAAATTATAGAATCGTGGGCAACATGCACTAATTTTGTTGAAAGTCTATTACATAAATTCATTAATATAGTATTAGTTACATTAAATAAAATAATTTATCATTGAGAAAATCATCACTAAACATGAGTCTTTTATCTTTATTTTATTTAGTAGGATCAAAAACCACTTTGTAGTTATTTTCATCTTTTTGTAGAAAATGAGACTTCTTACTCTAGAACTCTTCCTATAATAACTTCAGGCTATGAAAATTCTAGAGTTGCTATGAAAATTCTGAAGCTTTTGAAGTTGTGGTATTCTAGAGCTTTCAAAGTTGTGGCATTTTGGAGTTTCTAAAGAATCCTTCTTTTTTGAGAATTACCTATTATTATGTTTTCACAAAAACACATCTTCCTACATAATCATCAGTATTTAAAAACCTTTATTAACATAAAAAGATATCAAGCATTCATACATTGATATCAATCAAGATTGTAGATAGTTTACTATATGATCACACCAATTTCAACAGGATAAAGGTTGTGGATAGTCAAGAAAGGATAATTTTGTCCTTATAATGAGGTGAATGTGTTATACCTCATCACTCCCAAGACCTACAATTAAGTAGGCCAAGTCTTGGTTTTTTCTCTACCTACTACTACTTCCTATTTGCTTGTCTCCTATTGTAGTCTTCCTTAAATTTCTAGTTATTTTCATAAGGAATATGGGTTGAAGGATCCATTTGGATTGACCATGTAATCTTTTCCACTCTCCACCTTTCAAAATCCCATGTTTTAAATTTCTCACCATTGACTCATAGTGGGTGATTGGTTGGAGAATAAGGGGAGGATTGAATCTCATTTCTATCCATCATTATTTGTATCTATCCATCAACTCTGCAACTTTCTTATCCTTCTAGAAGGACCACATTATGTTCCCTAGATATATTATTTCTCTCGTCCTTAGTTGCATGGGTAAGATTTTATAACTTTCCTCACAAGCTACAAAATTTATATTTGGGAGATCAAGGTTGATGTTTGAAAATGCTTCAAAACAAAACTTTAGGCTATTGGCATATTTTACAACCATGGTAGGGGATTGTAATATCCTCTCAAAGTGTTGTTGGAAGGCTTGTGGTTATGATTCCAACAATCTATTTTGTCTTATGGTATTATTTTATCCTTTATCGCTAGGCTACTTGATTTTGCATTGTAGAATTGAATGATATTACTTGCACTTCAACCACAAAAATATTAATGAAGAAGTTAGTACACTACTCATCCAATAAATTATATGTGAAAAAATCACACAACAAAATTTTCTACTCTAGAGTTGCAATTTTAAATGCCTCAAAAAATTCCTTGTCATCAAGGTCATGGGGAAGAGTGCAAGATATTATTAACAACTTCCATCTTAAGATTTTTTCATTGAGGATCATATTGTATATTCTATAGGGTTGCCTACATGTGACTAAAACTTCTCCTACCTTACAAACTTCAATTTTGACTTCTTCCAACTACTTACATTTTCCTTGCAAGTTTGTAATTTCATTTCTATTTTTTGGAAAAATTGTTTGAACTCCCTCATTTTTAGGATGTGCATTAGTTTTTATTTTAAATACAAAATATCCCAGTCCCTTTTTGCTAGCATCAGTTTTAATTTCTCATTTTCTTGCCTTTGTTCAAAAACTTTCTACTCCACCTTTGATAGTTGAAGTGCATATTGAATTTCTTTTATAACCCTATCTTTTTCCTCTAGTGAATTTGTCATGGGGATTTTTCCTTTAGTTGGGATCCTTTGTAGATGAGCTTAAATTTCCATTTCCTCCAAATCTATTATTGTATCCTGAAAAAATGGACTATTCTCTTGTATTGATACTTCATTAATTGGTGAATTATGCTCCTCCTAAGGTATTGTAGCTAAGGTATCTCTTAGGGTTTGCTCTTCAGGGGTTTCCTACCCTATGCATTGTCCAAAATTGGGGGTTGTTTCAAAAAAATTGTGCTTGCTCCTCTAAAGGTAAGGAAGAGGATTGCTTTCTTCTTTTTTAACCCTGGTTTCTTTTTCTCTTGATTGTCTTATTTCTTCATGTTACCTATTTTTAGCTACAATTCAAAAAGGTAGAGCTGAATTGAATTCATCATTAAAGGTACACAAGTGGTTACAAAATTTTATTCTAATTATTCATTGCTGAAACAAATCTGATTACATTTTAAATTTTCAATATTATTATGCATAAAATTGCATAATATTTGCTGCTTTATTCATATTGTACAAACCAAAGTCCCACACAAGCCGTGGGAGTAGCTTGATTTGATTTTTATAATCAAATAATGAATACAAAAAAAGAAATGTGCACAACACAACTGAAGATAATATAGGTATAAGAGAGAAGTTGATTCATCATTGCCTGGAATGACGAATCGTTGTCACATTCAAAGTCTTTAGTTGTCGTGTCTCCAAGTTGCAGCAACTTTGAGCTCTGAATACATCTGCAAGATTGTAAAAAGGTGGTGTTAAAGCAATGATGAATCATGTCTTACCTCATGGATACATTACCAACAGAGATTTAATACACATTCAATTAGGCATTCATTAGATGAATAAGTCATCAGAGAGACAAGTATTCAAAGAGCACAAAGTTCAATGGAAGCTTTTAGCTTCAATTATTTTGCTAACATGTTTGTTCAGTGTGCAGGAACAGGTTCATTATGTTCATGACTAATTTTCATCAGATATGTGGAGAACAATGGGCTCCCATGAGGGTTGATCCCAACATATCAAAAAGGACACTCTCTCGTTATATGAGAGTCAAAAGATATTCAAAACAGTCATTAAGAAAGTTGTTGAAACTAAGAAGAGATTCACATCAGTAGCCTTATTTCAACATGGTGAAAATAGTTTGAGCAAGCATCTTATTGCTCATCATACTAAAAGAATGATCAAAACATGTTGACAGATCATCAATATTATTCTCTTGTTTCAGCTCTACCATACATTCATTTACATTTTGGTGAGGTATTGAGCCCCTTTATATTAAAGGGAGAGCAGGGTATCAATCTTATTTTAGACTATTTCGTAAACAAATTTTGAAATACATATAAAGTCTTGAAGATGATAAGAGAAGCAGGTCTACATCATAAAAACTTCAATATCCTACATTGAACATACAATTTATATGACTGTAATAAAGGCATTAGAAGGCATTACAAGAAGTCAGGAGAGTTGATTTTATGATCATTATCTATTATTGCTAACTGCCCACATAGAACTGAAGAAATGTCTTTACCTGATGCATGATAAAATAGAGATTTGAAAGGCATAAAGAATGGCATTCCTATAAGGGCTCCATGGAATAAAGAATACATGGTGTTCAAATGGGAAGAAATATAGGGTGAGGTGATATATGTCAGTCACCATGCCATAGGAGAGGAATTCAAAGTTAATGAAACAACCTCAATTAGAATATTTTCAAGATTACTTGAACAAATTTGAGTCATCATACTACATGAAGAGAAATCTCAAAGGATGAGCACAGAGATACAGGAGAACATATGAGTGAACTTCAAGTAATGAGCCATCAACCCAATAAGTCATCAAGTCATCACAAGCAAATACAACCGGATGCACTTATCCACATGAAAAGGAGTTCAAAGTCATCATCGATCAGGGGGCACTTTCCAGATCAGAGAAGCAAGGGTTTTTATAACAGAAAGCAATCATAGAGCTGTATAAACTATGTCATAAAATGCAACTCCAGCATTATCATTAAGAGGACAGTATTATAATTTACATGTTTTTTTATTTTTATTGTTCAAACAACAACATCAATCTAGTTGCAATCATATCATAAATTTGAGTTGGAGTTATTCAATAATCAGTGTGCAAAACAAGGAAGGTAGCCTCTGTCAAGAAGGAGATAATGCTATTTAATGCCTCGAAAACAGTCACTACGACATTACACAATGGAGCAGAGTTTCAAGATGTACAATGGCAATCATAAACTGAAACAAACAATGACAAATAATGTACAATGGTAATAAATGATTGAAATATCTACTTTTTAAGGGCACACACATGAAAATCTGCAATCTGAAGATGTTGTTAAGACTTTATTTGATGTACATTTAACTAAGGAATCAAGGAAAACATGATATTATTCACAGTCCAAACAAGTGAAGGAGCTCATGTGAGACATAATTGCATATAAAGAATGGAAGGAGCAGACAAGGGTAAAGTTTTTCATTAAGTGCATTATGCTGAATTACATCTGTATGTGTGTAAATGGAGAAAAAAATCTAAACTTTGCCCAGTATAAGATTGGAAACAAGATACAATAGCCTTGTCGTGAAAATGTCAAAATAGATATGCAAATTAAATAATTGAGTAGAGTTAAGAGAGTCTCTCATTAACTCATAAAGCAAACACCAAACTTCAATTGTTAACAATGGTTGATTCAGGTATCAAGTACTAATCATGGCCAGTCATGGCCACAACTTCCAATAAGAAAGCATACATAAATTTCCAAGGTATGACAGGTTGATAGGGCCACTGTGGAAGCAGAGTCAAAGAAATTTTTGAGGAGGATGAGAATATAAATTATCTAGTAAGCAAAACCACAAACCTGTAGAGAAAAAAACAAATACCCAAAAAAATCTTGCCTGCGGCTAAGAAACTATGAAGGATTTTACATATAGTGTAAAATAAAGTGAGAAAATTGAGTACCTAGGATTATCAAACCCTCGAAGAAACAAAGTAACACAAGTATGGAGATGTCACAAACAAGAAGAAGGTGAAGGATAATATTTTGCAGAAGGCACAAATATTGCAAAGATAAAATGAATTTCTTTTCTTTTTCTGTGAAAATAATATTAGGTGAATGAAAGGCCGCACATGAGCAAAAAGAAAACCATATGGAGGGAAGGGTTTAAAAACCCTTAATAAAATTTGTTTCAAATACTCTCATAATGGCTCAAAGGCCGAGCTTTTTTATTGTAGAAAATCAAATCATGGAGCCGAGCTTGCTTCATTTTTATTTGTCAAGTTTCAGCTGAGTATCAGGCAGAGCTTCATTTTTTGCATATACAATGAAGATAAATTCATCAGTAAATGGTCGAACAAATACAATGATTAGCATGGAGAAAGATCCATAGCCTAGGGTTAAAAAAAAAACCCTCAAGCCTTTGCAAGAGTATTAAACCCACAACCTAAGGGTTTTTGAGACCGAACCTGTACCTACGAACAAGGACAAAGCACAGAAAGTGAAACCCTTTGAATGCATACCTGCAGCTAAGTGAAGAAAAACAATGGTGGCCTCTTAAATATTCTAAAGTACAAAATACATTCAGAGATTCAAATAAAGGAGCCTCAAAATGACCAAATCATAAGCATACCTTTATTTTTTGTTTCCACATTGAAGAAAACCAACTGAAGTAGTAAAAAATCCGCAAGTGAGCTTCAGAAATTCCTCAGTTTCAGACATGCAACACATTAGAGAGGCATTGACACAATGGAGAAATAAATTGCATCAGAAATCTGGTAAAGTCGTCGCTTGAAAGCCTGGAAAAGGCTTTCAAAATGAAGAATACAAAAGAAAGTTCCAGTTTTGTGCCTAAAAGAAGACTTACCACACTTTTCCTGCAACATTTCCATAGTAGTCACTCAGAAGCAGCGAGACATGAGGAGATTTGAAGCTCAAACCCTAGTGATGGCAACGTCAAAGCTCGGGAGGAGAAATTTGCTAAGTGAAAAATGAAGCAATAATTAGGGTTCAGGTTCTTTTGACCGCTACCCTAATTATTTTGTCTCCTTTTTGCCTTATGTTTTTTGAACATCATTATTGCCTCCAATTTCACCCAGGGTCATGACTTCAAGTCAATAAACCTTATGAATTGGATGAAATCCGTGAGCTTTATGATATGGCTTTGTTTTATTTTCACATGATTAAAACAATTTCAATAATTGTTTTAAATTTTGTTGAAGAAAACTATACAAGGAGGGAGTTGCAGGTATAATGTAAAAAAGCCATGAAATTAAATATTAAGGGTTGTGATTACCTTAATATTTAATGTATAACGTGAGGTAAAATATATCAAGTTACACATTAAATATTAAAATAGTCATCTTGATTTATTTTAATATTTAATTACATGATTACTTTCACTTCACAAATCATGCAAGGAGTAAATGGAGTCATTTTCCAATTTTGGTGGAGTTTTCTTCCAGTTCTACATCGGTTCATGAGATATCTTGATCATGCGCATGGAGAGGTGGAGTTTTCTAGATATAGAGTTTAATTTGCTTAAGTTTTGGGCCATTTTTACGAGGATTTTCTCTTTTGTTCGTGAGAGCATATTGTGGAGATATTTTGACTTCAATTCATTTTCAATTTTGCCTCTTAGATGCATTATGCATGCCATCTTTGTATACATTGGAAAAAGTTATTCTTTTTCCTCAGTTCTTGTTTTCTGCTTTTGCCTTCAGCAAAGAGACTTCATGTAACTCATTTTTCACAGTTTAATAGATTATGCAAAAGCTTTTACAGGTTAATTAAGTTTGTAATTTGTAGAAGAATTCCTTTTAATTTCCAGTATTTTCAAGTTTTCCCTTCAAGATTTCAGGCAACATTATTATGTGGGATTTGATTGATGATTATTTTGTTTCAGTTCATAAACATTTAATTTTTTTTGTCTCCTTTCATTAATATATGTATGTGTAGACATGCAAAACTGACATCATACATCTTGCTTTAACTAATATCAAATCCTGCTATTAATCAATTAAAGCAATTTATTGATTAATTTACTAAGGTTCATTAAATAAATCAAAATTATTTAATCAAATCCTTAAAGTTCTTCTCATTTGATTTATCAAATGTCACCTCCTAATATCATCCAAGTTAATTAATCTACATTAATTAACTTCTAATCATGATTATCATTCTCTAGCTTTTGACTCAACTAGAGTCAAATCCAAACTCTAACTAACCCACCCACTTGCACCAATAAATCATTTATTTGATTTATTATTTCTTCTAATTACATTCAAAATGGCATCAAAATGGAATATTCTTCCAATTTGAATCTTCCCCCCAAAAGGGACTTGTCCCTTCCAACAAGGTTTTAAATGCTATTTGCACAAGTCAACATGGCATTTATTGCACCTTTCATCCCCCCAAAACATGTCAAGTCATTCAAATTCAAATTTGAAATTGGCACATTTGCCAAAACTTGCACATTCCTCACCCTCTCACACCTTGACAAGTGGCATCTTGTCATTGGCCCATGAATGATCCCACATTCATCAATTTGGCCTCTCCTCTCTTCAAGCTCAACTATAAGTTGAAGGCTTCTCTCCTTCAAACAACACAACAGCCACATTGAAAGCATTTACACTATAGGCAACTTGAGTTCAAGCATCTCATTGTCTATCTCACTAAGCTTATCAAGGATTGGGAAAGGGCAACTTCCTACAACACTAAGTTGCACCAATCCAATATGGGATAGATTTGCTTCATGTTATTTGTGCTTTAAAATCATTTCATTTGGTATTTCTAGTTGTTTAAATGTCTTAATTTAGCATATCTAGTATGGAGCAATATTTCATAGGGTTTGTTGGATTTTGCCATGTTAGTTTGATTTACATGATATACTAACATGTTGCAGAATTTAGCCACCACAGTATGTAGTTTAGTTTAAGCTCACTGGTTATACACTGTGCATGTAATTGATTATGCAGTTTAGTCGTGAAAACTAAGTGTTTTCCCTCAAAATTGTATTCAATCAAAGCCTTTGTATAAAGCATTTAGGTGATTAAGCTATCAAATCAGGTTGTGCAAGTAGAAGTGTTGGGTAATCATTTGTGAATTAGGTTGCAGTTTAGATTTCCAATGAGGCGTATCACCAAGATTTAATTATTTTTCCACTTTTGCATTCATCTCAACACCTTCTTCCCTTTTCCCAACTAGTTTCATTAGTAAAAAATAGAAGATCAAAAAGGAAGCTGACCTATAATCTAGAGGTTTACTTTCAAATAGGGTACCACAACCTGAAAGTACTCTAATGTTATATGGGATTGTAGAGCTTTACAACTTTACATGTGGGTGCAAATCCCTGTGATAACACTTCCTTATCATTTGAGGAAATGATTTCTATTTTCTCCTTAAAACTTAGGGTTTTCTTAGGTAGATTTTTTATTTTGTTTTCCTCTATGGATGGGTAAGTTAGGGTTTTAGAACCTTCTTGTATTTTTGGAGAATTCTAAACTTCAATAGTTTGTTGACTTGGGACCTAGGGAGTCACTACATTAGTGACTCTAAAATTTCCTCATATTTCTAAATTTTTGCTTTTTGTTCTCAAAGTTTTGTAGAAACCTCATTCATTTCTTATTAGTTTTCTAATGCTTCAATATATTCAATGTTTGCAAAGTAACATGATGAGGCCATGATGCTTTAAAGGCTTGATTATTTTTTTATTTATTCATCATGGTTTTCAAGGATTCATATAAATACAAGGGTAAATTGATTCTTAGGGCTAGATTTTCTTAGCCATACAATAGGTGGATCCATATTCTAGAAATTTTTGTACCATAGCTACACCAAATTGACCTTCACACATGTAACATTTTATTATTCACATTATGATTGACTTCTAAGATGCATGAATTGTATCCTTATTGATGCCCTCATTTTCTCATTATTGTGTCATTCCTCCTAATCTACAATCTATCAGGGCAACAATTGTGACAAACTAGGGCCTTCTCAATATTAATGGATAATTATCTTTTAAAGTTATGATTAGATGACCTAAAAATCCATAGGGTATTCATAGGTTTCCACCATGACTAGAACATTTTCTGACACTTCTTTAGTATAATGATAGATTGATTTTCCATTTGTACAACAATGCTTGTAGGTTGGAGGTTTTTTAATGATAGCATTCTCATCACATTGACTAACATAACATTTATGGAAGCTCCCAAGTCTATAAGTGCATTAGGAATTTTAATTCTACTAGGATCATCGTATTTAGGTGGAAAAAATTTACCTAAAAGGAGGTCAGTTAGATATCCATCAATTTGGATGGTGTTCATCTAATTCTTCTTTCTCCTTGGTGTTTTTATGTATATCTATTTAACAATTTGGTTGAGCTTGGGTATTTATTTGATTTCCTAAAGCAATAAAAATTCAATGTTTAACCATTTGATTTCTTGCAGAGGGTGGGTCTCATTCATGACTAGTTCTAGAGGATAGTTTAGATTGACCTTTTTAAGCCTCTCTATAAAAGGAGCTTTCTTGAAGGTGTGTTCATTCTTTATTTTTGGACTATCCTTTTGGATGAGATTTAGAAGAGGGATTTATAGTGTTTCTAGTGGGGTGTTTTAGACGATCATTAAAAGATCTCTAGAGAAGCTCCAGGGAACATTCTCAAGTGAGAAACTCCAAAGAACATTTTTAGGGGAGAAACTCTAGAGTTTTTCTAAGAAGAGCCTCCAAAGTAGCTTTGGGAGATAATTTCAAATTAGTTCTAGAGCCAGTCTCATCCTCAAGTATTTTAAGAGGTTTCATAGTTGGTTGTTTATCATTCCATTCCATAAGATCAATTTTATACTATGAAATTTTTTCCTCTTCTCCATCAATTATTTTAACTATGGTTGGTTGATGTAAGGTTTTTCTTTATATGATTTGTACAAATCTATAGTGTATCCATATTCTCTTGATCAATTAATTAAACTGGTTCATTTTGTTTATTGTTCTTGGGGTTAACAGTCAGTTGGTTTAGTAGTGAAGGTTGATTAACTTGATTAGACTATTGTTGACTCTATGGAGGTGGTAGAAGAGGTTATTGATATTTTAACATATGTTGAGATCTCAAATAAAATTGGTTATGCAAGGGGTTCCATTATGGTGTGAATTTTGGAGGGAATCATGATTATTGTCGTGGATTTACCCATTGTGGAGTTGAACATTGTTGATTCATCCACTTTGGGAGTCCCCAAGAATATAGCCCCTAATTATATGGGCCTTGATATTGAGGCTAAGGTGCATTCCAATGATTATTGTTTCTAGACCATTTTCCTACATAATTAACTTCTTCCTCAATTGAAACTTTTTCTTAGAGTTCTTATTTTTTGGAGCAAGTCACACTAGTTAGTTTTATGGTTTTTATCATAAAGTTGACAAACATCTATCTTATCTAGAGAACACTCTTGAAATAAATGTTTATTCGTACATCTAGGGAAATAAATGGAAAGTATTTTTGAGTTTTTATTTTTAGTTTGTATTCCATCAAAAGTGGTATTCAATCGAACAAGGATATCAATTTTTAAATTTTCAATTTCCTCACTCAATTGTCCTATCTCATTTTTTCTTCTCACTGTACTGAAATCCCTAATTCCTCCTCTAGTTCAAGAGTAATTTTTGTAAAGTGTAGAAATCTAATCAAGCTCTAGTTTGGCTACATCTCCTTTGCTCATCAAATCAAGGGGTTGTCTAGAGTCCTCTTCTTGTCCTGTAAAGAAAGATGGTTTTAACCACTTCAACAAGCATAACATTTTCACAACCACATTGCTTCAACACAAAATATAACTTTTCAAAAAATATTCTAAAATCTCATCTTATTTATATGTTGAAGGTGGAAAAATTATTCCTTCCTATCACTAACCCAACAATAATCCTGATATTTATCTAGAAATAATTCTTCCATCTCTAGCAATGATCTAACTGATCCAAAAGATAATTCCATGAACCATAACATGGTTGAGACCTTCAAGGTAGAGGTAAACAACTTCAATTTTTGGTTATTAGTTTTATAGCCATGCATTTAGTAGAAGAATTTGAACTCAAATAGAAAATAGTTTGGGTCCTTTCATGATAAATTAAATGAAAGGTAGGTGGATTGGTAGGAGATATAATTTTCATGAGAAAAGCTTCATCTACATTCAAGTTAATTTTGGATACGTAAACATTCATTCTACCCTTCTTGCCTCACCTCTATTATCTTTGTTATTATTATTCATGATGTTTGTTGGATTAAATTTTGGTGTTTGTTTTTCTTCATAGTTTTGATTTGAAATCTTAGGCGGGCCCTAGATGACTAGTTGTTGATGTTAGATTTCTTTCACTAAGACTTATTTTTTGTTTGGCCATTGTGAGGTTTGTTTTCATTTTTTTATATTTGGGGTTGGGGGTTTTGACAACAAATATTTTATGAAGACCCCCCCTTTTTTTAGAATGTAGGAATCAGTCAGGTATCCTCCCCCCTACAAACTACAGTGTGCCTGGTAAAATTTTTTCACGTGATCGGTGACGCTAGCGCGACATGCCCTCTAGTACCATAGGTTTGGGGGGAGACTAGACCTCGTGACCTCTTTCCTGCAATAGAATGCTTTAGCCAATCGAGCTAGGCCCCCTACCCCATGAAGACCTTGTTTTTGACCATGCAAAAGAAATAAGACTTTATTTTCTATTTTTTTAGAAGGCTAACTATTTGAGTTCCTAATAACACCTAATGTAAAGAACACACAAAATCCCTAGAAATGGTATCAAAAAGTGATGAGGTATCATCAATTCTCATACTTTAGTCAATTAATGTCATATCAACCAGGGTGGTATCCAAGACTATCTACAAAAGGAATTGAAGTGTCCTATTCTAAAACAAATTTTTAAACCAAACAAAGAATGCTTATGCTTGAAAGGTAATTTAAATAGAAAAATATTTCAAAATTATAATCTATGAAATATTTTTAATGTAATCTACATAAACTATTTAAATTATATTGTAATGAAATTAAATATTTTTAACTACACTATTATTTATCTTATCTCTATATAGATATAAAAATGTAGAAGATCACAACAATAATGCATAATTCTGTATCTACATAACATAAGACTTTACCATTACAAATAATACAATTTTTTTTATCTATGAAATGGAATAATTTCACATCACAAACTTATGCAAAAGAATATAATAGGCAATGTAGACTTCTATATCTACAAAATGTAAGATCTTATCTTCACAAAAAATATGTAAAATAACATAATAGAGAACACAAATACTATACATATATTGAGCCTACAAGTATAGATGGTATGAACACAATTAATTAGACATAAATATAATGTGCATAACCATCCTTAATTTAATTAGACATAAATATAATGTGCATAACCATCCTTAATTTAACAACCAACTAGTATAGAGGGCATAATTCTTTTTCATAGGAACATTAACAAAGTGCAACAATACTTTGTAAAATAGGATAATAACAATATATGTAACTAAATGAAATGATTCTATATTTATTCATGCAACAAGAATTTTTATTGAACATCAAGAAATATATTTATAATATGACCTACTTCCTAAATTATAACATCATGGGCAACATGTACCAATGTTACTGAAAGTCTGTTACTTAAATTCATTAATATAGTTTTAGTTGCATTAAAATAAAATAATTTTATCATTGAGGAAATCATCATTGAACATGAGTTTTATATCTTTATTGTATTATGTAGGATTGGAAGCCACTTTGTAGTTGTTTTCATCTTTTTGTAGGAAAGGAGATATCTTACTCCACAAATATTCCTATAAATATGTTAGCCTACAAAAATTATAGTTACTATGAAATTTCTAGAGTTTCTCAAGTTGTGGTATTTTAGAGCTTCTAGAGACGTGGCATTTTGGAGTTTCCAAGAAATCCTTCTTTTTTAAGTATTACCTATTGTCATGTTTTCACAAAAAACATGGATTTCTAAATAATCATCATCATTTAAAACCTTTATTAACACATAGAGGACAACAAGAATTTATACATTAATTATCAATCAAGATTGAAAATAATTTACTATATGATCATATTAGTTTTAGAATGATAAAGGTTATGGATGGTCAAGAAAGGGTAATTTTATCCTAATATTGAGGTGAATGTCTTATACCTCATCAAATCTCACACACGTGTAAGATACCTCACTCGTGAAATCCCACATCCCCATGTGATCCCGACCCATGTGTGAGGGTACTCACATGTCATATCAATCTTCAACACAGTCTTTCTCACATATGTGTGATGATCTTAAATCTCCACCCTTTGATCAAAATAAAGCAATCCCAACCATCCAATCCTTTTGATACTTGGCCTCTCTAGGTGCACCAATCATAAGATGTCACTGTTGAATGCACACAAGACAATTGAGAGGGGGGTTAATCAATTGTACATTAATACTTCAAACCCTCATAAATATTTAGATCCACATCAACTAAATTAACCCTTAATTTGTTATAATGTTTTAGCATGAAAGAAAATAATAGAAAACTGAAACACAACAACACTATGCACAATAAAACACCAAATCTATGTGGAAAACCCAAGAAGGGAAAAATCACGGTGAGGATTAGCTCACAATATAAAGTAATTACAATACTGAATACAATAGGCTCACTATTGGAGGGCTCACTACCCAAAAGAAAGAAGGGCTCACTGCCAGATTACAAAAAAAGAAAAGAAGGATGTTATAGTGAGAAATCCATCTCAATAAAATAGAAAATATCCACCACAACATCACCAACGCATTCACAGTCTCTCTAAAGATTGTAGACACCTTCTACTCATTGCTTCCAATGGTCTAACTCATTAAGATCACACTACACTTCACAAATTCGCACTTCATAACTATGAAATTTGCATCACACACTTCACAACACAATTCTCCATCAACTCAACACTTATTTATACCTTCTTCAACCTTGAAAACATTCTCTAAGATCGACTATGCACCTCAACCATACAAATTCAAATTAGGTCGACACTAAGCATTCCTGTAGTGGAAAGGAATGAAAGCGGACCACTCCATATCTCAACTCAAACCCAAATCATACATATACATCATGCCACACTTCCACAAACACTGAAGAAAATCCATAATTAGTATAAACACCTAAGGTCGGTCGAACCAGTGTAAACACCATTAAATTTTAAGTACACACTTCCTCAAATCCAAAGATGAATCGCTGACCATACTCAACACTCAAATACAATATAGAATATTCCACAAACACTCTAAAATCCAATAAATTCCTTCACAACAAATTTCACCTAAAGAATGTACACTAGTACACTCAGACAATCTTCCATACTCTATAACTCAAGAAATCAACTTTTGAAGCACCAAATAACAAACAACTTTGACTGTAGGTAGATGTGATCATTATTAGCACACTTCCAGAACCGCAAGACCACAAACCAAATGGTAAAGAAATGCAGAGAAATATCATTTCTCCCAAACACCATTGCAACATAGTTCACACACTACTGAACACAACTCTCTTTTCACAACAAACAAAACCAAGAAATTCTAGATATAGAACCTCTAAACACCTCTAACCAACATATCTGAACCGCACAAGAAGATCTTCAACACAAAAGAAATGTGGAGCAAAACTAGAACACCACATTATACACTAGAACACCTCTACAACACATTGTTTTCCTCTTTTATTCAAATTTTCACAAAATCACTTGGAAACCAATCCAATGCAAAACCAGCTTCTGAAGAAGGTGACCCCTCCTTCTAATCCCCATTGGAAGCAGGGTCATCCTCTATCTTGCACTTCATTTGGGGATGCGAGATCCCCATAGACAAGGTGGAAGGTGAGGAAGAAGGAGAGAAAACCATAGTGGACACCATCGAGGTATTCGACATATCCATGAGCTTGGGAATAGGTGAGATGTCTAAAAGGGATATCAAGAGAGGAGGCTCAACAGTGGGAGCAATGAACACCTACAGCCTTTTAGGGTGAGAGTCATTCACGCTCATAAGGGGAGTTGGAAGCAAGATCGAGGCGGCGGGAACTCAAACAAAAGGGGCGAAAGAGGAGGACACAGTAGAAGATGCCAAAAAAGGAGCCACTGACTCCCCTTCCACCTTGCAAAGCAGCCTACTTAGTGGCCAGAGCCTTCCTCTGGTGCTTATGCTCATGTGCAAGGTAGTTTCTTCGGCTTCGAGAGCTAGAGGCTACATCTTGAGGAGTAGGAGGCTCCTATTCTATCATCAGAGTGTCCATCACAACTGTTGACGGTAGAGGGAGTGACTCTTGGATAAGAACAAGAGGAAGAGATGCAAGAACATATATCACAATTGGTGGAGAATCAGACTCAAGCACCTCAACAACAGACTTCTTCTCATTCGCTACCCTAGGTGCAAGAGCAATAGGAGGCCACAACGACCGAGACGTAGAGGCTACTCCACGGAGATCCTTCCCCTTACCATACAAAATGGGTCGAGGCACCATAGGTAAGGCAGGAAGGTCAAACACCTGACTCTTAGCCTTCCGCCAAGCAAGTACCATCGAACTCCCCAAAAGATGCATAGGGGTTGAAGAGCAGGACGAGAGGTAGAAGTAGGTGGAACTGCATAAGAGGAAGGAGAAGGCTCCTGAGCAAACTTCTCCTTCTCCTTTCAAAAGGCAACAACAACCCGATGCCGCACTATCTCAACCCGATTGAGATAGCATAAGGAGAAGGAGGATAGGTCACTTTCGGTGCTATGCCCCCCATTCTTGTATTTTATGTAAGTGTGACATAATAGGTTTGTCCTGGGAGGGAGCAGACCAATAGGGGCAGGCCAAAAGTGATCTAAGGAATAAGCCCCACATGACACCAAGGGTTTGTACATGGTGTCATGCACAACGTGCACAAAGCCTTCATGGGAGAATTTTAAGCACTTATGGATCACCGAAGGGACTATGTTCATAGAAACTAGCGAAGGAATTCCTAGCTTCACCCTAAACAAGTTGGACTCTAGGATAATGTTGAAGAGGGCATTCACAGTCTTGGGCCCAACCAAGACTGATTGGGTGATAGAATCGATGGGAGGGACGAAAATCCCATCATGTGTATGTATAGTGCTTTTAGATTCATCGTACCCATCCTTATGTAAAAATTTTATTAACATGATCTCCTCCGTGATAACATTAACCCAACATGTAGGATCAACAAGAACTCTAGTCACAATATTCCCATTGATATGAGTGGGAATGTACAAAGTAGAGGGTTCTTTATAAGCATTCATCAACAAGTCCTGCGAGGTAAAGGTTATAGCAGTTTACCCATTCACAGGTCACATATATTGGATGGGAAGATGCATGAAAGAAGCCATCTTCTACGCACACTAGAAATAACCTTCTCAAAAGCCCCTAAGGGTTTAACAATTAGATAGTGACCTATTCTAGGCTTTATTTCATAACGCTTAGGGATTCTTCTAGCTACGCCGCTAGGGGTCATAGGTTGGGTTGCAAGGCTAGGTGCCCTGCAATGCGCACACCTACAACACACCTACAACATGAGAGAAGACTCCTTCAACACTACGAAATAGAACCAAAACACTTCACACTGGGTTCACCAAAATGTAGAGGGGGATCGACTGCTCAAGACCCCAAGTCACTAGAGGGTCTAGAACAATCAACTACCCTGATCTACCTCACGCTAAGGGATTGTCTAAGATGAGTTTGATGTTTGAGGGGGTGAGAAGGAAGGACAATTGATCTACCTCTTTCCTTCTACCAACTTGAGGGGTTCAAGAAGTCAGGTGAGCGAGTTTCTAGAGTCCAAATTACAACTTAGGTAGCTCACTACTAGAGGACTCCAATGCGAGGAATGGACGATAGTGCGGCACACTGGTGTCTCAGTTGGACGTTGGTGTCTGTAGGGACAAAGAACATAAATTACAATTGACACTCAAAGAGAACTTACTAACAACCCAAGTATAGTTTGATATAATAACAAAAAGTAGAAAGCAACTAAACTACTAGAATAATAAGAAGAATAATTTAACTTGATAGATAGATGAATTATGAATGAAATAACAAGCAAGGATAGTAGAAATCCAACTTACAGTCAGTCTAGCCTCCCAAGCTCCATGCGAACAACTTGTACCTACACACACAATGATGGAAAAATGTTGGGATTGTGTATAAAGGATTATCATAGTTATTCCCCCACTTTGGTGTTTCCACCTCCATGAATAGCCAGTATAGCAACGATAGAGAAATGTGATAAAGAAAGTATTGAAATGGAAGTACTATGCACTATGCTAAACAACAATATGCTACGAAATAATTCAATAATGCTAATTGAATGAAAAGTGGAACAATGTCGCCTTCAACCACATGCACTCGAGGCAAATGGGAGGAGTGAGCTCACAAGCTTGGAGATGCCAATGTTGCCCCAACAATGGGGAGAGTAAAATCAATAGACTCAACTTGCAACTTCAATGGTGATGAGAATGTTGTGAATGAAGTATGTAGATGTGAGAATGATCAAGTAGAATGCCAAGACGATTAAGAAGTGTGAAGAAGATTAATGAGATGAATGAATAGGCCATTTGAAGATGAATTTGGACGCAAAGGAGTTGTTCGAGGTCGGTCAAGAGTGTAGGAATGTTACACTTCATTGCCAATGGAGAGTTGTAACACCCCTATGGATTCTAGAGGCAATAATCCTATCAAGATGGTAACATGTTGCACAAACGTCCACACGTTGCGCTAGCATCCTTGATAGAATATCCTCCACCGACACTAAAAATAATTGCCAAGTGGATGGGAAATGAATGAAGGACCTGAAATAACATCATGAAATTTAATTTGTCTAAGGTAGGAGGTGCATAAATGAGGAATTTGCAAGGGGTGCAAATTCACGCCATTACAACGTTAAAATTAAAATTATGGATATGGTTATAATTATGGTTAGGGTTAAAATTATAAGTAAGGTTATAATTAGGGTTAGCGTTAGAAGTAGGATAAGGTTTACAATTATAATTAGGGTTAGGTTTAGTATTAGGGTTGAGATTGAAACTAAACCCTAACCCTAACCCTAATTCTAAAACCAACACTAATTTTAATTACAACCCTAACCATAACACTCACAATAATTCTAACTTGAACCTTAACTCAAATGTTATCTCTAACCCTAACACTAACCCTAATTCTAAAACTAATATTAATTCTAATATAACCCTAACCCTAACCTTGACAAGAATAATATTTGTAATCCACCCTAGTTCTATAATTAACAGTAACTCTAATTTTAACCCTATCTCTAACCCTAATCCTAACCCTAACTCTAAAACTAACACTAATTCTAAGTGTAACTTTACTCCTAACCCTAACGCCAACCCTAAAACAAACACAAATTATAACTCTAACCATAACCTTAACTCTAACCTTAACCCTAACACTAATGATATTTCTAACCCCAACCATAACTTAAAATCTATATCTAACCCTAACCCTAAGCTTGACCCCAATCCTAATTCCATCTCTAGCTATAACCTTGACCCTAACCCTAAATATACCTCTATCCCTAACCCTATTTATATCCCTAAACCTAACCCTAACCCTAATCCTATCCCTAACTCTAACCCTAATCTTATCTTCACCAAGTTTCCCTCCAAATTTTTGGTGTCCATAATCAATCCTTGGTTGTGATGGGTGTGCTTCTAATGATTTGTCCTCTTTTAGTTTATGATTAGGGTCAAGGTTAGTGATCAACCCAACCCTAATCCTAATCTTATCTCTAACCCTAACCCTAACCCTAACCCTATCCCTAATCTTAACCCCAACCATAATCCTAAACTTAACCTTAATCCTTATTCTATCTCTAATCCTAACTATAACCCTAACCATAGCAAAATCTCGATCTACCTCTAACCCTAATCCTAATTGTAACCCTAACATTGATCCTAACCAAATTCCTAACCCTAACCCAAACCCTAACATAAGTAATATAATAATCATAACTCTTAACTCTAATCCTAACCCTTACCCCGATTCTATCTCTAACTATAACCTTAATTGTAACTAACCATAATCATAATTGTAACCCTAATCCTATTTCTATCTCTAACCCTAACACTAAATATAATCCTAATACTAATGCTAACACTAACCCTAATCCTAGCCCTAACCTTAACCCTAATTCTATCTTTAATCCTAACCCTAACCCTAGGCTTGATTAATTTTATGTCTTCCATGTTGCACAACGAATGCTACTAGTTGAGAGATATCCTTTTCAAGGCACCTATTGCATTTTAATTACGTGAGGAATTATATATTTAATAGGCGCCTCGAGAAGGATATCTCTCAATGTACTTGATTACCAAAATTAGTGGTATGCCACATTTAAAGTTCTTCCTCAATCAAACATCTAAGCTTGATCTAATAATAGTAGTATGAATAGATTTAGAATGTGTGGCCCTAGATACAAGTGTACATAGATATGACAATAAATAGATACCTTCCATAATTGAAAAAAATAAGTTTTAAGGTGCTAGGAGAATTAGAGTGGTGCTAGATGCTTTCCATTTTAGTCAACTTAAATAAACAACCCTAGACTCTTTTTTATTATTGTAGGTGAATAATGTTTAGGGTTCATTAAAAGATAGGAGTTTCAATAAGAAAATGCTCATTTGAATGTGTACAAAACAAGCACATAGGATACTACTCAAGTGAATAGTAGAGTAGTTAGCTAGAATCGTAAATGACAAAAGTCAGAAAATATTGATGGAAAAGAAGTTCTCTTAAAAAATCATGTCCATATAAAATGGAATATTTTTAGTATAATTTGTACTTCAATAAAGTTAGAAAAATCAAAATCACAATTATTATAGTAAATATAAATAAATGAAAGAAAAACATTTTTTTTTTTTAATTGAACAAAGCAAGATTACAAAGAGCCAACAAAGACCATACCCCACGAAACAAGAGGCTAATATTTGAGCTGAAACACTACATAAATTCATATGACAGCTATTAAGCATAAAAATACAAAAAACCAACATATGACTATGACCCAAGGAATGACCTCTCTACATATTAAAATTAGCCAAAATTCAGAAAGACAATCTCACTTAGGTTAGGACCTTTTAATCCCATAAAATTAGTGGAAATCTTAAAACAAGATAGGCTTGATGGTCCATAATGCTCGTGCACAATTAATTAAATCCTTATAATAAATTTCATACGGTCTAAAATCCCATTAAACTCGTGAGACAATTTATCAAAGAAACTCAAATTTTAAGAGCGCCAGCTATTATCCCAACATAGGATTATGAGTAAGTGGTAGTGCTTCCTCCGACCGACTGCTCCCGACGGTACGCGAATCTTCAGCGCACTAGACTTAACCGTCCCGGCCAGTCATCTTCCAACACATCTGCCACGTGTCCCGTCGCCCAAAAGACCGTATTTTGCTAATCAAACAATTGAACATTAAAGTTGTTCCTTGTGCTTACCTGCTGTTCGCTAATTCGTTTTAGCCGCGGGCGCGAGAATCGAACTCGCCACCTTAGACAAGGGTGAAAGTATCTATAATATCGCATTATCCCCCATCATGTGGCAAAGAAATACAGAAAAAAGCTAATCAGGGTACTATCAAGCCTCCCTTGTTGCGAGGTCCGGAGTTCGAGTCCCTGGCGTGGAGATGGCGCCTCAGCGGCAGCATTGTTTCTATTATCTCACAGTTGTGATTCTGAGCTGGTGCTTCTGTACTTGCAGTGCACACAACATTACGAACGTGCTGGCAGGGCACCCGTCGCTGAGGCTGTTCAACGAGTACCTCGCGAAGACAAAGATCGCCGACGATGTGAACAGTCGATCTGTGGTTACAGTCCTCGCAGTCTCCAATGCATCTGTGGAGGCCATGCTTAGCCGAGGTCACGGGCTTCAAACCCTGAAGCACATTTTCACCCTGCACGTCCTGCTTGATTACCTTGACAATGCGAAGCTGCATAACATTCGGAAAGGCACCATGCTTTCGACCTCGCTCTTCCAGGCGTCGGGAGCCGCGAAAGGAATGAACGGCTTCATCAACATTACCGACATGAAGAAGGGCGTCGTAGGGTTTCGGGCGGTTGCGGATGGCCACGGTTCAAACCCTGACGCTTACTACATGAAGTCGATTGTCTCGGAGCCCTACAATCTTTCTATTGTGCAGATTAGCAACATGATCGTGCCCTCGACTATAGCGGAGGCGCCAACTGTAGCGCCCGAGGAGGTGAATATAACGCGAATTTTGATACACACCGGCCACGGAACGTTCGCCAGCCTGCTGAACCAGACCGGCGTGCTGAAAACCTATGAAGAAGTCCTCGCCGCCGGCGGCCTTACAGTGTTTGCGCCCAATGATGGTGCATTTCGCGGAAAAATGATTAAGAAGTTCAAAGCCCTCTCGGCGAGTCTTCAGGTAAAGCTGCTGGAATACCATGCGCGGGAGGGTTACAGTCCGTTAGGGTCGCTGCGGTCTTCTAGAGCGAATCTTACGACCTTGGCCTCCGGCGAACGCCTCCGCTACTCGCTGTCGGTGACTAAAAATGGCGAATCTTCTGCAAAAGTGCATAGTGGCGTCAACACTGCGGTTATTTCAGGAACCCTTGTTGATGACCAACCGCTGGTCATTTTCTCCATTGATAAGGTGCTCCAGCCTATTCAAATATTTGGCACAGCTCCGGGCCCGGTTCCTGCCGGATCGCCCAGCGAAGATCCGGCGTTTTCTCCTCCGTCTCCTCCAAAGGAGGACTCTGTTGTCCCGGCGCCGGAGCCTGACAGCGATTTGGCAGCCGACGACAAATCCGAGGCTAATCTTAACGCCGGAATGTTGTCGCCTGGCGGAATTGGGATCGCTGTGCTTTTGCTAGCGGCTTTTGGTCACATGTAGACAGACGACGGCTTACTCGTAGCGCGGTTTGCTTCCTCATCGGGCAGCCGTATGTGTCTTTGTATTCCATGTATTTTTTTATTCCAAGAATTTCTTTATTTTTTTTTTTAAGTCTCGATTTTTGTGTATTATTTGTCTGTGGTAGCTTGTCCGGCCTTCCTGGTGTGACTCCGATTCTCAGATTTATATATATTTTGGGCGTTTAAGCGACAGTTGCTATTTTATTTCCCATCCCCAGAAGAATCGGAGCAGTGGCGAAACTTACCACGTCAATTTGCGTGCTTTCTTTTAACTGCGGATATTTGGGCAAGAATATCGCGTTCTGTTAGATTTGAAGCTCCTTTCTGTCGATTTCATTCCCCACTTTTTAAGTAGTTCAGATTTTGCTCAACAAGAGTTCTTTAAGTGAGGGAGATCATGAGATCTGTGAGGATAGCACAGCTTTGGAGCCTTTAATGTTAGTGGATCTCACTAACAAAATAATGTTATACTATAGGCAATTAATAGCATATACCATTTTAATAAATTTATGCTGAACAGTATATATGAGGAAAAAGAAGGTTTATTTTAGATTTGATTATTTCTTAATTCTCATTTCTGTTAGAGAATTGAAGTTATTTTGGGCAGACTTTCAAAATTTATATAATAATTGTTTTGGATGAAAATAATCTTTCTTGTTATGTTGGTGAATTTGAATGGTTCTGAATGAGTCTATCAAGCATCAAGTCTTGTCTAATAAAAATGATCTTTCTTGGTATGTCATGAAGTTGAATGGTTGTGAATGAATCTACCAAGCATCAAGTCTTGTTGAGAGCAAAACCCTTACATTAGAAGAGATTTTGAATGAGTTTATCAAGCATCAAGTCTTGTCCAGAGCAAGACCTTACATTATAAGAGATTTTGAATGAGTCTATCAAGCATCAAGTCTTGTTTAATAAAAATAATCTTTCTTGGTATGTCGTGAAGTTGAATGGTTGTGAGTGAATCTACCAAGCATCAAGTCTTGTCAAGAGCAAAACCCTTACATTATAAGAGATTTTGAATGAGTCTATCAAGCATCAAGTCTTATCAAGAGCAAGACCTTACATTATAAGGGATTCTGAATGAGTCTATCAAGCATCAAGTCTTGTCTAATAAAACTGATCTTTCTAGGTATGTCGTGAAGTTGAATGGTTGTGAATGAATCTACCAAGCATCAAGTCTTGTTGAGAGCAAAACCCCTACATTATAAGAGATTCTCAATGAGTCTATCAAGCATCAAGTCTTGTCCAATGCAAGACCCTTACATCATAAGGGGTAAAGTTGAAATTGTGCTGCAAGGGGACGAAGCCATAATTATGTATTGAACAACTTTAATGAAATGAATGCCCCTCAGTTGTTGACTCTTATAAAAGTTTTAATCCAAATCTCCTTAATTTGAATTATTTTAATCAGAAAAAAAAACCAATTTTTGATTTTTTTTAATAATTATTGATACACAACTCCTCATTAAAAAAATCCTTTTGCCTTTTGAAAGGCTAATACAACTGCAAAAAAATTCTCCATAGCTTTTTTTCCAAAACTTTTATCAAGATTCGAGCTAAACAGATTTTGGGTTATCTAAAAAGTTTTGCTTGCAGAGAGGAAAGATTATTACTTACAAGATAAAAAGATTTCTTTAAATGTGTAAATGTGTATACCAACGATAGCACTTTTACATAAGTTCATGCTTGCACTTTACTAATTCCAGGTACTGGTCACAGTATTTACAGATTCAAGAATATTTATTTATTTTTATCAGAATTAATCTAATATTAATAATAATGGATTGTAAAACTATAATGTCAATGATAAATAAGGTGTTGTTCAAAGCTTTCTGCTTATAATTCAAGGCCCACATCTCACAGGCTGGCGAAATAAATATCTTTAAAGGGCATAAGCCCTAAAAAGTTGGGTATTATTGGTTACTTCTCACATAAATGTGGATATGTTGCGGTGTTGGCTGTGGAAAAAAATAATTGGTGAGATTTTATTTACAATTAAGTTTATTTCATATGTAACAATTTATCAATTGCTTTGTATATGTCGGTATATTTTAATTTACAGTCGAAATTACAATTTAGTAATTTTAAAAATATTTTTCATTTAATGATATCAAATTTCTACAATTCATATTGTATATTGTTCAAGATTTCTGGATTTGATTGTGTATCAATTTTTTGTATCAATATTTCGAATCACACTCTGTAAATTTTACATTATATAACTCTGTACGATCCAAAATATCAATAAAAATCTTCCACAGTTTTCTGTCAAAATTAAATTTTATAATAACCGCAAATGGCAATAAATTCAAAATTTAGACTCTTTCCCTGACAAAGAATTTAATATAAACCACATGTAGCTATAATAAAAGTAAATGGCAGGGATAGTGGGAAAGCGATGAGTAAGTCAGTATTATTGTATGGAGTAGTACTGGGGTGACCTTTCCATTCAGTCTTTTAATTTAAAAATAAAAGTGCCGCAATTTAAGGATATCGTGTGAGTGGCGTGAAGGTATATAAACACATTCTTGTCTGTATGAATAATGTTTGTTGACAATGAAACCCTCCTAACTTCATTACTTTTCACAGACATTCTGGTGTAATGCGTGTCACGTGATTATTGGATACTTTTCGTATTTTATACGGCGTTCCACAGACGCGATACAGCTGTTTGCGTGTAGTTGTTAAGAGAGTCCAAAGTAGTCTTCAGTTGTAAGGCTTGTCAGTAGATATTGGCCTTTAATGAAAAACGTAATATGTTTATTGAACAGTTAAGAATTATAATAAATGAAGCAGTTAGGAAGGTTTTGAAGAATTAAAATATAGATAATATTAAATAAATATTTAAATACAAAATATATTTATAGTAATTAATGTATATTATTTGTTTTCAATTATGAAGTTTATTAGAGTGTTTTCAATTGTAGGTTGTGCAATTTAGTGTAACGGATGGACTGAATAGAATAGTAGTTGTGGAATTTGGACGTTGAAAGCGCCACGTGTTCATTTTTTTAGACATGGATATAGTATTTGTTGTAGTTTAGCTATTTTTTATTTCAAAAATATTTAAAATGTTTGATCAATTTTGATGAAGAAAGAAAGTGTTTTAGAATATTCGATTCATTTTTAATTGATAAATAGTTTTGATCAATAATTTTTTTTTGAAATGTAAGATTTAATATGTAGAGGATAAAATATTTTTACGTGAAATGATTTAGGTTAATTTGATGGTGTGAATATGGTATATTATTTAATTAATTTAATATTAGATTTTATTCATATATATATATATATATATTTGAATTTATTTAGATCATTTTTTGGGTCTAATATATCATAGGATTAAGATATTTGTCATGATCTTAGCATGTCTTAAGTTTTGGTCACGAGCTTTTATTCGATACATCTTGGTGTCAAAAGAATCTCACAATTGAGCTCAAAAATTCAAAAAACAAAAAATTCATATAAGATATAAGGTTTGGCATTGGAAAATTAAGTTTTTTTAATTTCTAAAAAATATAGTAATGAATTTGTTTAACAAGTTTGTACAATTTTGAATGGTCGTGTAGTTATCCTAGTATCATTGGTCATTGCTACACATGCATGGTTTGTAAAATATTAGAATCTTGCAAGGGATATTCAATCAACGTCATTTATGTATTATCCATATAGCTAAAAATAAATAAACTAGCTAAATTTGGGAGAAGATACAATGATATCATAAGTGATGCAAGGTTTACAAGCAAGCTTGTAAGGTTTTTATAAAAAACACTTTGGTCATATTATCGATTGAGAGCTAAGTTTAAGGGGGGTTGTAGGTTTAGCAACACATGTGGGTTGAGGCCCTTGGTCTTGCAGGGAGCCCAACCCTAGTTCATCCCAAGCTAGTGCTTCTATGTAATGCATACAGTGACAAAAAATAAATGAGTCAGATTTTGGAGAAGGTATAATGATATCATAAGTGATGCAAGGTTTGCAAGTAATTTTTTAAGGTTTTTATAAAAACCCTTTGGTCATATCATCAATCAAGAGCTAAGTTTAAAGGAGGTTGTAGGTTTAGCAACACATGTGTTGAGGCCCTTGGTCTTGTTGGGAGCCCAACCCTAGTTCTTATGTAATCCATACAATGATAGAAAAATACACTAGCTAGGTTTGGGAGAAGGTATAATGATATCATAAGTGATACAAGGTTTACAAGTAAGTTTTAAAGGTTTTAATAAAAAGCCTTTGGTCATATCATCGATCAAGTGCTAAGTTTAAAGGGGGTTGCAGGTTTAGCAACACATGTGGGTTGAGGCCCTTGGTCTTATGGGGAGACCAACCCTTAGTTCCTCCCAAGCTAGGGGTTTTGTGTAATACATATAGCAACAAAAAAATAAACCAACCAAATTTGGGAGAAGGTGTTGTTGGCACCCCATATATTTTTTCGCATTTTGCTTTATTTTTGTTTTTGGTATGCTCTTTGCTTTCTATTGCCTAAATCATTTTTCATCAATTACGATTTGAGAAAATTTACATGGGTTTGTCATGTTTAGGGTTTGCCTTTTGTCATTGTGTACTTTCTTTTCTTCAGGCCTAAACACCCAAACTCAAAATCTTAAAATTTGGTAAGTGTGGGGAATTTTGGAATTTTCCATCCTATAGAATGTCCAAATGGGCATCCCTAATTCAAATTTGGGGAAAACTAGATAAAAATTGACTATGTTATGCTCATGTGGGGTTTTGGTTTGTTATTGCTCACTTGTGGGATTTTGGTTTACTATTGACCTTTTGTGGGGATATGCTACTAAATCGATCCAATATTTTTAATCAATTATAAGGTGAAGTTTGGTAGTAGTTTTCAATTCTATAAAGGTCAAGGAGGAGGAAGGAAAAATGATTAAGTTTGAGCTCAAGGTGTAGTTGAAATGAGATCATCTGCAAAGTTTAGTAGGGCCTCAATTCTCCACAAGAGGTTAAAATAAGCTCAGGTTGAACGCGGAAAGGGATAAGTGAATCATCTCAAGGCTAAATAAGTGTAGCTTAAATGTTGATTAAGTTTCCATAAAGGACCCAATGGTGACCAACTACCCAAAGTGTTCATTTGGTGGCCAATTTTTTTATATGTCCAATAGTAGGGTCAATACCCACAAGGTTCACATGGAGGTTGAATTCGGGCCACAAGGGCCTAAATGAGAAAGAATAAGCCGATGCAAAGAAAGATAAGTGAATTGGTCATTTTGAGATGCATTTGGTAATGTTCGCTAGCACTTGATTCATCCACAAAGATGAAAATTGACAGGTGTAGTTCCAAGTAAAGATAATAGGTGAGGTATGGGACAAACCAAACAACTCAATGAGGTGAAACAAAATGAGGTAGAACTATAGCCAAACTCCTATGCATAACATCAACAATAAAAGAAATATCATGGACTCTCAAGGCCCCACTTATATAATGCCAAACCTAACCCTGCTCAATCTCACACACTTTGCTCTAGAATGAGATTGGGAGATAGATTAGAAAGGCATTTCTTCCTCCTTCAAACAAAAATCCATGAAATACTATCATTCAAGTCCTCATCACAAGGAGAAGCAAGGGGAATCCACTATAGAGAGCCCAACATAGCATGCAAAAGGAACAATGGAATGGTTGGGAGAAATAGTCAATGAAAAACTATCACCTAAATATTAATGTTACTAATCTATGTTTAATAAGGTGTGAAATGATCTTATTTCTAGCTCAAGCTATGTGATATGAAAAATATTACTTATTAAAAATATTGTATAGGAAACAATTTTATGAACATTTATTTAAAAAAATAGATAAAACATTCTTTTGAATTAAAACATGTTTAAAATCTACACATGAAATACTAAGTTTACATCATATTCAAATTCTTAATGGTTTACTTATGAAAATAAAAATTTGGCTAATTTTTTTGATTTGGGTGTCTCACTCAAGCCAAAAATACGACACATTTATGATTCTAACCATTATAATAATTTCAAACTATTAAATACAAAAGGAAAGTTGAAAATAATGTACTTAGCTCAATAATTGAATTATGCTCAAAGATTAATGTATGCACTAAATCTAATATGCCTCAAGACTAGGAATAGATAATGATTGATTGGTGTTCACCTCCAAATTAGAGTATTCTATTATGTCTATACGTAATGGCGCGAATTTGCACCCTAGGAAAATTCCCCATTTATTTACCCCTACCTTAGAAAATATAAACTTGATGATGCAAAGTTTGTCGTCGCCACCTTGTTCCTTCCACCTAGTTGCGTCTTTTTATGTCGGTGGAGGAATTTTTGTTAGGGGCGTGTGCACATTGCATGCATATCTATGTGGCACGCTTTCATCCTAACAAGATTCTTGCCCCTGGGATTGGCATAATCGTTACATTTTCCATTGGCTGCTAAAGGTAAACATCCTCTACCTCCCTTGACCGACGAAAATAAGTCTCTTGCCTCCATTTTGCCAATTGAAACTCAATTCAATCTATCTCATTCAATTCCTTTCATGCTCTCTCTTACATTCTAACACTTCACTCTCTCATTTCTCACTTCACTCTTACTTCTACACCATTGTTCTTCTTGCTACAAGCTTCTCACTTGGCTCCGAAAGCATACTCTCGTTGCAACTCTATTGCCATTGCAGGATTGTCAAAATTCATCTTCTCTGAGTGGTGGTATCATGCTATCCCTTCCATTATTGGCCTTGAGAGCTTGTAGTTGGGAAGGTAACTTTGTATCTTTCCATTTGGTTGCATCATCATGCTTATTGGATAGCATTTCAATTGTCTTTGTTTTCTATCTAGTTGTACTACTTCCTTTCTACTTTCTTTATCGATTTCTATATCTTATGGCATTCTAGCTGCCAGTGGAGGCGAGAACACCAAAACATGGGTCTGACTGAGTCAAATCTCAAATACAACCCAACATTTTTCTCATTTCTATGGGTGTAGGAATGTTCAAGTGGAGCTAATCGAAGAATCAAGTCGTGGGAAGCACAATATCCTCTCCTATCCTTTCTTCGTCATTTCTAAAATAATTCATTTCCAGTATTCCCTTTGTTGTATTTGCAATTTTTTGTATTTTTTTGCTTTCTATCAAATTGCAAAACATAAATAGTCAGATAGTTAGTAGGATTGTAGTGTTTTCTGTTTGTTTTCTAGACCTTTGTCCATACAAGATGCCAACACACTGCGTTGGAGTCCAAGATCTACGTTGCCATCCTTAGATAGTGAGCTATCTAGATAGCAGACCAAAACCTCTGTAGTTGGATCTTCTGACCCTGCAAACACCTAACTTTAGCAGAAGGAAAGTGGTGCGCTGCTTGCCCTTCCTTTTCAACCTTAGTCTTTCGTCTTTCCAAACCCGTCTAGTCAACGTGAGGTAGTTTAGGATAGTCCGTTCCTTGGGGCTTTCCCGTGACCTGGAGTCTCGGGGGTGATGAATCTCCCTTCTCTACATTTTTGGTGAACTAGACGTGAAGTATTTTTGTTTCATTTCTTGGTATCGAGGAACCTTCTCTCATGTCCTAGGTATGTTGTAGATTTGTGCGTTGTAGGGTGTGTAGCCTTGCGACCCAATCTATGACCCCTAGCTTCGTAGTTAGAAGGGCTCTTAGATATTCAGAAACGGAATTCAGGTAGGTCAATGGCCAATTATTCAATCTTCTACATCATCTAAAGTAGTCCTAATGAGAGCCATTTATGTCTCATTTTCTACCATATTTTAGCCTTTTTCCTGCACCTTCATACCCATTTCCACATTCCATTTCCATTTTGTATCATCCCATTTTGTCACCTTTATGTTGCACATGTTTATACATGTATAAGAGGTATTTAATATAGTTTTGAGATGAAATTATGAAAAATAATTATAGATTGTCTTTATTAATAAGTATTGTTATTTTATGCCTTGGAATAGATATCTTGCAACATGCTTCCTGTTAACTTCTGTGCAGGAACCTTATTGTCATTCATTATTGCCACGTGGACTCTTGCCACATCAGTTCAAAGCATTATTCCTTCCAACAATATTGACCAACGAGTATGTCGAGGAAAAAAACTATGATAAGAATATGTTTGTTGCAAGTTTGGAGGAAATCAAAATTCAAACATTTCCTATTTCTTACATGTTGCAACAAATTCGTTCCGAGTCAAAAATAAGAATAGTTAGTTTTGTGTGGTACTTTGCGGGCAGATGAGGAGGAAACTGGAAAATCCGATACATGGGTTTTGTCCAAAATGGGCCCAATTAAATTTCCTTGCGACAAAATCTTCAGAAAGTGATGGATCTAAAAGTTACTGATGGTTTTCTAAACATAATGTTTCTTGATTTACTGTTGCGGCCAAGATTCCACATTGAATTTGAGTGGTTATAGTTGGTACCATTTTTTGTATCTATTTTGACCATATTGCCAGCTACTATACTTCCTCTCCACATCATTGAATCTAATAAATTACCATGGTTATATCATTTTGATGACAACAAAGCATGATTGTTATATTGTTAAGAAAACAGTTTATTATGTTAAAGAAAGAGTGGTCATGGGCCTTATACTCTTTCTTAAAAATAAAACAATAAGTCTTAGCCATAAAGACTGAAATGTCATCATCAAAATAGATTTTTTGTTTTATGTGTAAAAGCTATATAAGCCATCACATATTCAAGAAAAGGGGAGAAGAATGTATGAAATCATATTATTCAAAAATCTAATATTATTATTCTGAGTTGATCTAAGAGTTCTCTAATCATTTTCTTCATCCGACAATTGGGAGGAAGGGTGCCCACTCTTCGGCTGCTGGATGAATGTATATAGTTTATTTCTACAAGTGTGTTTTATTTTTCTAGCATTATTTGGAGTGGTTAAACATTACAGATAGCTATTGTAATTTTTGTAGTTGGTATTTAATTTCAATTGGTTTCCATGTTTCAGATTTAATTTTGTGATATATATTAAAGTTGTTGTTTCAGAGTTTGCTGTAATTCCTGCACAATTCTTGTCACTTGAATAGAATAGAACAACTCCTGTTGCCAGGAAGTGATAGTTCTTGTCGCTAGTTTTATTTCAATCTACAATAGGTTTATTTTCGTAGGATGCATTCATAACCACTTATCTCATGACTCTCACCCCTTCGATTGGAATATAGCCATGACAACTCTCACAAGTTTACGCTCCCGAATTGACACATATAGACCAAACTGAAATTCATTATAAAGTATTAAATCTTTCTTATTCTTTACCATAGTTTTGTCTATCAAGTCCCATCTGAGTATGTGAATATGGTTTCATTCATGCATACTCCCCCCTCGAAAATGTGACTGCTAAAATTGACATAACATTTACCTCGCATGATGAGCCTATCAATAAAGAACTCCCCCCTTTATACATCCCTGCCTGAATCAACAAAAATGTTGTAACTAGCATTTTAGTTGATCCGATGAGTCGAGTCAATATGGTAACAGATGAGACATTCATAAATGAATGGCATAGGGAGAAGTACGAAGAGTCAAAGACCACCCTCTATACACATGAAGGACTCTCAGTAGCTCCTTTAAGTTCTATTTCTTTGACAAGCTTGGTAGGACCCAAGGCTTTTGATGCTTCAATTGTTATCATTCTGAAGTCTTATCTGTTCTGAGTTAGGCTAGGCATCCCCTGGCTTGCCTTTGTGAACGGTGTCACCTCTGTGGTTAATAAATGATTGAAATTCATTCATGAGGGCTCTGTACATGTAGTGTACGACACTAGTTATAAACCACTGGTGTCGCATGGGGGTTTTGCACTAGATCACTTCTAGCTTGTCTCAGTCGGACCTCTCCCTCCTAAGGGATATTTTCTATATAAGGCTTATATTAAGTATAAGATCAAGGGCTTAGTGCCAAAGGCTAGTTATCTGGTGTCCCCTATGCAGTATCCATGAAGGCTTCCATGATCATGCAACAACAAGCTACTTCTTTTGCTTGAAAAAAGGGGAAGGAGAAGCTTTCTCACACTCAAGGTCCTTCTTCTTTTGTATCATTTTCTCCCACTTACGCTCCTCACCTTGCTGTGGCCTCTTCGGCTCCTGCTCCCATGCCTCACAAGGGAAGTCAGATGGTGCCTACATGGAGAAAAGCTAAGCGCAAGGTCATTGAACTTCTAGTTTTGCCCACGGTTCCTAGGCCCATCGTCTATGGCAAGGGTTAAGGTCCTCGTGGGGGTGCTCCTGTGTCTCGGCCTCTATGGCCTTATATTGATTCTCTACTTCCCCCTAAGGTAGAGAATGGGAAGAGGCCCGTCGTCGAGGCATTGGTTTTTGTTTCTCTTCTTGTGGTTTCTTCTACCCCTACACTTCCTCTTCTTGCTCTTTCCTAGGAGCCTACCCTTCCACCAACCACTGTTTCGAAGGATACTCTAATGGTTAAGAAGAAGCCTCTGACCTCTTCTCAAGCCATGTATTCTAGTGCTTGTAGCCGACGTAATTGGATTGTGCATGAGTGCAAGCCCCAGTGAAAGGATCTCATCGCTAAACACACAGGCTCGTAGAAGACAGAGGGGGAGCCAGTGGCCCCCATTTATGTATCCCCTTCTATTGTTTTATCTTCTCTTGTTGTGCTTGCTTCAGTTCCAATCACCTTTGTTTTGCTTTTGGCTCCTCTGGAAGGTGTTGATGATCCTCACCCCAAAAGGGTGTAGTTCTTCATCACTCCTTCCATGGAACCTCCTCTTTTGATGTCCCTTCCAGAAATCCCTCCCTTTTCTCAGCCTATAGACATGTTGAACACCACGGTGGTGTCTGTTGTGGCTTTGTCTTCTTCCTCCTTGCCTTCCACTTCTTCTCTAGGGATTTCACATCCTCCACTAAAGCATAAGTTGGAGGAAGACCTCGCCTCTAGTGGAGGTCGAAAGAAGGGGTCACCTTCTTCAAAAGCGAGTTTTATTTTGGCCTGCACCATCCTTGTGATGGAGGTAGCCCCTACATCTCCTGAGTTTGTCACTGCCCCTCTCGATGAGGTAGGAAGTGGATCTCAGGTGACACCTTCTTCTCCCACTTGGTTAACACATGGAACTCTAATGAAGTGCATGTTTAACTCAATGGATGATATCCCAACTTTGTCCTCGATCTTTGCAAGATTGGTGACCTTTACCTCACAAGAGCTCAAGGAAGAAGACCTTGAGGGGCCTTCTTCCTTGGCCCTTGTTGCAAGAGAGTCAGAGGGTACTACCCTCACTATCCCACCCTTGTAGGCTCATCCTCCCTCCCCCTATAATGATCTAGATTGGGAGCAGGATGACTTGTTGGTCGATGAGTAGGGTGGCACCTCTTTTTTATTTGTAGATTAGATTGTTTGTGTGTTTGTGTTCCCCCGTGCTTGTTTTTATGTGTTTTTTATCTTGCTTGGAGGACCCTTGCTACCATTGTAGGTGCTTGGATATAGGCCTAGAAAATTTATCATAGACTTCTTCTATGCACGTATCATCATTCTTCTATATGTTGTAAATTTTCTTTTCGACAATTGGGGACGATGCAAAACATTGGGGGCATTTAGCCACTCTTCCATGCTTACCCAATTTTTATTTTTGCTTTGTCTTCATGTCCTAATCTTCATGATCTAAGTACTTTAGGGATTGATGATTGTTCGTCATACAACATATTATATCCATTTATATTTATGAACAAATCTAACCCCGAACTCTCAGATCCCTTGTCTCTTTTGATTTCTTCGTCTCTATTTGGTTCTTGATGTTGTGGTTCTTATGTGTTATCCCTCGTGTGTGCGTGACAACATACCACGAAATACATCTCGTCATGTGTTGCGTGCCACAACATCTCTACATCTTCTCTCTCTCCTTAGGATTCCAAGTGCTCCTTTGCATAACACACACCATCCTAAGGGGGGGCTACCATGTTGTTCTAATTTTCAATTTTGGTGAATTATTTCATAAAGGATTTCCTTGGTGTTAATTTTTTTTTTCTTTTAAAATGAATTCCTTGAAAAAAGAATCCCTTATTGCAACCTGTCATTTTCGAAACATTGAATTCTCTCAAGACTCTTGGATGAAATTTTCTTTTGAAAAGGGTCTCGTATGTGAAAGAATATGAAAACTTTCCTTTGAAAAAGGAGTACTTTTTCTAAAACGAAAAAGTATAAAAACTTTCCTTTGAGAAGGAGCATTCTTTCCAATGGGTTCCTTGACGAAAGGATCTTTCAAAAGGATTCCTTGATGACAACGCCATTTCCAAAAAATGTAGTGTTTTTCAATCAGAGTGTTCCTTTGAGTGGATCCCTTGGTGTCTTGAAGGGTTTCCAAAGGGACCCCTTTGCAAACGTCTCCTTTAATTGTGTCCTAAGGTGTTTTGAAAAAATTGTGTGCCTTGTATCTGATATTCAATGTCACTATGTTCGACATTATATATCCTCGAGTTTAGCTTGGGGACAACCTGACTAGACTTTCCTTTTATGTGACTGTCCTGCAACAGAGTTTGTAGCAGCCACAACCTTACTTGACCATTGTATCTGATCAGGTTGTGTTTGATCATGCTTGCTTTTGTGTGTCTTATGATTTTTTGCTTAACATGTTTTTGGTGTGATCACATCTTGCTTTGCAAGACCGAGAACTTGTGGAGCCATCTTTCTCTCTTTCACATCAAGCTTGCCTTGTGGGACTAAGAACCTGTAGATTTGCTTCCTTCACATCTAGGTGCGCTAGATCAAAGGTTTGCTTCCTCAACGGTTAAGGTATATTCTTTTCAACCTCTTTATACTTTACCTCACACCCGCATTGCCACATATCCTCGCTAAAGTGGGGGGAAAATGCAATGACACAAATTTGCACCCTAAGCATTCCCCATTTATTTACCCCTAACTTAGAAAATATAAACCCGATGATGCAAAGTTCGTCGCTGCCACCTTGTTCCTTCCACCTGGCCGCATCTTTTGTGTCAATGGAGGAATTTTTGTCAGGGATGCACGCATGCCGGACGAACGTTTGCACAAATCGCTGTCGTCCGATAGGATTCCTTCCCTTGGCATTGGCAGAACCATTACATTTTCTATTGGTTGTGAAAGTTAACGTTCTCTACCTCCCTTAACCAACAAAAAATTAGCCTCTTGCCTCCATTTTTCCAATTGAAACTCAATTCAATATCTCAGTCAATTCCTTTCATGCTCTCTCTCATTTCTCACTTCACTCTTGCTTCTACACCATTGTCCTTCTTGCTACAAGCTTCTCACTTGGCTCCAAAAGCATACTCTCATTGCAACTCTATTGCCATTGCAAGATTTTCAAGCTTCATCTTCTTTATGTGGTGGTATCACGCTATCCCTTTTGCTATTGTCCTTGAGAGAGTAGTTGGGAAGGTAAATTTG
This sequence comes from Sequoiadendron giganteum, assembly GCA_007115665.2. NCBI lineage: Eukaryota > Viridiplantae > Streptophyta > Pinopsida > Cupressales > Cupressaceae > Sequoiadendron > Sequoiadendron giganteum. Next base: position 358,343,091 of record CM021110.1, on the reverse strand, counting down.
TATATTTCCATTTGGTTGCATCATCATGCTTATTGGATATCATTTCAGTTGTCTTTTCTTTCTATCTAGTTGTACTACTTCCTTTCTACTTTCTTTATTGATTTCTATATCTTGTGGCATTTTGGTTGTCCGTGGAGGTGGGAACACCAAAATGGGGGTTTGATAGAGGCAGACCTCAAATACAACCCAACATTTTTCTCGTTTCTATGTGTGTAGGCACGTTTAACGGAGCTAATCAAAGAATCGAGTCATGGGAAGCACCGCATCCTCTCCTATCCTTTCTTCATCATTTCTATAATAGTTCATTTTAAGTATTCCCTTTGTTGTATTCATTGTTTTCTATATTTTTTTGCTTTCTATCAAATTGCAAAACATAAACAGTTAGATAGTTAGCAGGCTTATAGTGTTTTTTGTTTGTTTTCTAGACCTTTGTTAGTACAGGACACCAACGCATCCATGAGACACTAGCATGTCGCGTTGGAGTGCGAGATCCATGCTGCCATCCTCAAACAATGAGTTGTCTGGGTAGTAGACCGAAACCTTTGTAGCTGGCTCTTTTGACCCTGTAAACACCTAGCTTTAACAAAAGGAAAGTGGTGCGTTGCTTGCCCTTTCTTTTCAGCCTTAGTCTTTCATCTTTCCAAACTTGAGGTCATTTAGGGCAGTCTGTTCCTTGGGGCTCTCTTGTGACCTGGAGTCCCGGGAATGACAAATCCCCCTTCTCTACACTATGCAAGGATAAATCTATGGATCGAGAATGAGTTTATCGTCATGGGTATGTCTCATACTTGTGAACTTGTCCTATGTAACCTAGAGCATTATGTTCTTCACTTTGCCCAACTCGGTATAATTTCTTTTATGTATTCTAATATTTGATGGATTGGTGATATTTATAAATACCTTAGTAGGACTGCTGGTATGTCACAAGCGATCATGGTCTCCTAGGTCAACACATAAAAATGTGTGCAAATGATTGAAAACTATAATGAAACAACTTGAACAATAGAAAAGTAAAATAGAAAAGATGTTGCAAATACTTGATAATAATATGCCACTTTGAGAGGGAAACCTCCTAATAGACTTTGAGGGGGCTACCTCTAATAAAATTTAATAAGAACACAATACTTAATGTGATGATTATAACTAACCTCTACCTCCTACATATATCATACTAAGTTGGTGTAGAAACCTTCAACTCTTCTTCTTCCTCTTCATCTTCTTGCATATCATTCATTGGTAATAGGTTCTAAGATTCCATATAAGTGCTAGCCATTGAATTATTTGGGTGATGATCCATATTCAAATTAGAGTCAATCCCAAAAGCATCACATCTCTTCGAAGACACATCTTCTTCCCAAATTTTATGACATGTAAAACCACTCAAGTTTATATTCCATATAATTTACTAGGGACTCAATTATCTTCGATAATACATTGGGTTCTCTCATATATCATCTCCTCCTTCAATGATGAAATATCATGCTTAACCTTAGTTTTTTTTACCTTATAGATTCAATATTTATAAAACCCATCCACACAACAATTGTATCATCCTTGTCCTTGAAGTTCCAAGACCATGCTCTAATACCACTTGTAATGAAACAAATTGCACAATAAAAGAATATAATAGGAAATATGTTGCAAACTTGATAATAATATGCCACTTTGAGGGGTCAACCTCATAAACCGCTTCGAGGGGGCAATCTTGTAAGCAATTTTAAGAGGGCAACCTCTAATATTCTTCAATAAGAACACAATACTCAATATGATGATAATAACTAACCTCTACCTCCTATATATATCAACTTATGCCTTAAATATCATCCAAGTTGACTCAACTACCTATATATGATTATACAACTTAATTAAGAGTTAGGGAGCCACAAACCGACTACTCATAACTCTATGCACACTCTATAAGATTAAGGGCATATTAGAAAAATAATATTTAGTAATATGCATGCTCCTATAAATAATTGTGTAGGACCATAGTTCTTTTATCAAATTATTTGATTAAGAGATGTTTAAAATGAATGCACTAAATGCCTTCAAATACAAGGGCATAACAACACATCATACAAATTTGTGTTTAGTTAGTCGTATACGAGAAAGGTAAAGGCAAGAGTCGACTAAAATTCAAATTTAAATTTATAAATTTGAGCAAGAGAAGTCCAATACTATGAGGAGTCCCTATCACTATGAACTTGTCTCAAGACAAGAAATGGATTAAATTTAAAGTGAGAAACGTTTGAATGGCAATGATTGTGTATGGGTATGATAAAGAAGTGGATAAGGTTGATATATGGAAATGTGTAAATATATGGATGAGCTAAGTGGTAAGCGTTTAAAAATATATTTAAATCAATGTGTGTGTCATAGGGCAACTCAATAAGACCTAAATTTGATGGTTGATTTACCTATCAAACAATTTTTTATGACGATCATCTATTCAAAATCACCTTTAAAATACTAAGATATATTAGTATATATATATGACATTCTCCTTTTATGTGGTACAAGTCTTTTTAAAATTTTGATTTAGATACCGCATTAAATTTATGTCTTGAAGGTGAGAGACTCAACTTTATCATCAAGATAGTCCCCTACAAATAAACACAAAACTAAATAAAAATGACATGGACATAAAAATTTCACCATATATATTTTTTTTAATAAAAACAGTAATGCTGATTGACAATGAATTCCATTTAAAATTCGAACTTTCCAGCTCAGAAAATTTATACTCTCTTTTGACAGAAATTTCACAGCCAATTTTCCCTTTTAAAGTACTACTGAGAAGCTGTGAGCAATAATACCAATCATTGAACGACAGCCGCATAATTTTACTGTTACACTCGCAGGAAAAGTAAAATACCAACTAGGTATTAAACCGCCGCTCAAGAACGCAAATTTGAAGCTGGAATGCACGCATTCATAACTGCACCGACATTCCCGATTTCTGACATAAAGAATGGCATCGTTGCGTTTCGTCCGGACGTGGAGGCCCACGGTTCGAATCTCGGTGCTAGATTCATCATGTCGAAAGTCGAAAAGCCAATTGATATTTTGGCTTTCAGATCAGTAACCTAAACGTGCCGTCGTGTAAAAGCTTGAAAATAACGGAGGTTTTGGTTCCATACGGATACATCATCGTCACCGGCAAATTTATGAAAATAATTCAACAAGCTTCCAGCGGATCTGCGGCTGTAAATTTATGAAAAGAATTCAACACACCGTGAGTTATGGCGTTCGATTTTAAGTTTCAAAAACTTTTTTGAATTTTCATTTTTGTTTTTTTTGCAGATTTAAGCGTAATTTTGACGTTTAGTAACAGATTTCGTTGATTTTTATTGTATGATTACATTTCACATCCTGTCGATTTGAAGTATTGTTGAAATTTGTTACCATGCCGTGCACCAGTAATTTTCTCTGTTTTTTGTGAGCGCACCGACACGAAATTTCCCTCTTTTTCTTTTTCTGTTACGTCAGATTTGACAGTCATGTCATGGTTACTGAGAACTGCCAAATCTTGTCGCTCACAGTCCTCTTACTATTGGCACTTCCCCATGTGGAGGGTCAATGGGTGTATCAGTAGGTGTTTTCTTCTTTTAAACAAGTCATTGAATTAAACAAGTTGTAAATGATTTTTTTTTATATGTGAAATTAACAATTAGCATTATTTTGTTATCTAGAGGTTTATGTTGTCATTTTTAATATTATTAGCATTGAATGCAAGATGTGTATATCAAGTATAGATTCGTAGATGTTATTGCATATGCTATTTTTCTACGTGGGATAAATTGACAAGAATATATTGTATAATTATTTTGTGGAAGAAAATCACAAACATTATGAGTTATTGTCCACTATTGAAGCCAAGATATATGATTATATACATCGTCATCATGTTTGTAGTTGTCATACTCTTGATTATGATTGGAGGATGAATCTAATGGTGATAGTCCATAATCACTATCATAGAGAAATATATTGATTTTCAATTGAAAAATTGGATTTGATAGTTTGAACTTAAATATTTGAACGATGGTGTTATGGAGTGAATGCAAAGCTTATATTGTTGATGCAAAAAATATATCATTCAAGCCACTACCATGTTTGGATCGGTTAATTACCTTTTTCTTCATCAACCTTTATTAAATTTAAAAGCATAAACTAACTTCTCTTCTCACATTAAAGTTGTTGGTAATAACTAGGTGGATGGTCATTATTTTGTTTAGGTAATTGTCAAGAAATAGATCATGAAGTTCTTGGTACAAGTTATCAGACCATGTGTCAAATCTTGAATGCATATCTTCGTAGGATCATTATTTTTTATTATATTACCTGGCTTAGGTCCAAGAACTATCAATAGTTGGGGTAAGCCTCGTATTGTCATGGTGCTTGACAAAAGTAAAGACAAAACATGCTATATATATATGTCCTTTCTATCTAACAAAATGGTTGTAGCCTCTACTAGAACTAACCATACTTGAACTAATAAACATAGAAAACATATATGTTCAAAACATCTAACAGTAGAAAAGGAAAACTACACATGTCTCTTCCCCACGTCCTTAACACACACAATTCTTATTAGTGCATTTCACATTTGGATTTGAAGCATCCATCATCTCATCTTTGAAATCGTCTTCTTCTAATTTACAACACCCAAAGAACAGAGGAATGGCCTCATCGAGAAGGGACACCTACAACTTCTATGCTATCATCTCAACAACAATCTTTTGACATATATGCCTCTTTTTAATAGCATGCAAGCGCTCTAAAAAAATGGATCTTAGCTTGTTCAATAACGTCGTCAACATCATCATAAAGAAGAAAAAAACTTGCAACTATGGAAAGCATGGCCACACACAACTTACAGTAATAATATTATCCTGTCGTGTAGGTACATACCTCATCACATGCTAATATTTATTTTTGGCATGTACTATTATTGCATTCATATATAGGTTGTCATTTTTACACATTATGGATCAAAATTTTGGGTTGGGTGTATGAGTTCCCCTATTTTTTCCATGCCACAAGCATGCAACTAATATTGTGTTGCATCAACATCATGTTCATCTTGAAACTCTAGATCAACTACAACATAATCACTCTACTCATATTCTCCTTTCATAAAGCCATATCTTGATGCAAAGTATTGATCATCCTCATCTATATAGTACTTGGAAAATTATTCTTGGAAGATCTTCCTTTCTTTTCACTAAGAGGGTATTTGGATTCTTGAGGGTGGCAAGTTGAGCTTCTTGGAATTCAATCTCTACAACTACTTGTTGTGGATGTTTTTTGAGGTGGTATAATATCTCACCATGCTTAAATTATTCTTTATATGACATATTTGGAGGAAGGGGATGCTCACTAGTATCATTTGTATCCACATCCAAATAACTCATGTCAAATTTTTGTGCATTATAGAGCTTATCTTGGTTCATCCTACCAAGAAGCATATTGGTTCTTTCTAGTCGAGCCTCTTGCATTTTAACTATTTCCATTTTTTGTATCTCATTTCTAAGGCGATTTAGCAATTCTTCACGTTCAATTTTTTTATCTATATGACATACTGGGAGAAGTAGGATAATAGCAAGAAAAATGTGCATCACAATTTCTATTACAATTCTTTCTACCAATAATTTCATACCATTTATTTTAGTTTCATAATCAAACCTGTGCTTTTTCTATGTTCTTTGATTAAGCTACTATCATCTATTTTTTTATAAGTGAATAAGTGTTGATCTCTTCAATCAATGAATGCATTATTTCTACCTAAAGTGTTAGCTTTTTAAATGAGTTAGTTAGGTCTAAATGACTTATTGTAATTCTAATCTTCCCATTATAGATGTTTTTGTGTGCAGTAATTGAAGTTTCATCTTGTTCTTATTGGTACCTAGGCTACCTTTTTATCTCCATACTTAATTCTACTAATCTAATTATTAGTATTTGGGTACTAATGAAATAGACTCACCACTCTCCGCTCAAGGAAGTGACAAAAAGAATTCCTAGGAGCTGACATTTTGAAGTATTAGGCATGAACTATTTCCTTGTTGGATTTGAGTATCTTTTATATTAGTGTAAGTTGATAGGTTGCTAACTCACACACTAAGAACTAATAATAATAAATCACTAGGGTTATTTGAATGTAAAATGGAATTATTTTCTCCTCATGAATAAACCCTAACTTAAATGCAACATGTCCTAATCTTCATTATGAAATTTATCCATAAAATTTGAAAATGCAACATGTACATCCCCTTTATTGCTATCATGCCCATCAAACTTAGGCATCTAGTTTTGTATCTTGGATTTCATGATTTCCTTTATAATCAACCCAAGAGAGGTCTAATTTCTTGCAAATGGGATATAAGGGAATGATGGGTGACAAAAAACTATTTTTTAATAGAAAGGCATGCATTGGGTTGTAGTGCTTTGACTTGTCCTTCACATTCTATTTTCTTTCTAGAAAACATGTTTTTTTTCTCTCTCTTTTATGGGCACTAATAAATTTGGTCATTGGTTTTTTTAAGATGCAAGGCTATTCAAATAGAAAGAATAAAATTCTTTATAATAGTCATGAGCACATGGCTCAATGTAATTCTTATGGTTTGAAATATATGATGCACGTGAAGGAGCACCCATAGGATAATGTAATCCATACCAATTAGCCATGATTGGTCACACACCACCATGCATGGAAGAAAATAAAGGTTTTATAAACTATTGTACCTCATCATTTTAGAAGAACTAATGGTGTACTTTATAACCAATCATTATAGAGATGACACGTGCTCTTGAAACATGGACAGTAAAGATATAGCAACAACAAATATTTTCTTCTAGACAACAAATTCACCACCTCTTTCAAAAGAGGAAATCATTGAACTAATCTAACCTCCAAGGAAAATAAATAAATGGGTAAAAGCACAATAGTGTGTCACACTTTTGGCCTAGCAAATAATTTCGGTCGAATGCGGTTCGGGCGAATAGGTTTCGGCCGGAACATATTCACCTAAAAGACTTTCGGCCGGAACAAGGAAAATAAAAACAAAAAAAAAGAAGGTCCACATTCATTTGAGCACGTTCGGTCGAATGTTGTTCTATTGAAACAGGGTCGGCCGAATGCACCTGCTGTGTACAAAGTTTGGACAACGACCCACTTCAGCTCCATTGTGTTGGTGACGCCTCCCAGGTTCTCCTCTGTAACTACTTTACAAAACGGGTTCAAACCAGGGTTATTTGGAAAACATTTTGAATTTGGGGATTTCCAAAGCATAGTGAAGGGTTTCGATTTTAGCAAGTTCTGTTATTGTAGTGAATTTGGAATTTGGGGTTATGAGTTTGTTTCATTAAAGGAATGAGTAATATGTTGTTTTCGGTTAGGGTTTGAAGAAAAATGGTGAAATAAAATCAGTTTCAAAGAAGGTGATTGAAACAAGAAATATCTCTCACAAATAAATGTCTCCAAGGCCTTTTCAACAAGCCCATTTTGTGCATATCCTGCAATCATTACAGTCCATGTGACTACATCTGGTAAAGGAATTTCTTTGAAAAGTTTAAGAGCCTCATCAAGAACACCGTTTTGTGCATATCCAACAATCATTGCATTCCATGAGAATGCATCACGTTTAGAAATTTTGTTGAACAGTTGACGTGCCTTCTATATGCTTCCACATTTTGCATACATGTCTATCAAGGAACTTGCAACTACAACATCTGACAAAAATCCACTTTCCATTATGTTTTTATGAATGTCCATACCTTGTTCCAAAGCTCCCAATTTGGTATAGGCTGGGAGGATGTTGGAAAAGTTTGTGGAGTTTGGTTCCTCACCTGCCAATTGTATTTTTCAGAAAGTCTCCAAGGCCATTTCTATAAGCCTGTTTTGTGTATATCTTGTAATCATCACATTCCATGAGACAACATCTCATAGAGGCATATCTTTGAAAAGTTTCAAAGCCTCATCAAGAAGCTCATTTTGTACATACCCCACAATCATTGCATTCCATGAGACAACATCTCGTTGAGAAATTTTGAAAAATAATTTACATGCCTTCTCTATTCTTCCATGTTTTTCATACATATCTATTAGGGCACCCACAACTACAAAATCTGACAAAATTCCACTTTTCACTATCTATTGATGGAGGAAAATACTGTGTTTTAATGCTCCCACTTTGGCATAGGATGGGAGGATGCTAACAAAGGTTGCGGAGTTAGGCTTTACACCTGCCAATTTCATTTTATTAAAAGTCTCTAGAGCTTTTTCAACAAGCTCATTTTGTGCATATCCCATAATCATTACAGTCCATGCGGCCACATCTCGTTTGGTCATTTCTTTAAAAATCCTTAGAGCCTCATCAAGGATACCATTTTTTGCATATCCTACAATGATAGCTATCCACGAGACTACATTTCTCTGAGGCATTTTTTCAAACAACTTCCATGCCTTGTGTATGTTTCCACATTTTGCATACATGTCTATCAAGGCACTTGCAATAACAATGTCTGACAAAAAATCACTTTCAATTATGCTTTGATGGATGTCCATACCCTATTCCAAAGATCCCATCTTGGCACAGGCTGGGAAGATAGTGGCAAAGGTTGTGATCTTTGGCTTTATGCCTGCCAATTGTATTTGCTTCATGGTCTCCACAACCTTTTCAACATGTCCATTTTGTGCATACCCTACAATCATCACATTCCATGAAACTACATATGGTTGAGGAATTTATTTGAAAAGTTGTAAAGCCTCATCAAGAATGCCATTTTGTGCGTATTCGCCAACCATTGCATTCCAGGAGACTGCATCTCATTGAGATATTTTATCAAACAGTTCACATTCCTTGTGTATGCTTCCACATTTTGAGTACATGTCAACCAGTGCACTTGCAACTACAACATCTAATAAAAAGCCACATTCCACTATACTTTGATGAACATACATACCCTGATCCAAAGCTCCTATTTTGGCACAAGCTGGAAGGATGTTGGCAAAGGTGAACTGATTGGGTTCGACATTCGTCTGTTGCATTTGCTGAAACAATCTCAATACTTCATGAGGGTACTCATGCCTTCGGTAAGCTGCAATCATCACATTCCATGAGAAGCAGTCTTGTTATGTAATCTTGTCAAACACTTCACGAGCATCCACCAAACTACCACACTTGAGATACATGTTTATCGGCTTATTTTGGAAAATTGTATGTCTAGCAAATGAAAATTCCCTATGGGTAATGAAAGAATGGAATTGTTTTCCTTGTGAAAGCGTATTATTTGTAATGGAGGTGCTTAGTAGTTGAATAAGTTTTTGGTTCTATTAATTTACCTCTTATGATAGCATTAAATAGCAAAAGTTCATTTTTGCATTAGTAGACATACAAGAAGGAAACATTAAAGACATGAAATACCCAAACATGCAAAAACCATATCCTCAATTTCTCTCATTACACTTAGTGATTGTTAAACTCTTCTTTGCACATGTCTGTCATTTTTTTCTAGAGACATTATTTCTAATCATGGTTCAATGTTTCTAAGCACCTTTTACAAGACACGTTAGTGCCTTGCAGATGCAAAGTTTACCATGTTTATGAGTTTTTCATCCACAAATTGTAATAAACATTAAGTTCCATCCCTGAAAAAATAAAGTTTACCATGTCTACGAAATTTTCATCCACAAATTGTGTTAAAAATGAAGTTGGCAACCATGTCATTACACATCTCCTGTAGATGCTACAATGGCAAGCATTCACACACTTAAAGTGCAATTCTTCCTTTCATCCAACAAATATTGGAGTGCTCAACAACTGTACTAGATTTAGACCCTTAATGTTTTTCTTGGGCTTTTAGCTTCTAGAGTCAATTGAAGTCCTTACATAAAAGACAACTTTGAATAGATAAAGAACAGTTTATAATTCATGTTTCTATGTTTTTTTCTGATTTGAATACTGAGAGGTCATAGCCTTTGATAAGTTTAAACACTTAACATGACCATGAACACTTGGAAGTCACAAAATAACCATCATAGAATTATGTTCATACGTAACAGTGTAAAAGGAAATAGGTTTAGCACTACCTTATGTGATTCTCTCAAAGCCTTTAATGTAAACAAAGGATTGAAAATTATTTATAAACTCCAAATTTCAAATTCACCGTCCATGCACGTACATGTGTATGTATTCTACAATCATTATCTCATTACTCGTTCTTTTGTTACAATCCTATTGGGAGCACTTATCAGATGCAAAAATGAAACATGTGAGTGCGTCTCTCTCTCAAAGCCACCCTACTAATGTCCTCAAAAAAAGACAATTAAATAAAAGGAGGGGTGAGATGATATAGAACACCCATAATTGTGATGAGAGTTCACTAATAATTTTAGAAACGATATGATTACAAGACATTATTGCTTTAAAAGAATAGATTGTTCCTTTACTTGGTCTTCATGAACATATATGTTTAGCACTACCTTATGTGATTCTCTCAAAGCCTTTAATGTAAACAAAGGATTGAAAATTATTTATAAACCCCAAATTTCAAATTCACCGTCCATGCACGTACATGTGTATGTATTCTACAATCATTATCTCATTACTCATTCTTTTGTTACAATCCTATTGGGAGCACTAATCAGATGCAAAAACGAAACATGTGAGTGCGTCTCTCTCTCAAAGCCACCCTACTAACGTCATCAAAAAAAGACAATTAAATAAAAGGAGGGGTGAGATGATATAGAACACCCATAATTGTGATGAGAGTTCACTATTAATTTTAGAAACGATATGATTACAAGACATTGTTGCTTTAAAAGAATAGATTGTTCCTTTACTTGGTCTTCATGAACATATATGTTTAGCACTACCTTATGTGATTCTCTCAAAGCCTTTAATGTAAACAAAGGATTCAAAATTATTTATAAACCCCAAATTTCAAATTCACCGTCCATGCACGTACATGTGTGTACATATATGTGTATGTGTGTACATGTACATGTACATATATGCACGTACATGTGCACATATGTGTGTACATGTATATGTGTGTACACATGTACAATATATGTATGTTTGTATTATATACATGTGTATACATATGTGTGTATGCATATATGTACATATGCATACATATGTGTGTATGTACATGTATGTACATGCATATATATGTACATGTATGTGTATGTGTGTATGTATATATACGTACATGTATATGTGTATATGTGCATGTACACATGTGTGTATATGTGTATATGTGTGTGTGTGTGTATGTATACATATATGTGTATAATTTGCATATATATGTGTATGTGTGTATGTATGTATACATGTGTACATACATATGTATGTATATGTACCTGTACATACATATATGTATGTACACATATGTACATACATACACACATACACATGTATATATGCAAATTATACGTGCATATATGTATACATACACACATACACATATACACATGTATATACACATGCGTACATGCACATATACACATATATATGTACGTATATATACATACACATACATACATACACACATGCACATGTATGTATGTATATATACACACATACACATGTACATACACACATGTACACACATGTTTATGTACACACATGTATATATATATATATATACATTTACTTGATTGCTATTGTGAGATTCTTGAATATAATTAATGGTTAATTTTATGTTTTTTATCTCTAGAATGAATTGATGGTAGAAATTTATAATTTTCTTTCCCTATCTAGATCTTTTATGTGTTATTCATGTACATATTTTATTTTAATGAAATGCAGATCTCTAGATTTAAACATTTACATAGATACATATATCATGGCCGATGAGGGATCTCACCATTCCCCTCATTCTGGTGAAGAGGCTCAAAATAGATCAAATTTATATCGGGATAGTATTGTTAGATTAAACAATGCTCTAAAATGTTTAGAGCAAACAATTCACAACTCCCCCAATTTGGTTAATCGAGATAGAGTAGTCACTATTAGAGATGAGATTCATCGAATGATTGAGACGATTCATTCATTCAACTCTTATGATGAGATTAGCATTGAGAAATTTTATTTGTCTCTTGCTAGGAGTGTTACTGGCACAATGAATTATAGAGAAGTTGCCAAATCAGTTTCAGCTGAAAATGTGTTAACCATGTTCCTTCATTATAGAGGACAAAATAGAATTAGAGGATATGTGGTTCCGAGGTGTGTAGATCCTCTTGTTGCGCCATTCATATACCCTAGATGGTTGGCAGCATATCATAGATGGCCTCACAATGATGAGCTGCAAGGATATTTTGTGAAACAGTTATATGCATAATTTCATTTACAGATAGATGTGGACTACACATCTCATCCTAAGCATGCTGGCCAAGGTAAAGGCCTTTTTTATGACAAACCACAATTTAGATGTCCAGATTTGCCACTACATGTGGATAAGAGGGCATTAGTTGGCCCAAACCTTTTGGTTTTACCAAAACGTGTGGAATTGGTAGCAGTAGGGGAGTCAGCAGCATGCTCTACTCGATCCCAGATTATTGAAAACATTGCCTCTATTACGACACAGATTGATCAGATTTCATCTGATCGAGTTGGTAGATACTTATTACAGCCGTGGATTAGCCTTCCTCCTACAGAGGCTACATCAACATCTTATGATCCATTTATTTGTGCCGATCTACCTACTCCTTCAGATATCGAGCATATGAACCACACGACTTTGCGTAATGTGTGTAGAGTCTCAGTTTCAGATTTACTAGCAGCATATCAGGTCATTAGCAAGGACCATGGGATCTCTCTCAACCGTGTACAAGAATTTATTAGAGAGCGATATCCTAGTACACATTTGAGCCATGGGGTGGCAACTCCAGGGGATATTCCAGAGCAGCCTATCGATCCTTTAGCTTGTCCAGGTCATCAAGATGTTACATATCACGTTGCTCAGGTTACTACGACAGCTGATGTTGTCCATGGTGCATATACTTAGCTTCTTTTTGGCATTGATATTGTACATGCTACAAATCCCCCTGCGATGTCCTTGCATTTTAATGAGCTTAGTGACATTGGTAGAGCCCTCAATTAGGCATGTCAGGTACTTGAATAATTTACAATATATATATACATTTAATTGTGTTCTAAAAAAATACGTACGATACATGTTTAACTCTTGATTGAAATTGACATGTACAAGTGAAATTTTTTAAGCAGCATGGTGATTTGTCAAAGTTTGGAAATTTGGCACATGATGGCGATCCCATACAACACACAAATGAGGTACATTTATATAAAATTTTTTAAACATATATATATATATATAAGTTGTACATGTACACACACTTAAATTAAATTAAATTTTAAAAGTTCATATATGTGTGCATGTACTTGAACACATGCAGGGCTCAAGACACGCATCTAGAGAGCTTGGATCGGGACATGGATCCACACATGATCGTGGTCCCATGCAACACATACCTGAGGTACATTTAAATTATTTTATATCATTTAAAATTTAATTGTACTCAATTTGTAAGTTTGAACATGTTGAAAGTTTGTACACATGTATATATATGTAAGTTTAGATAATGTCATGTGCACGCACTTGAACACATGCAGGTTTTGGGATGAGGCTTAGGACACACATCCAAAGAGCTTGGATCGGGACATGGATCCACACATGATCGTGATCACATGCAGCACATACCTGGGGTACATTTAAATAATTTTAAATATAATTTTTGAAATTTAATTGTACTCGATTTGTAAGTTTGAACACGTTGAAAGTTTGTACACATGTATATATATGTAAGTTTAGATAATTTCATGTGCACGTACTTGAACACATGCAGGTTTTGGGACGAGGCTCAGGACATGCATCCAGAGAGCTTGGATCGGGACATGGATCCACACATGATCGTGGTCCCATGTAGCACATACCTGAGGTACATTTAAATAATTTTAAATATAATTTTTAAAATTTAATTGTACTCGATTTGTAAGTTTGAACACGTTGAAATTTTGTACACATGTATATATATGTAAGTTTAGATAATTTCATGTGCACGTACTTGAACACATGCAGGTTTTGGGATGAGGCTCAGGACACGCATCCAGAGAGCTTGGATAGAGACATGGATCCACACATCTTGGATCAGGAGAGGGATTTGTCCATGGATCGAGGGAGAGATCGGACCATAGATCTGATGATTCTATTCACAGTAGATTTCCCTCTCTTTGAGATCAGATTATTATGTTGTCTAGACACTTCTTATGATTTATGTACATTACATGTTTATGTTTTATGGTATATATTTGTACACTTGTCATGATTCACAGATCACATTCACACATGTTTGTACATGTTTTATGGTTTGTTCATAGATTTGTTATTGTGCATTATTATGGTTTTCAAACACTTGTTAAATGTATATATTTACATCGTGCAAATTCTTACATGGTTTTATTTATTTAGCAAGTTTGTACAGGTTTAAATTTAAATTTAAATTATGGTTTTTTCACACAAGTGTTACACACATCTATATTGACAAGTTAACTACTTTTAACTTTCAACTAAGTTAGATCATGTATAATTATGATGTACACAATTTGTATTCAATTATCATGTGATATATATACAGTTGTATGGTACAATCTCTAGCTAATCATATTGAAAATATTTAGATCAAAATGATCTTATAGCTATATAAATACCATATTACAAACTTTAGGCACTTTGCTAAAAGTGGAATCTAGGTCACTATTTACTTTTTATTGATTTTGAATGTTCTCTAGCTTACATCATAATAATCTGGAATGAACAACTATTTTATAGAGATTCAAAACTAAATAAAATAAATCATAAAAATTAAATTGTAAGTTATACATGTATGTATATATCACTAATATACCTCATCTAAAAATAGCAATGTAACCTTTACACAAATAATACTAGATCTTCTACAAACCATGTTGTTAGGATAAAATAATTCCTAGACATGTTGCACTCCAAATCCTTCCTACACAAGCATTGAACTTGTAATTTAAGAGGGGTAAAAAATAGGTAAATCAATTAAATGAATAAGATTAACTATCAAATGGATTAAAATACCATTTTGTGCCAACAATAAGATCTCTTGGATGATATTAAAATCCTCTATTAAAACAAATTTGGATTATTCTTTTTAAATAAAAATTTAAAGGGTGTAAATAAAGTTTTTCATGCTTCAATTTAGCACAAAATGGTCACTTAGGAAGGGTTCTATTATTGTTGGAAATGTTTATTGTGATTCTAGATAAACTATTAAAAACTTGTCCTAGGGTTATGATTCTTATTTAGATTATGTGTGCCTAATTTAATGAAACATGTTATTTGGGCCAATTAACAAGAGTAACTTTAAATATCCTTTACACTTCAATCTCTACAAAGCTTAGGATGAACTGATCCTTAAAGGATTTAAAGGATAATCATACATAAATTTTATAATTTACTTTATCAAAATAATTCTAAACCTAAAGACAGATTGAATTCATTCTTTACTTTGTCATTGACTCTTTTCTATGTGAACTTTTGTGATCTCATTTGTTAACCTATAGGTTTATATTTTCCTTTATTGGGGTTATTGTATTTTTCATATATATATATATATATATATTTTAGGATTTTTTATGTTGTTAGGATAGGATCCTTTATGAGGGCGGATGACATCTTCCATTAGTGTAATTAACACCTATTTTTGGTGGTTAGAGTTATTTTTATTAGTTCTCTTTTTCTCCTCTCTTATGTATATATACTCATGACCTTTTCTCTATAGATGCCTGCATAATTTCCTATTAGAATGGTGATTATTCATATTAGGATTAGAATGAGTTCATGATTATACATGAGTTCACATGTGATTAGGATTAGAATGGTGATTATTAGATAGAACATGTGATCTTTAATGAATGATTAGGATGAAGGGGGATGCTTAGGATGAAAATAATAATTTTCTAGGATGTGACATGCATACTAGGATATGAAAATGGATGATCTTGAAAATTTGAAGGTGAACAAGTAAGTTCATATTAACTTTCAAAAATATATGAACAAGCCTTTGAAAAAACCCATTCTAAATCATGCCACATGTTCCAATCAATTTATAAATTATATATATAGATCTAGCTTGATCTATAAAAAGTTTTAGTATGTACACATGTGGGTATCCAAAAAACAACTTAAAGCTCCTGGTACATAAAATCTGGATCCTCTCTATCTTTAATTATCTCTAAATTTTTTTCATGATCTTCAATAGGCAACCTCCACTTTTGTTTGGCACGTCCTTTTTTAGGTAAAGTTTCTAAATTTATTTTTGTTGCTATAACTAGGTGACTGTAATGTAGAACCTTTTGTCCTGGCATATAATCAACAAAATAAATACCATTTTTATTTGTCTTTATTTGTTGATAATATGTGCCTTCAATAACGACTAATCCAATGGGATACTCTTGTCCATCACCATCTATCATTGATTCCACCAATTTGCTTTTTGGTTGTGTACATCTTAGTAGCTAGTAATCTACACCTTCCGCATTGTCAGGATCTGCAACAACAACAAAAATATCTCTTGTACACACCATATATTTTTAATTAATTTTAACTAAATTAAACACATGCCCTTAAAACTTACTTAAACATGGAATATATTTAAATCAAATTTAACTAAATTAAGATCAATTTCCATACCTGTAACAACTAAATCAGATACACGTTCGTAATCGACTGAATAGAGAGGATCGTAGACATCGACATTGTCATCTTCAACAAAAGGAGGCATTGATATTAATTGTTTCATTTCCCATTTTGAAACATACCCATCTCTAATATTCTCACATTGAACAATATTTGCATTGTTCTCAATGCAATCATCACAAAAACATGATTTTTCTCTCACATTAATTACATGAGGCTTACTACTTCCCGTTGTCATGATTTGATGTAGACTTCTAATACCATGAATTGCTTGACAATTATAAGGATTTGATCGATCAATATCTGTAAATTCAAATTTGAAAATTCAATTAAAAATCATGTACACTTGAACTTTGGAATTCTTGATTTTTTAACAAATTTTGACTAGATGTACCTGTAACTTCCCAAAAATAACGTGTGTTGTATGTTGAGTTGCGAGTGGAAAAATGACTTTTACACCGGTCAACAATTTCATTTGCATTCCGTATGGCATTACCTGCAAGTACACATGTGTTGGCACAATTTTCCACCTATTACTTTCACGGAACTTATAATAATTTTAAATTTAATTTAAATATATATAGATAATCTTTTCAAAAATATATCTACATGTTCCATATATATATATGGTGAAAGTTACCAGCAAGTTCATGTTGACGAAGTGCACACTTCACACATGCTCCTGCTCCATCGTGCTCTCCTTTTCCATGTCCACTCTCATAAAAATTCCACAAAAATTTGGTGTTGTGTCTAGCATGTTGATGGCTTAACCAAACAAAAGCTTTTGAAGACTTAAATTGTCCTGCACGAAGTTACAAATAATTGTACACTTATTCTACAATAGAGAGAATACAACCTGGTGGAAAACAATTCTTTGAATCACAAAATTGTTTAGCTTGCCATCTTGCACCATGACAATGTTGGATATGTGGATATATGATATTGAGAAATTTACTCATGAATTCATTCTAAGGCAATCCACTTTCTTTGAGAACAATTTTTTTGGCCTCAACTCCCGACTTTGTTAAGTATGTCTCATATTCATATCTCTTCCAAACAATTTGCATTTCATTATTGTCAACATGTGAAAGATTCTTCAAATCTCCACAATCATTACATACATTTTTTATACACTGAACATTGAATTCTTCTGAATCTTCTGATTTTTTGCATACAAGAGACTTCACAAATTGTGTTGTACTTCCAGGGATGGCTAAATTTTGATCAATTGTTGTCATAGCTTTTCTATATGATTGTAGATGTAAATCAAATTCAACATGATTTCGACAACAATAAGTTTCACGTACTTTATTTATACGTACAAATGATGGTCGTAGTGTCTCAAAAATCCTTTGACAAATCTTCACATTTGAAAAATCTTGCTTGAATTCTTCAAGAAGTTCACTTTGTGTTGTATCTATAAAATGTTTTGGATGAGAAATTTTTGTACCATCGTCACTTATTATTTGTATAGTATCCCTTCTATTGGATGAAACACGAGAGTGATGTAGTCCAATATTCAACCACCCATTTCTTTACATCTTCTGAAATTCTATCTTTTCGGGGAACCCTGCAAATATTTACCCAATTTTTCTCAAATTTTTCATCTATTTGATTTCTCTTTTCAATATACCTTTGAAGAGTTCTCCTAGAAACATTTAGTAATTCAGAAATTGCTTGAACTTGTCTTCTATGTGATAATTTCTTACTAGAAATTACAGTCATCAATGCTCTACGTGCAACACTTAAATCACTAGATCGACTCTTTTTTTCAATACATTCTAATGATTCTTGCAAGTTTTCAACAATTGTGTGTTTTAAATCTAATGAATTTTTCCTATTATCAACCCCTAACAACTCCAAAACATGGGTCATTTCTGTTCGTCTAAATAACTTTGCAACTAACTGTGCTCTTCCAATTAGAGATTTTTCTTCAAAAAAATCATCCCATATTCTTTTTGAGTGTAATTTTAATGTGCTTTCAGATAACATATCTTCAAATGAAAAATTATTGAAAAGATAATCCTCATCCATCTCCATCATATTTTCAATACCATTGTCCAAAAAGAAACTATTATTAGGTTCAGTTTGTTCTTGTACCTGTACGTCACCTTCGTCATTGATATTTTCCATGGGTTGTTCTTCATGAGATGTTCCTTCACCCTCTTTTCTCTTCCTCTATCTTGTTCGTGTTCGATCATACTTCCTTGATCTATTCCTTTTACACGCCATCACAAATTGCACTCAAATTTTTGAATTCACCTGCATACAAATTTGTACACACATGATCTTTCAATGAAACATGTACTTGATTAATATTGCATTTAAATATCTAAGACTTATAAAAACAATGGAATAACATATATCTAATTGGTGATCAATAATAATTAAATCTAAGAATATAAATAGTGAAAACAAAATTCAAATGCATTAATGAAAATAAAAAAAATCAATTAAATAAGTTCAAGATCAATGTACTTTCGAATATAGCTCTCCTATTGTTTAAATACGTTTTCTTTTGTCAAAATAAACCTTCTTTTGGACCGGAATAAACCTTCTTTTGTTGGAATAAACCTTCTAACTTGTTGAAATAAACATTATTTTGTCGAAATAAGCTTTCTTTAGTCGACAGTTTTCGGACAATAGTATATCGATCGAGTGGGTTTTGGTCGAGTCAATAAGCTTTCCTTAGTCGAGATCAGTCTTCTTTCTCTTTGGTCGAAATATATTTTATTGAATTACTTGAGTTGAAAAATCTAAAATAAAATCAAATATATTTTATACCGCCCAATTTCAGTCGAATCACTTTAGATCGAAATATTTTCGGCCGATAGGATATCGGTCGAAATGGTTTGGCCGAAACCATTTCGACCGAACCGTACTCGACCGAACATGTCTAGGTGGCATCCTACATGGCAGCAACTCACCCTTTTCTGAAACATTCAACTTTGGCAGAGTGTTTCTCCTCTCAGAATTATTATTTTGCAAAAACCAAAAATACCCTTTTGTACAACTCGGAGTGGTGAATCCAAATATATAATTTTTTTAATATTTTGATTAGTTTTAATATATGTTATTTTAAAATAATGAAAGTAGGTTGTTAAAATGAAAAAAAAGGTTGATTAGAAATTAAAAAAATATAGTAAAACATATTAAATTTTTTAAAAAATTATATGGTGCAGTAGAGGAGAGAGTCTTCTTCAAAAGGGTATAATCTTTTTATTGAAAATGATTAAAAAAATTGAAAATAGTTGACGGCCCGTGAAAAATTGTCAAATTCTGACATGTTCAACTTTAAAACGTTATTACGAGTAAAATATACATCAAAATTTGAAAAAAAAAATTCATGCAATAGATATTGAAGTTACCTATTTAGGGAAAAACAAATTTAGAGAAAACTAATGTTTTTTTCAGTTTGTTTCTTGACGGTCCGCGAAGTCACTGTTTTTTGAAATTTTCAGCATTCCAAAATTTGTCCTTAAATTGAAAAAAACATAATGAAAATGATTTTTTTTAAAATTTAAAAAATTACAGGTTTAATCTTCATCAAAAGTTCTACATCTCATTAGTTTACACCATTTTGAAATTCAAAACATAAAGACTACTTTTATGTGGCCGAAGTTCAATTTATTTTTTTGTTGTTGGCCGATTCCTTTATAAAGTGTGACACAGGTTTGTGCTTTTACCCAAATATAGGTTTAGCCACTATCAAAGTTTTCAATTCATTTCAACCTAGTTACACTTTCTTTCCCTATGTTATTGTTAGGCATAAGCTGACTGGATACCGAATTCAACACACAAGAAAGGCAAAAAAAATAAAAAATTACCAAGGTGTTCAGAATAAATTTTAGATTAAATTTTACCTAGCAACAATGCCATTGTTAGGTCCCAAAACCATCGGTCCACAATCCTATAACTTCTTAATTCAAGGCGAAGGATATGCCATCATAAAGGCAAAGGAGGTTCATCAAAAAATTGTAGATGGTTAAGGACCTACTCTAAGAGTGGATAAACTCTCCTACACTTTTAGCTCAACTTAGAATCAAGAGGGTATTCCTAGAGGCCTACTTAATATTTTTGTAAATCAGAGAAAATATGGCATGACTCTAATAATTAGCAGCTATACCTACATGTGTATACTTGACCCCAATTTCTCTCACTTAGTCAAGATCAACTAGCTACACAAAACCTTTATTATAGTCAATAATACACCTTGCACATGCACCTATAGATGACAACATAATTATAATTCCTTACAATGATTTATTTTAATGTTTCATACATAGTGGAAGGATGCAAATATACTAAACACAATCCTCTAAATATATGACATTTAGGATAGCTTAAATGATTCCTTATTTAAAAGTATTGAATCATGAACATCATGCATACTTTTCAATCTATTGTTGTAGAGCTAACTAGAACATGGATTTTTTTGAATTAATTTTTTTAATCTAGAACTAATATGGATCGGTGTGTACTCCATTAGGAAATAGAGTCATGAATAACAAAGAGGAAGGATATAAAATCTTACAAATACTCAATAGAACTAGATTTTCACTTAAATGTAAACTAGAGATTACATTTCTATAATAGACATACTTAATACTTCATTAACTGAACTAAAATGATCCATGTAGAATAAAGGAATGGTTATTAGAAAAAAATTACAATACATTAGGTGTTATCATACATATACAAAGTTCTCATTGAATTCATGCCAACAAATGTGGTAAGAGGAAATACATAACTATGATTACAATATTCCCCTAAATCACTACAAATAAAAATGGAGACATGCCATTAAAAAATATGTAAAATATAAACCATTCTTATGATATTACAAAGCATAGAATTTCATTTATATTTTAGATATTCAAATTTTGATGCCCTAGAATACATTTGAGGCTCAAAAAACCCAAAAATTAGCTTGACAATAAACTATGTATGAACAAAAAGTTGGTATATGTAGACTCTTTGTTTTGGTACCCATCTCACATAAGAGAGTTTTGAGATGATTAAAAAGTGATGACATGAAAAAATCCCATCACCCCACACTTAGATCCATCTATGCATTATGATTCACATCTCAAATTACATGAAAATTGCCTACAAAAACTCTAAAATCTACATGTGAGGCATATAACACACTACATATGAACATATATTATATTTATTCGTTAGATCTAACATGTTAGGGCATGGTCAAGCCAATAATTATTTTAAAAATGGTGCCTAGTGATGATGTGAATACCATCAAAATTAAAAACCCTTACCACCACATTAAATAAAATATGAGTTTTCATTATCTTTTATTTCCTTTGCATCCACACCCTTTAGAATAAAGAATATTTCTAGGTATGATTTGATTTGATCTAATAGCTACAAAGTTCTATTAGAAAAAAATTAGCATTTTTTTGGGATATTACATTACCTTTACTACAACAACTTGCATGTAAATATGTGCACTTTTAATGAATAATGGTTTCTAAGTAGAAGAAACCCTATTCTAGGAAGTTAAAACATTATCCTTGGTCATGAATGGTCTTATGGATGTATAGGGATGTAGGCAGGAATGATAACAAAAAATGGTGGGAGTTTCAAACTTCAAATCTTACAGATAATTGATGCCATTAAGGTATGTGAAATGGGGGAAGTCCAAACAAACAATATTGATGAGATAAGAGAGTGTTATAATGTTTGGGATCAAGATCGCACACCTTATGAAAGATACTAGGAGAGAGGGGAGGCCAAAATTTTAAATTTGAATGAGTACTTAGTAAAAAAGTTCAATAGTTGGGGATCGAAGTTGGAAGAGAAGGCATGACATGAAAGAAATTTTTGAAAATCTAACAAGTATACTTAGGAAACTTTCAAAGGGTGGAGAATCAAGAGGTTGGGGATGCCATGGAACAAATACTTAGGTAAAAGGAAATCTATAAATCCAACTTCGATAAATAACTTAAGGAAATAGATTGAGTTAAGATTCAAAAATCAAGGGAGGTACATGTGAGGTACCTGAGTACTTGGGATGATCTAAAATACAAAAAAAATTAACTACAAAGGTTTAGGAGGTTGAGGGTGAGGGAAAACGTATCTTGAGAAGGGGAAGTCTAATGGGACAATACTAAAAAAGGGAAAAGGTGGGGATGGGTGAAGTAGTATATTGAGATGGAAAAGTTTGAAAGTCTAATAAAAATAAAGGAAAAAAAGACTTAGGAAAAAGGCATGATCACATGAGAAAGTTCACAACTGTGATAACTACCTAGACTTACAAAATTTACTAGAAAAGGAATATGTTTTTTTTTCAGCTCGCATCTAACCATGATGGTGTTGATTGTCCTGAGATGAATAGGTTTATGCAATTGACCACTACCAAGGAGATCATTGAAGAAGTCACAAATGAAGGTGCTTCATCTAATCAATATGGCGACTCTGCAAATGGATATCTAGAATTTGAACCCTATGATGATAGAGGAGGAGATGTTTACATCACTTTGGATGATGCTACCTATGTCGCTATCACCCAAAGCCAACAACACTCAAATAAAAAAGGTACTCCAAATCCTCCTAAAGTCTTACTTAAAAAATCCAGTGCAACTTCAAAGGGTGAAAATGTCTCACAAGGTGTAGTTGATGACTCTTCTAAAAATCCGATTGTGTCACCCATTGAAAAGTTAATTGGGAATTTTGATATTGTAGAGTTTTGTAAAAATTCTAAAGTTCAAATTTCCCAAGTGAAATATTTAAGGATGAATTCTAAGGAGTTAGATAGGTTAATTAAATATGTTAGGTTGAGACATTCTGAATCTCATGCAGGCCTAGATGAAGGAATGGTTAGTTCTCAAAATTTGGCCTCCAACGCTGCATCCAGTAGAAAGGTGTCTTCTTCGTCCACCTCTGATGAAAAGCCTAACCCATTCTATGTATCACTATTTTAAAATGTGTTTAGAGTAAGTAATTGCATCATCGACTTATGTACCTCTGACAATTTCATGCCCACACAAATTGCCAAATCCTTGGGACTCGAAATGACTAAGATATTCGGTAAGTGTTACTCTATGGATTTCAAACAAGTTCCCCTACTTGGAAAAATCAAAGATGCTCAAGTTACACTTGCGGTTCACCCAAATAAGCGACTCAAACTCACCATCCTGGCTGTAGACATACCTACCAGTTATGGTATGCTTCTAAGTAGGAGTTTTTGTAAAGACTTGGAAGGAGAAATACAATTAGATTGGTCATATGATACTATACCAATTAGTAAAGAGAAAGTGTGTTTAGAACCTGAGTCGAAAGCCAAGATAATGGTGCTAAAGTCTGAAGACCCTAAAGCACAGGTCCTATATAAAGAAAATGAGTTTGGAAAACATATGCTTTTCTCAGGTGAGGAAAAAGGAGACAATGTGTGTGTCCTAGATTCAAAACCTAAACTTTAGATCAGGGATAACTTTAGTGGTGAATCTTCGCCAATTGGCGAATTCTAGGAATTGGGCAAATCGAATTTGGCGAATTCTAGGTATCCAGCAAGGTGTTCAAATCGCCCGAGTTTCACGTACTATCGGTCCAATGCATGTCCATTCACCAACGATTTTTTTTTACGAGGCATATTTAGGCAATAAATTCACCATAACAGACTACGCATTTCCAATGGACTGATCAATATTTTCGCCTGGAATCTCGGGGAGCATGTCATAAAACATCAACATATTCACCAATACTATTAAAACAACATTATATGAGGACCCATTTCGCCAATTAAAATTTACAAATAGTTGCTTGTGAAGACCCATTCACCAATTAAAATTTATAAATAGTTGCTTATGAGGACCTATTTCACCTTGAAAATTACAAGGTATCGTTGTATAAGCACGTAGGATTCGCCAAATTTTTAACATACCATTTAAAAATCCTGCGGAATTCGCCAAATATGGATTGATATAAATACAATTGAAACTGTTATTTGTTCTTACACATTTTTTTCGGTTCTGAGGTTCTAATTATTGATTTAGAAGTAAGCGAAACCCGAAAACGTAGACTCAAAGGTGAGTGATCATTTCTTCATACTGTTATTAGTTATTAGTTATAATAATAAGATTTATTTATCTGTTTTCCATTCTTGCTTCAGTCTTAAACATGATTTTGAGTAGGGAATGGGATCTATATTCTCTATTGGTTTATCCTTCTGAAACAAGAAGACATTTTTTTCCAGCTTTTATTCGAAGTGAGATATCAATATGTCGAGTAGCAACTGCAAGGGTAAGACTCCTGAGCATAATCAAGAGACTGGGAGGCCATCAAAACGCCCAAAACGTGGAGGTACCATATAGTCTTACTTTGGAATTGGAAAAGCTTCTAATCCATCAGATCAAGGTGGAGCTACACCATCGACTCTTCCACCAAATATTATTGAAGATGGCAATGACAATACCTCACCGCCACAGGAAGGTCAAGGTGAGATTGTCATTGTGTTAAATCAAAATGTATCAAATGAGGATGGCAATACCGCAGAAAATGTTCCAAGGGATACCCTGGATAGCCAGAATGAGATAATTGACTTGGATGAGGATGATGTTGGTAGCAAGAAAAGAAAAGGCAAAGCAAAATTGGGGTGCGAGTGGGAAATGACAAGGAATTTTCAAATTGGTTGGTTGTCAAAGTACCCATTCCTTGAAGAAGTGGGGGTATCAAACGAAAATGATATTGAAAGGGCAATAGAGGTCAAATGTAAGATTTGTAGTTGGAAATGTGGAAGAGACAAGACGATGCAGCTAAAGCTTAACACTATAGAAAAGCATATCGACAAAGTTTACGAAAAACAAATCATAGACGGAAAGGAACAATCAGTCGTACGATGGAAATCAAAGGAAGAATGTCTTCATGTTAAGTATGCTGCAGATTATGGAGAGAATAACCATAGAATGTTGAAGATTAAAAAATGTGAAGGTATACTTGAGGCTCATTTTGGAAAAGCCATGGCAACAACAAATCTGTCAAAAACTATTTAGATGAGTGTTGTTTTTCATATTTTGTCCAGGGGGCGTCCTATGACAGACTACCCATAATATTTTGATTTATTATCTTATTTGAGTGTTCCCCACTTTCCCTTCTCACATTGGTTAGTAAACGTTGGATAGGAATGGGCGAACTGTCTTGCTGCAGTGGAAAAGCAAGATTTAAAGGAGAAATTAAAAGAGTCAAATTTCATTGCATTATCTTTAGATGAAGTTATTGTGGTAGACAATACTTCTTGTGTTTGTATGCATTTGTCTACTATAGAACATGATGTTCGCGAAGCTCATCTTCTTTGTGTTCGTAAAATGAAGGACAGTTGAACATCGCAAAATCTATTTGAACTAGTCAAGAAATATTTCAATGAAATTGCAGGTATGGATGAGTTGACAATTGCCAAAAAGCTGGTGTGTGTAGGAGCTGATGGAGTTGTAGTGATGCAAGGTCAATGGAGCGGTCTTTGCACAAAGTTACAACCTACTTGTGCACCATACATGCTTGGCATTCACTGCATGGCCCACATAATGAATTTAGCATTTAAAATTGTAAGCAAGTTTCCTACAGTATCAAAAGTTGAAAATCTAGTTCGCGAGATCCACGCATACTTCTGCCAAAGTCCCAAATGTTTCCTTGAATTTCAACATTTTGCTGAGGGAAAAACACCTGGAAACAAGCTTCTCAAGGATGTTGATACTAGATGGATCTCTGTGCATGGACCAGCACAACAAGTTCTTTCATAATATCAATCCTTGATTAGAGTGATGTATGAGCATCGCAACACAGTAGACAAAGCTCCTGACCTCTTACATAGGTTAAGCGATATAGAGACACTCTTGACTTTAGCTAGTCTTCTCCCCATGCTGGATGAGATGAACAATCTTGTGAAGAAAGACCAAGACAAAACTATGTATATTTATGAATATGCCAATCTATGTAAACTTACATGCTTGGCCCTTGATCATCTATATCTAGATCTAACACAAGAAGGCGCAAATTATTTGATGTGGCGGAAAATTATTGATTTAAATAATCCTGATAATTATTTACAGTTTAATGCAAGCGGGCACTTATGTATTTGTGTATGTGGATATGAGATACCAATGTACCATTGTAAGATAGGTAGGCACTCTAGAAAAGAAGTACCTATTAGCGAGGAAGATTTTAACGGCATTGTTAAATCTGTTAGTGATAATTTGAAGGAAATTGCAAAATCTCTTTCCTCAAAGATTCATGAAAGATTCTCTCGACATGAAATGCTTGAAGCCATGGGTATTGTGTATCCTCAATTTTGGGTAAACCGAGATAACCTAAAACATTTTCATGATCAAGTAAAAATCTTGATCAAACAATTTTTAGAAAAGGTAACATACAATGAACAAAAATAGAAGGAATTTTAGATGAAAATAAGCTTAGGAAGCAATGTTGGTGTTTTGCAACAACTATGAGGGAGCAGTATAAATCCATGGGCAAGGAGAAGGCCTTTGAATTGGGATCAATAAAAAAGGTTTGGACAAGCTTAGGTCAGAGTGAAATATTGCATGGTTCGATGTCAGAATATTTAAAACTTGTTGATTTATGTCAAACAATGATATTGGGGTCGGTGGAGGATGAGAGAGTTTTCAGTATATTGGGTTTTTTGAAATCAAAGTTAAGAAACAAATTGGACAAGAATTTGGAAAATTGCTTGAGGATGAAAGGAACTGCGTATAATGTCAAAAAATTTCCTTTTGAAAGGGCACTCGCAATCTGGAGGTCCACATGTGAAAGAAGAGGGACCGGGTTGTGCAACACAGGCTCTCCAATTCCAACAACCGCCGGTACTGGTGGTAGTGGCAGTGGCAGTGGGACTGGGCTTGGGACAGATGACAATGATATTGAAATTGACACAAATCAAACAATGAATGTTGAATTTGAGACACAGGCCGAAGAAAGTGCAGAGCAGTCTTAGAATCAAGATGACTCTTTTACTTTATCTGAAGATGAGCATTGGTTTGAGGATCCTGACTCCGTTTGGGAAATGGAAGATAATTAGCAGGTTTTAGGTATTTTTTCTGCACTTCATGAATCAATTTCCATTGTTCCAAATTCCAAACTGTAGTTGATGTCTGATGATATTTTATATTGTATTCAATGAGCATTGAAATTGTGAATCATTGCACTTCATGATATCTTATTTTATATTGCACTCAAGCACTGCATGTCAACATGAATCATATTCCAAATTGTAGTTGATGATTTTTTATATTGTATTCAAATAAATTGTGAATCATTGCACTTCAAGTTCAGAATATTTTATTTTATATTGCACTCCAAGTCTCCATGATATTTTTTTATTATATTGCACTTCATGAATCATAATACATATGCCAAATTCAAATTGTAGTAACGTAGTTGATGATATTTTATAAATTATATAAAATTCAATACCATCGGCCTAACAATGCTTCATCGGCGGAACCCCCATCACAATCCCATTGATGGCCCGATAAAAATAGCTCACAACCTAGTATCAGTGTAACAATACTCTATCAGGCTGACTCCTAAGGTGCTCTCCCGATATACCGATAGAGTCAAGTTGTCAACAAAATTAACCATGAATTATAATTTATGACCATGGGCATGAATTATCTTATTTTATCAATAATCACAAAAATATACCACACGTTGATTTTATGAACAATGCAAATTGTAGAAATTTGTGTGACAAGATCCATATTATAGCCTACATTCACATTGCATCCATAAATATTAAACAAAATTTGAAATTTTGTAGTGACATAGTCCTTCCCCCATTCCTAACAAAATTTAATACCATCGGCCTAACAATGCTTCATCGGTGGAACCCCCATCACAATCTCGCCGATGGCCTGATAAAAATAGCTCACAACCTAGTGTCGGTGTAACAATACTCTATTGGGCTGAATCCTAAGGTGCTCTCCCGATATACCAATAGAGTCAAGTTGTCAACAAAAGTAACCATGGCTCATGGGCATGAATTATCGAATACATAAAGTATATCGGGGGAACTATGGTGCATCGGGGAAACATTATCTAGCGTCCCACCGATAGAACGAAGGATAGGTGTCCATTGGTGGAGAGGGTGGCTATCGGTGAAAGATTGATGTGACATTTCGTGGCATCATGCAGCCATGCTGTGGTGCATTTATGAACTAGAATTGAAGTGAATTATATCACAAGGTGATCGCATAGTTGTTACAAAATCTTGGAAGATTTTGCTTAGGGAAGAAGCAGAAAGGGAAAAACTTGGAGTTCTGATGCAGCAAAGACCGGTGGATTGTGGAGGAGACTCGGTGAGACTCGCATAAGTACTTCACTTTCAGACCTAGCTGAGAAGCTAATTTACTCAAAAGCTTAAGATTTAAATAATGGAAGAGAGTACAGACAAACCCAAAGCTAAAAATTAGAAAACCGAAAAGCCTAAGAGACTCCTAAATGAAGACTTGATAGATCAATGTCCTGGGTCAGGGCCGAGACCCAAGAGGAGTGCTCAAATGAATCCTTCCATGGATTGATTATGGGACAAACAAAAGGGCTTAGGGTATATTTGGACACTACAACAAGGGTACGACCTCTTCATGTACCATTACAGAAAACAATTTTGGTTCCGACCAGTCTGCAATCCATGGAGGTTGAACCTGGGAGGACTTGTGGTGCCCAATGTGTTTGTGAACGCAAAGCTAATTAAAGCTCTTGCTATCATATATGACCCCAAGAAAAGAACTATTCAGTCACATGGCGGGGGTGACATGCTTGTTATTTCTAGGGATCTCATTTCTAATGTATTTCAGTTAGAGTGTTCACTGAATTTATCATTCACAATCAAAGATCTCTTGACAGAGTATCGCCACATGGATACTAGCTATAAGAGATGAAAATTACCTTTGCATAGGCCCAAGGATGAAGGAGGCCAACTCAGGAGGTTCTCTAGCAGTGAAAACCCTCCTTTCCATGAAGATTTGTTCGAAGAGTATTTCCAATACACCTATTATTCAGTTGGTCAGGTTTTGGGAGTAGAGGTTCCGCCTCTCATGTCGATTGCCCTAATGGTCTTAGCTACAGACATACATAGCAAGGATGCCAGGCCATTTGATTATGCTAGCTACTTGGCCAATTCGCTACATCGAGGACTCGAAAAGATTAAAAACAATAGTGATAATATTAATTTTGAACACTATTCTTTGCTTATGCATTTGCTATTGTACGAGGGACAAGTCAGAGGGGTCTAGAGTGAAGAATTAAGGATAAAAGATACAGATGAAAATGGAGATTTTAAACCTGTACAAATGTGGACTTCATTGTGGGACAACTGATTTGGTAGGTCTCATTACCTTTATTTTGAAGAATTTTTTGTAAAACCATTGATGAAGTTGCTGGGGTATCTGTGCAACTATAACCTATCCCTAGAAGTACAAAGATTTCTAAGACCAAAGGAAAATGACCGGAGAAATAAAGTGAATCATAACTGGGGAAACTGGTATACTTTCCTTGATTGTACAGTGATAAGGGTTTATGGGTTTGAAGGGGCTCCACACTTCATCCCACGAGTAGTTCTTGACTGAATTGCTTTTTTAGAAATTGTGAGGCAATTGGCAAAATCTGATTCCAAACACCTCAAAGGACATAGCAAACAATCAATTATGCCCAACACCTTATGTTTTGGAGACTTTACAGTGGTTGCCAATGAAGGATATGGAGAAATTGATGGTAAATTAGCACAGTACAACCTACCTCTAGGTGATGTAAGGAAACAATTTGATGTAGAAGGGTTTATTCACAAGGTGAGATTATCGCAGGGACTATCAGGGTATGAAAATTTGTTCTCAATCGAAGATGTCATAAGAAACCATGATGAGGCTTCCACCAAGGAAAGAATGGCCACCTGTAACAAGATTATGCTTGCAGAGGAATGGAAGACGAAAAATGTCCCATCTTATTCAAAGGAATTTGGTGAGATACAAGATCCTTTAACAAGAATTGAGCAACTCATCACTCATGTCAAGGAACTGGTAAAGGATGTTCCCCCAATTGTTTTTGATGCACCTCATGCAACCTATTTAGGAGTACAAGCTGAAGACATAGAGCCCTTGGATTACATACCTTCACAACCCACTCATGAGGTATGTTTTTCTATAGATACTGGTATAAGTGAAGAAGAGCAGGGTGATGAAGAGGGTGAGCAGGTCAAACAAATCAGTGCTCTTGTGATTGCACAGTACGATCCCCCTCAAGAGAAGAATATTGTAAGATTTGAGGCATCAAATGAACTATTTGATGATGTGAGGGTCATGGTTGGACAACAATTTATTTCTGATTTTGATTTTGTTAAATATTTTGAATTTAAATCATTTGTTTATGAATATAAAGGTAGAAAAATGAGACAACAGATACAAGATATCACTCCTGAACATGAGGCAACCGCTCTGGAGGAATTGAAAAGGGAGGTAGAAAAGGAAATGGAGTCCATCACTCCTAAAAGAGGTAAGGAATTTCTTCAAGAAGCTAGAGTGTTGCTCCTGCTAGGGTGGGATATTAGCTCTTCAATTGTATTTGATAGCTTTAGAAAAAGAGGGGATACGACAATGAACTTAACAGAAGAAGCAAGTGATAAAATGTATTCAGGATCTGGGTACAACCCAGATAAAGCCACCTTGCTTATTTGGTCATTGTATCCCCATGATAAAAGACCTTTTATAATTAGTAATCCAAACCAAGTGTTTGGTCATCTCTTGGTTAAATGAGTAGTGGATACCAACCGTATGGAGATAGCAGAACTGAACATAAATGTGGCAAAATTTACCAAAGCACAAATCGATAAACTGATTAAGGAAAATGACAAACTAAAGAAGGAGCTACCAAATCAGAGAGAAAAAACATCTTCCCCCTCCACATCAGAGTTGTATTCACCATGGCTTGAAAAAGATAAGAGAGTGCTTGATGCATTGGCTGATGTAGCCTACTGGAAGAATTGCCATCTGAAATCCCAGGGGAAATGCAAAGAATTGGAGAAAGAAGTGAAAACCATGAAATATAACACTATATCTGAAATGATAAAAGAAAGGTTCAATAAAATGATGAAATGTGCTATTGAATATTGGGAAAGATTCAAACAGACACGCATTGCATTGGTGCAGAATGAACAATTGCAGCCTAGAATGATGGAGAAAAAAAAGGAGCTCCTAGATAAGAATGTCATGAAAGGACAAATATTGCTGACATATAACAAGTTGGTAGAATCACATAATGGATATCATAACAGGCTTAGGGAAGATTTTGACTACTTTGATTCAGTCCCACTCCTGACACTTCATTTTGGCATTGGAAATCCACGAGAATATGATGATTGGAAGGAAGAGCTTGTTGGGTTTCTGACTGCTGCGTTGCAAGAAATAAATGATGAGGATATGGTTTTACAAAACACTCATAAGCAACTAGAAAAAATAATGTCTATGGAATATGATATGAAAGAGGCGATCTCTAATGTGGACACCTATGCTGAACATGAGTACATCCATCACCTCTCTGCAGTCAATATGTTTATTAGCCAAACTGTAGATGTGTCAGAATCAGATCCAATAAGACAACCATCAGATTCAGAGGAAGAACGCCAGTTGACAGCATGATGAGTGCCCTATCATGGAGTAGAAGCCTTGAACAGATCTGAGGTGGTCAGTGGTCACGGGCTTTTGCTTGGAGATTAACGGATCAGTGCATTCACCTACGACATTGTTTTATTTATAATTTGAGTTATGTTTAGTTGTCAGAACGTCATGAATTTTTGCAAGGGGTTTGTAGCTTGTTGCCTCTCATATATAAGAGAGATCAAGACCCCAATAGGAGATTAATGGATCATCACATCATTTTTAATTAGAATTTATAGTAGAAAATAGTAAGAAGATAGATAATAGATTGCACCAATTCGCCCATCCATCCCATATCATAAACTATTTTTATAATGCATATCATTTGAACTTTGAAGATCAATACAATGGAGAAGGTTACACATATTTACTGATTTGCTTTCGAGTGTTCAACTGTTGTGGATTCATATGCTTATAAGTTATTAACTTATTTGGCTGTCTCCAAAGTGGTTGTTTATGTTATTCAATTTATCAGTACATTGAATTTGAATTCTTCAGGAATAGGGGTTGTGACCATGGGGTTTTAGATTTATTTATGGACATGATCATTGATCAAGTAGTAATGTGGGCCACAAAATGGATCTTGTCACACAAATCTCTGCAATTTGTGCTAATCATAAAATCAAATGTAGTGTATTTTTGCAGTATGTGGGATGTGGGTGAGGTGTAAGTTGGTGGATACTGATAAGGATTTTTATTCAAAACATAACAAAAGCTAACAGTTCAACATCATTAACTTAGAATCTTTAGCTCTACCAAGAAGTAAATATAATGAGCTAACAGTTCAACATCCATAACTTGGAAATGGAAGCTCTACCAAGAAGTAAATATAATGAGCTAACAGTTCATCAATAGTTCAAATGATAAAATAAATAATACATAATCCAGATAATTGAACATCATCACATTACTGAAGTCTGAATTTGAGCTTTTTAATTGAATTTCACATGAAGGAGTACATATTGGCATTGGCAATGCAAAATCTTGCCAATGCCCAAAGACAAGTCTATATAGAGCTGAGTTGGAACTTCGAAACTCATATTATCAAAGATTGAAAATAATAAATCAAGTCACTGTATCAACTTTTCTAGCAACTTCCACTCTTCAGGTGGTTGAATTTCCATTTGCTCTAACTAATGTTGTTTGACTTGAAGTTTTGTTAACATTTCATGATTGTAATTGGAAATGGAACCTGTCTTGAATTCTTCAGTCAATTTTGCATTCAAGGTTATTAGTGTTCTGATGGAATCCAAATAGTTCACATCTTGGTTATGAGGAAACTAGTCCAAATCAATCTTCCTTGCACCTTCCATCTTCTTTATGAAAGCATCCTTTCCAATCAATCACTCATTTGTGTCAAAAACCTCTTGAAAACCAAGCTCTGTGAAGTTCCTTACCTTTTCATCCACCACCTTCATCTTGTCTGCAACCAAATGCAAATATTCCTTTGTTCTAGACATTCTCGAACACTTTTCAATGATAGATGACAACTTCATTGAGGTTTCAATCCGATTAGCAATCCCTTTTGATTTTAGATCATTGTCATTGGCTTTGTAGACTGTTTGTAGAACTTCATTTGCAAATTTCTCTAATTCCAGCACCTTTTTGTTGTCCACTAAATATTTGTTGAGCTTCTTATAATGTTGTCTGGTAGCATCAATCAATTGAAACATGTCACACAAATGATCAAACCTCTACATTATTTCATCCCAAATCTTTTGTTTCATATGCCTCAATGTATCTCTACAAAATACAGATAACTTATTTTGAGAAGATTTAATTTCTTCTTTTGCTTCCGTCAGCTCTATCTCCAATCTTTCATTTGTTTTTCTCTGTTTCTCCAATTTTTGTTCCCACTGTGCATTTCCATTCGCAATGCTTACTCTTAATTTTTCTGAAGTGGATTTTTCCTCATCATATTTCTTGTTGCTCTCATCTAGCCTTCTCTTCAGGTCATTTACTTCTCTCTCATTTGATTTATCCTCAATGCTTATTGATGTAGAGGCAGATTTTATTATTCTTTTTTCTAATTCATTGCTCTTGTTATCTGCTACTTTCCTCTTTGCTTTCTCGCTTGCTAGGTCTGCTTGTAACTTTTCTATTTGGGTCTGCAACCTTTTCTTCTCTCTATCTTGCTTTAGCAATGATGTGTACACCAATTCATTGTTCTTCTTTGATACATTAATTTTGCCAGTATTTTTCAGGCTAAAAAAATCCAATTGAAAATTGGTTACCTGGTATTCAGATCAATCAATCTGATTTGTTGGTTTGTTTTGAACTGTGAGAACAACAATTGTGTACTCCATGATTTCTTTATTTGTGTCAAATGTGGGTAATACCATGGTTGTTGCAGCCTCTGAAGTTACAGCAGACGCACTCTCCATCAGTTGCTTCTTTTCTTTTTTATTCAAGTCTGATTTCTTTTTAAACTCTTCAATGAAATCATAACCTGGGGAGGCAAGAACAATGGAATGCTTGAATGGTGAAGGAATAGGAGTACTTGTCGTTGCTAATGATGTCGCACCCACACTAACTGGATTTGTGGGAGTTTCTAGAAATAACTCCTTTGTGGTACTGGTGGATCCACTAATAGTGTGACTTTGACCTGTCAAAATCCTTTGCCTCTTTTGATTGCCTTGATCACCTGGTGTTTCTATGGTATCTTTTTTTGTTTTCCTCTTAGTATTGTGTGTAATTTGTCATTGTAGCACATGTTGACCACTACTAGTACTACTACCCATACCATCGCCACCAATGGCACTCCCAGTTGCACTAAGTTGTCCAACAAGGGCATGTCCTAGTTGTGATTGTATCTGACCATGAGGATGAGGACTAGAAGCTCTAACAAATTGATTTTGTCTTGTATCCCCTTGGTCTACTTTTTCACCTCCAAGTCCAAGGCCAGATTTATCAACTATTTTTCTATGCTCAACACTTTGTATTGTCCAAGGGCCTTGTCCTTTGGACCCCAAAGAACCACCTTCATAACCAATTTTTTGAAGTATGGTTGCTCCTGAAGTATATGTTGAAGCATATTCTTCTTTTGCGGCCTCACTTAAACCAGGTTTGTAATTGGCATGGCTTTTTTCTTCTTCTTCCCTATCAATATCATCATTGGATTCATCACGTTCATCAGGATGCTCTATATTCCACAATTTGCTAAACTCTTCATCTTCTTCGTTAGCATCATACTCTGCAAGAGCTCTTGGATCACCTAGGTCCTTCCTCATAGACCAAAAGGCAGTAATTTTTTATCGTGACCATTTTTTATCTATAACTTTCGTCTCTAGAGAACCTGGAATTTTTACTCTACTAGATGGTTTATCACTTTTTTCATAAATTTTTTTGTATGTCTTGTTTGTCTTTCGGTGCAATGCCATAATTTCTGCTGACAATTGTTCAAAAGAAATACCATTCTCAGCAGCACTTTTCTCCATTGATATTTTGACCTCATCCCAAGAATCCTTGTTTCTCAATTTTTCAAGCAATGGTTTAATTTCATGTTGAATTCTATTTGCAACATTCCTATTGGCCACAATCATTGATTTAATGATGTCACATGGATCATACTGCCAGTGATAGATAGCATCAAAGTCAAAAAAATTCAAAAGATTATGTGCCACACTAAATTCTTTTCTCTCGAATGTGAACCCTCCACATGAAAAAGGTAAAGAAGGAAATAAGGTCTTCTTTTGCTAACTGAGAAAGTGTAGTTCATCAACACTCTACACCTGCCTTACATATTCCAATGCAAAAACCCTTTCTGTCACATGTATTGGAAGTTTTTATGGCTGTACTCCCGATCCATAAAATCTTAGCACAATATATTCTTCCATTAAGTACCAATCAACCAATTGTATTTCTTTTCCTAGTTGCATTCAGTTTCTACATGACATAGGCAATCTAGGCATTGGATTATTTGTAATTACTTGATGCAATGGAGCCAAAAAGTAGTCTACAAAATGACTGTAGTTCCTTCGAGAATCATGCATCCTTATCTCTGTGTTCCATTCATATATTAGAGCCATTTTATTTTCCTCTGCATTACTGTAGGGCTGAATCTGAAGCTTGTTGGTCTGAAACATTCCTCTAAATTTGAATAGAAAAAGATAGCACAAGTAGGTTGTGAACCTAAATGTCTTCGTGGAACCTGCTTTAATCATTAAAAATTGTTTATGCATGGATTCTACAATGTGCTGAGTATAATTATATTTGACATGTTCATCAGCATAATGGATATTATATACCATTTCAAGGAGGCTTGCACCCACTTCCAAATTGCTATCCAGACCGAGGCAAAATGCTAGCATGGAAATAGTATCCTGAACCCATGGTTTAAAAAAATCCAAATTATAAGGAGGCTTATGATCACCTTTCAATTTGTTTCTATCCTTAACTATTTGATTTAAGAAATCATTTTTCAGCCTTTCTTCCACTGCTTCATAATCACTAGCAAGCTTTTCTAGGTCAATGTGGTGGTTTCCAAATTCTTCGGTTGTAAACCCCAACACTTTTCCAAGTTCTTCTGCATTAATGGATAACAAATCTTCTTGGTTATCTTTATTAACAATTTCTTTTTTCTTATCATCATAATTTTCGGCACAGACCATGATAAATTTTGGGCAAGGGAAAACTTCATGTAACATCATGCACCCTAATCCAGTTACCCATAGTGCACTGATACTATCAAATTTTGTTTGCTTTGCAACCTTATTCTGAGATGAAAATCTAAGTTCTGAGGTACACCTACCATAGATTTCAGGATCATAAATATCATGGTACCCATTGATGAAACCTCGGGTTTTAAGCAATTCTGCATAATGTATTTTTTTATCGGACATTGCTCTAGTGGTATTGGTGGTAGACATGCTTGTACAAATGTGAAGTTGTGAAATTTGAATTCCCTAATAAGTATTACCTATTAGTCCTCCTTAATTTTAATGAATTCTTGAGTCCCTAAAGTCTAAAACCAAACTTCAAGCTTTGACAACATAAGATTTTAAGAAATGTCAAATGATGAAACGTAGCCGTAGGAATTCTTTCACTTACCCAGATTCTGAGTCCCGGCGCTTGAAAATTGGAATGGTGTTGTTGGAAGTGGAACTGTGGAATCCAAAACAGGGTGGTGCACTGCAATGGCCAATGAGCAATGTGAATATTGAAGACTTTAAAAATCACTGTACAATTTCAAAGTGCAAAGTGTTTTAAATGTTTTTTTTCTCGTAATTGGAACGTTAAAGTGAATGACACGTCTTAGGAGTTAGGTCTACAAGACTACAAGTTGAAAATTCTTAACCGTTGATCTTTCTAAATCTAACGGTTATAGGGTGATTCCAGAGGTTTAAGTTGGGAAGCCCATCACTCTGTGCATTTCATTACGGAATGCAACTACAACCATACACCAAATGTTCATCCAATGGTTGAAACTTGAGTAATTTATGATATTAACTTTAAAGTTTAAAAATAAACATTAATCACTTGACAATTGACACTTAGCAGTACAAAGTGCTTTAAACTTAAGTAATTTATGATATTAACTTTAAAAATAAACATTAATCACTTGACAGTTGATAGCAGGCCTAGAATTTGATGGTCTATTAAATATTTGACCATTTTTTCAATTTTATACCGTATATTATAGCTATAAAATTTATTAGACCATATAGTTTGACTTGCTATATTTTTATTAAACTGTAAAAAATTATTATATAATATTTTAATTTATAATATATATCATTTTATAATTTTTATTATAAAAATAAAATAGAATATAACTTTTTTGAATATTTTTAATATGAATTTAGAAACTTTTGACTTTTTTATAATAGCTATCATTTTTTTTATTAATATATATGTGATTTATAATATTATTATAAAAATATATATTAATTTAGAATCTTTTCAAAATAAAACATAATTATTTTAATTTTTAGAATATATTTAACAAGATTTATTTTTAATACGATTTTAGAAACTTTTGTTAATTGTTAATTATAACAGTAGATTTTTATATTTATCACTAATAATTATCATTGCTTTCTAATTTTTCAAGATATTTCATTTATAAAGGATTTTATATAAAAATTCGTAAATTAAACAATTTTTTTGATAGGCATTTAAATGACCAAACTGTCATAAAATTTTCATATTGATTGTTTGCTATTGTCATAATTTTAACCGTTGACCTTTCTAAATCTAACGGTTATAGGGTAATTCTAGAGGTTTAAGTTGGGAAGCCCATCGCTCTGTGCATTTCATTACAGAATGCAACTACAACCATACATCAAATGTTCATCCAATGGTTGAAACTTGAGTAATTTATGATATTAACTTTAAAGTTTAAAAATAAACATTAATCACTTGATAGTTGACACTTAGTAGTACAAAGTGCTTTAAATGCTTTGTTTCTCGAAATTGGAACATTAAAGTGAATGACACGTCTTAGGTCTAGACTCTACAAGTTGCAAATTCTTAATATTAATCGTTGAT
This sequence comes from Sequoiadendron giganteum, assembly GCA_007115665.2. Lineage (NCBI taxonomy): Eukaryota > Viridiplantae > Streptophyta > Pinopsida > Cupressales > Cupressaceae > Sequoiadendron > Sequoiadendron giganteum. The sequence continues at coordinate 358,304,182 of CM021110.1, read as the reverse complement.
CTTTCTAAATCTAACGGTTATAGGGTGATTCTAGAGGTTTAAATTGGGAAGGCCATCGTTCTGTTCATTTCATTATGGAATGTAACTACAACCATACATAAAATGTTCATCCAACGGTTGAACTTGAAACTTGAGTAATTTACTAATTTATGATATTAACTTAAAAAATTAACATGACACATGTGTTTTAACTTTTAAAGTCAATACCATAGGCATTGGCCTAACAATACTTTATCGGTGGAACCCCCATCACAGCCCCGCCGATGGCCCGAAGGCGAAGACTCATAACTCATAAGGTGCGCTCCCCGATATACCGATAGAGTCAACAAAAGTAAGCACATCGTTGTAACACATAAACATCGGTGGAACGAATGATTGCATTCCCCCGATGGCCCGATATAACCATGAATTCTCAAGTGCATATTGCATAGAGTATATTACTTACTTTCTCAAAAGAAAAAAACTGATTTGAATATATTAAATTATTAATAGACATTGAAGTTCTGAACTCAGAAAACAACTCTTTACTCTTAAACGTAAATGAATAACGAAGATTCAAGGAATCAAGAATAACACAACACAACCATTTATTTTATTGCAACTGAATTTCAATTTCACATTATTACATATCTTTTTACAGACGAGTAGCATTGTAGCTCCTATTTTGTATAAATAACATATGTCAGTGTGTCACTTTAGTACTTTGCATAGACAAAATTTAATAATGTATTCCAAGTTGTTGCTCGTTACAATGGATTACAAATTGATTCCAATTTCCAAGCTTTTCTGCTGAAAACTTACTACACGTGTAACTCTAAAAATAAATGCATGATTCCAAGCTTCTTCTGGTGACAACGTAATACAAATGTGGCTCTAAAAATAAATTTATGATTCCAAGCTTCTACTGGTGGATTTTCCAACCATGCTAGGCAAAGGGGGTTCCAATCAGCCCTGGGGAAATGGGAGTTGTGAAGATACAAAATGTACTTATCCCCTTTGAGAACTAGACCCATGCTAGGGAAATGGGAGTTGTTAGAATACAGGAGGAAAAGCAAATCTACTCCCATCTTTTACGTGCAGCCTCTATGCTTTAGGATAGCACTTATCTCCATCAGAGCTCCTCATCCTGGTTCAAAACCCGTCTGAAAATTCAGGTTAACCAAATCAACTTCTTTCCAATTCCACCCATTCCGAACTTGAAGGAAATTTGTCTTTTACTGATTACTCTATAACTACAGAACTGTAGGTAGGAGAATTTAAAATATCCCCAATACTGCATCATCTTCTTCGTGAATCCTTATTAACCCTAGAAAATAAAAACCCTTATGGCACTATCTACTAATCACTGAATCACTATCCCTATTTATAGGCCACCAGTGCCACTACCAGCCTGTATAATTAAAATGTTTAATTTTATTGAACTGTAACTCAAGTTGACAAGCTGTCAAAATCACTCAAAGTTCAAACGATATTAAATCATTACAAATCTTGTTTAATTAAAACTATGAGTTGTTCAAGAAATTGCTTCGGATGTTCATATCACATATGGCATTAATCGCCGCCACTGCCTGCACTAGCAATACGACAACCACACTTTCTTCAAAAAGAATGAGAATTTCAATTAAATGAAATGTACAATGCTGAGGCATTGAAAAGATAGAATGAGTGATGAGCGATGAGCCTTGATCTCACCACATGTCTGCATCTAACGGTTATAGTGTTATTCTGGAGGTTTCAAATCACAAGTCTAGCGCTTCAAAGATTTACTTCCGGAATGCAACTATAGTCGTCCATCGAACATTCAATGAACGGCCCCTATGATTTTTCGTTGGCATATCTGTTTATTTCGCCACTAGATTTTTTTACTATTTTGAGATTCTTTTTAATTCGCCAATGAAAATATATTTTTTGATTTGAAAGAAGGTTTTAATCGCCAATGGAAAAAAAATTATGGTTTGAAAAACGGTTTTATTCACCAATGAAAAATATTTTATTCTATTAAAAAAATATGCAATTTGCCAAGATTTTCCACAAACTTCCAGGGATTGTAAAAGATTCGCCAACTGGGATTTTTTTTTCCCGTAAAACGAAAAAGATCGCCAATAGAATTAATATTTTTCATCAAGAAGTATACCGAATTCACCAAAATTTTACACCTGCGCCGAGGGGGGGGTTTCTTAAAGTTTTCCCTACTTTAGGTGATGGAATTTGATGGGAGCTATTCCAATTCTGCATCAAGAGCAAGAGTTGTTCTTATTTATCCTTTTGGTGAGCAATTTCGTTTTTATTATAAGCTGGAATTTGCGAATACAAATAATATTGTTGAATATGAGGCTCTTTTTTTAGGGCTAATCAAAGCTAAGGGTATGGGAATAAAGATGCTTAAAGTTTTGGGAGATGCAGAACTAATTGTCAAACAAATACGAAATATTTTCACTGTTAAAAATGAAAGGTTGAAAAATTATCGAAATCAAGTTTGGACTGCCATTGAGGACTTCAACACCTTTTCAATAGAATTCATTCCCAGAGAACTTAACTCTAAGGATGATTCACTGGTAATCTTCGCTTCTTTGTTACTTCCACACCCATAATTTTAAAATAAAATCTTATAGAATTGAATTAATTTATCGGCCTAACGTCTTCAATTATGTTGATCATTGGAAGGTCTTCAATGATGATAGACAAATCCAAGCCTTCTTAGAGAATGTTGAAGCCTTTTCTCAGGTTTTCTTTGAAGGAGGTGATAATGAATGTAAGGATTTTTGTTCTGGAAAGATGGGTAGCCTCAAAGATGAAATTATTCAGTTGAAAGGCGACAAAATATCTAAGGGGCTAGTCTCCCTTGAAGATTTATTCGATCGCCATGACCACTCCATAAAACAAAAGATGAGAGAATCTGCTAGTCACTTTGGTGAATTTGAAGAAGCTAACATTGGAGACCCTGATTCTCCAAAAATGGTTTATATCGGGAAGTGTTGTTCACCGGAAGAAAAAGAAAATTTGATAGCTCCGCTTATTAAGTATACATAGGTTTTTGCTTGGTGCTATGATGACCTAATAAATTTCATGAATGGAATATTTGAGAACCACATTCCACTAGAGGAAAGAAAGGTTGTTTTTAGGAAGAAATAGAGAAACTATAACCCTAAGATAACCGATGCTATTATTTTAGGGAAATTGATAAGATGCTAAAAGATCGGATTATATCACATACATCATTCTACTTGGCTGGCGAACATTGTCCCAGTTCACAAGAAAAATGGTGAAATTCGGATATGTGTTGATTTCAGGAATTTAAATCAAGCATCGTTGAAAGATAATTATCCACTTCCCAACATGGATCATATCTTACAAGCGGTTTTTGGCTTAGAAATGATGTCCATGTTGGACGGTTTCTCTGGTTATAACCAAATTAGTGTGGCCAGAGAAGATCAACACAAAATGTCTTTCACCACACCCTTGGGAACCTTTGCTTATAATCGGATGTCATTTGGGCTCATTAATGCAAGAGAAATGTTTCAGCGATCCATGGACTTGTCCTTTGGTGATCTTCGAAATAAGATCATAATTATCTACCTTGACGAACTAACAACATTTTCCAAGAAGAGAGCAGACCACCTAAAGGACCTGTAACAGGTTCTGCAGAGATGTAGAGAGCATGGTATATCTCTTAACCCCAAGAAGTTTGTTTTCGTTGTCACTGAAGGTAAACTCTTGGGCCACATTGTGTCTAAGGAGGGTGTTAGAATAGATTCAAAGAGAGTCGAGGCTATCTTACAATTAAGTCTTCCTTCAAGCAAGACTGGCGTGAAGTCTTTTTTTGGCCAGGTAAATTTCTTGAGGAATTTTGTCCCATATTTCTCTGAGATCACTAATCATATTGTAGAGATGATGAAAGAAAAATAGGCTTTTAAGGGGAATGAGGCTGGGAAGTAGGATTTCAAAGATATTAAAGAAGCAATTATCCAATCCCCTGTCTTGGTCAGTCTTGACTTCAAGAAATACTTCATCATTTATTGCTACGCTTCGAAACACACTACATCCGCCATGTTGCTACAATCATATGAGAGTAATATTTAGGTGCATATTGCTTTTATGAGCAAGCCATTAAAAAAGTATGAACTGAAATATTCCCAAATCAAGAAGTATGTGTTTGCACTAGTCAAGGCAGTCAAGCAATTTCGCTTCTATATTCTGCATTCACACTCAATTGTGTATGTACCAGACCCTATTGTTAAGAGTATTTTGACTCAACGAGATATTGATTGCAATAGAAGAGGCGGTTGGATAGCGAAAGTGTAAGAGTATGACTTATACCTCAAGCCTACAAAGTTAGTCATGGGAAGGGGACTCTATAAATTGATAACGGAGAACCCAAAGGAAGTAGAGGAAGATGAAGAGCTACCCTTGGTATTAACTATTAGTTTACAAGATTAATGGTTTTTTGACATAGCTTATTTTCTCACTTATGGGGAATGTCCTAAACATCTCTCAAGTAAGCAGAATATAAATTTAAAATTGAAAGCTACTAAATATGTCATTTGGGATGATTCTTTATACAAACACAACATAGATGGAATGTTTTTGAAATGTGTAGATAAGGGCCAATAGGAGAGGTTGCTAACCATCTTCCACAATGAGGCCTATGGAGACCATTTCTCCTCTACTGTGACTGCGTTCAAAATTATAAGACATGGTTATTACTAGATTGGAATGTTCAAATATGCTCATCATTGGGTGGCCAAGTGTGAAAAATGTAAATTATTTGCGGGGAGGCCTCAATTGGCAGCCTTACCACTCAGGCCTGTAATAATTGACGGGTCATTTCAGTAATGGGGACTTGACTTCATAGGGCCAATTAGTCCACAGTCTAGTGGTGGCCATACTCACATCTTCACAGCCACAGATTACTTCACCAAGTGGGTAGAAGCGATTCCAGTCAAGAGAACCAATTCTGAAGTATTCTGTATTTTCATTAAAGAGAATATTTTGGTTAGCTATGGAGTTCCACACAAATTAGTTGTTGACAATGCAACCAACTTTTCCTCTAGTGAGATTTCACTTTTTTTCTATGATTATGGGATCTCCTTATCTCATTCGGCTAACTATTATCCTCAAGGAAATGGTCAAGCTGAGTTAAGCAACAAGAATTTGATAAACATCATCAAGAAACTAGCTAATGAAAATCAAAAAGATTGCACAAAAGGTTGTGCGAAACTTTGTGGGAAGACAAGACAACTCCTAAGAGGGAAATTAGGATGAATTCTTTAGAATTGGTATACGGAGTAGAAAGTACACTTCCCCTTTCACTGGAACTATCAATTCACAAATTACAAGCTACTATTGAAGATTTTGAATTCAGTGATGCCCTAGAGAAAAGGATTTTATACTTGACTAAGATCCAAGAACAACGAGAAGAGATGATTGATAAAATAACCATACATAAAGTGAAGGTCAAGAAAATTTTTGATAGAAAAGCTAGGCCACAAAATTTAATGGTTGGAGATTCAGTCTTATTATGGGACAAGCGTAGAGAACCTAAAGGTACTTATAAGAAGTTTGATGCACTCTGGATTGGTCCTTTTAAAATCACTCATGAATGCGGGCCAAATAATTTTTTCCTTGCATACTTTGATCGAGCTCCCTTGCCTATTCCTTATAATGGGCAGGATCTAAAGCTCTATCAGCTATGATCAACCCCAAGGACCCTTTCTATACATAGTTTAGGGTTTTGTTTCATTTTGGCTTGTTTCTTGAGTGCTTGAGAGTGTTATCTACCCCTATCAACTTTGTTTCCCAATGAATAAAGCACTGATCATACTAATCTAGGTTTGGGTTCCTTTCTTCATCATTGTTAGTCTTCGACCCCAATCAGAGCCACTGTTACCCCATATTTTTGTTTTGGTTCACAGGAAGTCATTTATTCACTTGGAATTGGCTAAGTCCTTCCTAGGCGATGTTTTGTGTAGTTTTGCGAACTTAGGCGGTATTTTCTATAGTCCATGTAACTTCTCGCTTTACCGCCTAGACTTGTTTTCCCATTAATGCTTTGAGTTCTTTCTATTCAGGCAAAGTTTTATATAGTTCGTCGAACTTTCCCATTTCCTGCCCGGTGTGAGAATTGTTAACTAAGCGACATGTTGAGATGAAATTTGAACCCAGGCACACTCTTACGGAGTTCATCGAACTCCCCACTCTTCCACCTCTAGACACTTTTGAATAGCTTGATACTATATCAGAATTTGTGGTTTTTTGTGAATGAAATTACTATTTATCTTTGTGCATCCAGTTTATGAAGATAATTTGGTGTCCTTAAATCTTTGTGTTTAGAAATATCTTAATGCAATACTCTATGTTTGTATAGATTACATAGTTTTCTTCATAATTAATTTCATTTCTCAGATGGTATTGAGTATATGTTTTTTATTCTTTAGTGGTTTAATGAATTGGTCTTTGCTCCAATTTCTCTATTCACTGAATCTTGCCCTGATATTTAAGATTCTTCTTGATATTGGGTTTGCCTTTACTGCTTTCTGGTTAAAAGAAAATAGGATGTTTACTTTCAATGTTTTCAATTCATTGAAAATCTATTGAGGGAGTTGCACCTTGATAAAATTCAAAGGATATTTGCTCTTGTTATAGGGTAAATATTCAGATTTGTTTGTTCATTTTGGCACCTTACGGACGTGGAGTTTAGATATTCTCAAGGTGCCCAATCTGTTAGCCAACAATATGTAGATGTATAATACAAATTTCTAAGGATTTAAGTATAATAACTACTAAAATATACAATTGGTTAAATTAAAGTACGTTCATAAATGCTTGACTTCAATCTTTGTGGACCAATGTATGTTTTTCCTAAATGCAACATCAACAAAAAACAAGATTAACAAGATTTTTTTTCCATATGAGAAGCCCAACATCACAAGAATTAAATGGAAAATTACTCAATTATTATTTTATTTGTCCTATCAATAAACATACTAGTCAAAGAAAATATTTAGCTTTACAACCTTTTTGAACTACAAGCAATGTTGTATTTTCCATCTAATTGAAGATTATGAAATATTCAAAATGTATTATTATATTTGAATAAATGTGTCATGTTGTCATTCACTAAAGGAGGTAAAATTTCCAAATATATAAGATGTAGGGTCATTCTAAGGAGTTTGGAGTGCATTCCAAATATCTTGGAGTGCATTCCATAGAGCTTCAAGTGCATTCTATAATTAATTATTTCAAATTTTGTATCATGAATTATTTAAGGTACAAGAAGAATGGTCTAAAAAATAGTGTAAGGGGAATACTAGGTCATTAATTTACAAAATAAACTATATAACTATAATATTCCATCTCTATCATCTCATGCACAAACATCTATAATATCAACTACTTAAATTCAATATTATACTAAAAATGAATAGGTGAACAGTAAATAACATGGTGGAAACAATGCATGTTGATAGATGACAATTGGCATGGGTGCTTTCATAGTCAAGGAACTAGTTTACTAGGCTTCTACATTCTCCATGAGCCTAGTTGGATGTTTTGTTTTACTTGCTACATCAATTCTCCTCTATGTATCCTACTTTTTACTTATGGGCATTTGTACACATAATCCAATATCATAAGAACTCATAAATTTCTTTACTCAATTTACTAAAAAAATATATATCATCTCTGATGGACTTTTTTTGAATAATTTAGTTTATTTGAAAAAATCAAGTATGATCAATCTCACAAAGGATTGGCTATAACCATTTGAACTTGCAAAATACAAACCATGCAAATGTAGGAGGATGATTCCAATGAGACTTGATCCAAAGCCAACAAGCTACTTATAAGACAAGACTAGGAAGAAGCCATGGCCCTTTGTATTTGAATACATGGACCATTATGACTTGCACAAACAAACTTCTCCAACAATGCAAAGTTGAAGAATTCAATGTGTTTGGTCTTACCGCTAAGGTATAGAGGCTTAAATTAAGATAAGCTCCAATTTCTAGCCTAGTTCTTTATAATTTTTTAAGACTTGAAGCATGGCATCTACACACATAAGTGTGTTAGGTTATAGTATAAGGATGTTTCATCTAATTCATATCCTATTTATCTTATCTTTTGAAATTGATATGGACAAGTTTTGACTAGAGAAACATGCTTATCTACTCAATTATTCCCAATGGTAAAATTCATAGTATTTATAAATAGTTCTTATGAAATGGAAAGCTTCACCAACTATTTTCTAGTTAGCTTTTTATTCATGGGATTTAACCCATGTGTATTATATAATACACAGGCCAATCTTAAAAATAAATTAAGAAGTTTATTCATAAATTCTAAATTTTGTCCAAGAATAATGTTTATGTTTAGTTTTAGAAGTTAGGCCAATAATAATAAATAAGGCATGAATTTAAATAGCTACGCTATAAACAACTATGGTATAAATTGAATAGTGATCACAACTCACAATAGTTGGTATTTGATTACATACAAATACATTTGAGAAACAACATTGTTATGATTTCTCTCCTCTACAATATGATATTGGAAAGCTATTTCAAACAATTTAAAATATAATTAGTAGAGTGAAGAAGAAATATTTTAGAAGATATAAGGTGAAAAATTTGAGAGTTGCGTAAATAAATTTAAAGAAAAAATTTATTTGGCATTAAATTTATGAAAAATAAGATTAAATTTTAGTATATATATAAGTGAACTAGAATGTTGAGAGGATGTGATGGAGTGGCAACTACATATGTGTTATTTACTTTTAATATTATTATATGCAATGAACATGGATATGAAGTGACAAAAATGATGTACATGTGGACAATATATATTCATATAGTTTGAATTGAACAAGTTCAAATGTCAATAAATAGGAGTAAAGTTTAGTGTACATAAGTGAACTAGAATGTTGAGAGGGTGTGGTAGAGAGGTGGCTACATATGTGTGTGTAGCTTTCAATATTGCTACATGTACCGAATATGAATAGGAAGTAACAAAAATGATGTACATTGACAATATACATACAAACATAATTTGAATTGAACAAGTTTGCCATTTGTCTATCCCTATTTCTTCTCTCCAATATATTTTTATTGGTATAATGTAAATTTCTCATGGATAACAAATATTTATAGTAAAAAACCACACTAACAAAGCCTATTAACAACAATTTGATACATTAATATTTGTGTAAGTGATGGAGATTTATCATAAATTTGATTTAATTGTTGAAACTTTTTATGAAGATGTGTAGTGGAATGGTGCAAGAATTTTAGTGATCTCAATTCACTTTTGTACAAATTCAGGTTTAAATGTATAGTATGCTATAGAAGAGATACCAGCATTTCAATATTAACTCTTAAGTGCTTACTAAGGTTGTAACTTTATACAAAACCATCTATATGGTGGATTATACTTTTAAAAATAACAATAAAATATAATAATTATAAAGAAATTATACTAATTAATATAAGATATAAAAAAATTAAAATTAAAGAAGGAACTTAAACAAAAATTTATAAAGTTTTCAATCAATATTTATGTTAAGAATACAATTTATTTAATTATTTATAATAATTTAATAAATTAAAATTTATTTTTTAATATCTATTTTAAATTTATTGTTATCTACTAAAATTTCACCCTATTGAATCTAAAATTCAACAATTCAATGAAACATGGGAAGACCTCTAAAGTTGTGGGTAACTTGTAAACAAAGGCCAACCTCTGGAGAAGGCCGACTTCCTATGGTGTCACCTAAACTACTGCAAAACTAAATCTTTTCTGAGGAAAGAGTAAGAAGATAACATGAAAAATGAAAGCTAACTCTACAGTGATACACCAAATTTTTGGGACATGCACTACTGCATAACATACACAATGAGCTCAATAAAAAAACTTTTTTCAAGACACAACTCACACCTTTCTCATGTTCATATATCTATATTTCATAGGAAGTATTTAGTGTTCGCAGAATTAGAAGGAAAAAAATGAAGATTCTCACAACTAATTACTGATTAACACTATGACACAACCTACAACCTACACAAACCATGTATTTTATGTTCAAAGGTGTTAAAGATGAGAAATACATTCAAGGATTAGAGTGTAAATCGGAAAAACATACATCAATCACTTAGCTACACACAGTAAACAACATTGAGAAGCTCAAAATCACTGTACTTAATTAAATCTCCAAGGTAAAATGCGGCAATACATGCCTGTAAGTGAGTTACAATACTTTGTCTTTTTTCTCCAAAGGACTCAAAGAAGTCACAAAGCAGGAAAAAGAACAAGTTAGAACTAACTCAAAATGAGTCCAAAAGATGAGTATAAACATCCTCCAAGTAGTTGCACAAAAATAGGGACTAGAAGCTTCTTTGGGTCGGATGGCACAATAAAGCCAAAAATATAGCAGCTAGATCTTCTCCAAAAAGGCTCCAAAAAGTTGAAAAGGTCAACTTTGACCAAGTCCATCATAAAGGCACAACAAGGTGACTCCAAAATGTTCTCAAAGTTCTCCAAAAGCAAATAAATACCCCCTATATACTCTCCCCATGTCTGCAAACTACCTCTAACCTCTCCTATATGCTTGTATAAAGCATCCAAAGCCCAACAAGGTCATTCAAGGAATTTACATTATATTTTTGCATAATACATGTTTTTTGCATTAAAAATAGCAATTTTGATTAAGTGATTTATAATACATCACTTAAAATCAAAATGCTTTACATTTGGAAATTTATGCAAAAACAACACACAAGGCTTGACCTTGAATGACTAAATGCAAAAGGAGACAAATTCCAAAGGAAAAAATAATACAAGGAGTAGCATGGGGTGTTAGATAATACAAGGCATGAGACCTAAAGTCTTAGCCCATGAGTGTATTAGTTCATTGCAAAAATTTAAATAAAAGGTAAAAAATACCTTTTACTTGTCGACCAGATTAGGGTAAGGAACCCTAATAAACAAAACAGTGCAAACATTGCAAAGTCATTTCATTTTGTATACATCGATCTTTCTAGAATCTTCTTGGCTGCGGAGGTAGGGTTTGTGAGAGCCCTTTGTAGATGATTTTTATGGTGGATTCAAGGAAAACAGCGGCATTCTCCATCCAATATTTTTGCAACCAAACTCATTTCAGCTTCGAAGAATCTTCTGTAAGCGAGAACTTGCATCTTCTTTTCATTTTCTGTAGGAAAAATGTTTGCTCGAGCTCTGTTATTGTGCAGAAATAATGAAAATGCCTCAGTTTTCTCTGTCTTCTCTCATATATTTAAAAAACTCAAGCTTGTACTTCCATTTTTGTGCTTCTCTTGACTATTAATGCATTTGTTTTAAAAACACCCTTACTATGATAAGGTCATGCAAGATTATAATATGAATGAGATTCCATGAGAGGGTGATTAGTTGAAACAAGAGCCATCTTAGTCCACTATTCCACAGGAAAATGTTGCCCCACGAAGAAAAAAAGGTTTGCAAAAATGATTCAAAAACCTTGCACAGTACGGGTATCATTCAAAGACTCTACACATCCTTTCCATCCCTTCACTTCTCTATATTTTTCTGGGTAAAACATTTATGTTACCATGGCATCTTATAAGCATATGGGTTTCTTTCTTTGTCTGTAAAAATTCAAAGGATTTAATGCCATTAAACATTGTTCGGGAAAATATGTAAACCCCCTTGCTTGGCAGGCTGCTAGGGTTTTGGGGCTTGACATTTTTGCTCCTCTTACTCCACTGTATTTGCTCATGGTATGAGTGTCATCTTAATCTTACTGTCCTTTTGGATGGTGTTGTAAAAGCATCATAATATTTGTCTATGACAATGTTTCCCCTGGTTGCTTTAAACTCAATTGATAAACAGTGACTGCCATTGCTGGGGTTTGGACTAGCATATTCATTTGATTGATGACTACATAAAAGATCTTCATCTCACTATGACCTTGCATGGTGACAATCCATCTAGTGAGAAAATTTGTGTATTATGATTTTGACTGTCTACTGCTATTTTTCACAAACCTATCTTCAATGGTCCTCATTGTATTGTGAATCAGGTATGCCTCTACACCCAACTCATCCTTGAACTCATTAACTCCACCACTGCCATTATGATGACGGTGTAAGGCACTTTTTGGTCAAAGATTGAGTATGCAACTATTCTTTTTGAGTTGATGCACAGACCTTGACTGTGATTTACCCTAGATGTAGATTGTGTCTTTTGTGTGAGGTCTATAAGGGGTATTTGAACTGTATTCCCATACTCTGTTACCTGCCATTAATAAATCTATGTTATTTACTCACAAATTATTGTCCTTCATAGGGATATTACTCTCCATGCCTTTTGATGATGCCTTTGTTATACTTTTTAAATAGAAATTGTGCCTTCTCTTGGCTTGTTGCTACTGCTTACTACCTTTACTTGGATAGAGGGATTGTCACTCATCTTAATCTCTTGAGACTGTACTTTGACACATGCCTTTTTATGAGGAAAATTCACCTAATAGGATGTTGCACCATAAGGTCTTTGTAATGTCCCATGAAAAGATTTTTTGGCTGCTTGTCTTCTAGGTTTGTTCACTTTTCTCATGAGCTTTACCCATACTATGCTAACTGCTCTCTGACCCTTTGTAGTCACAACAAAAATCTTCATTTTGTATATGAATAAGGTATTACATAAGTCAAAATCACTTTGGCTACTCCTTCCCATTGAAGTCTAGCAGCTTTATCATTTGGCTTGAGTAATTTCTTCATTACAATCATAACATTATTTGACACTATGGTGTCTGAGCTTTAAATGATCATATTCGAAAACTGATTTATGCTATTCTTGGGACACTTTGTTCCTTCATTCCATGACCCACTAAATCTTGAATTTTTGAGTGCACTCGCTACCAAACTTCCCTCTTAACAACCAGAGTACTGCCCTCTTCATGCCTAAACACATGAGCATATACCATCCTTCACTATTGAATGCAAAGTTGGTTATTAGGGTATTTGTTGATCTCTTGTACTTATAAAAAACTGCAATCATATTCTTCTTTATGCAATCATCATGGAACTTTGTAGACCAGTTTTTGCATCATGTCCATAATGAGCTACAAAATACTGTCTTCTAATGAAAGCAGAAGGCGGCATGTTGGGCTCAACCCTTGTGGGATCCCATTTTACTCCACATGTTGTAATCAGATGAAACAAAATAGCAACATGATTTTTTCCTAAACCTGCACAATGAGCAAACATGTTAGAGAAATATGTGCATATGATAGATGTGTTTGATAATTTTGTTGCTTTCTTGGACATTTTTTATATGCTTGACTGTTATAATGCACATGAGGAACATATTGTATGTTTATAGAGGTATGTGCATTTATTGATTAATGATCCCCGATTTCTCTAACAACAATCCTCTCAGATGCAGGAAACTAGGAGCAACAAGGAAGCTAAAGTTGGTTGTAGGACAAGTGAAAGATTGACAAAGATGCAAGACAACTCAACTGAGACCAGTCATTCAGGCAATGACGGGTCCTTTTTCCCTATATGTGCATTTCTTTTTGTTAATATCTCTATAAATGTATAATATTTTCTTTCATTTGCATTAAAACAATTAGTCTCACGGCTTGTGTGAGACCTTATACATTTATACTATCAATAAAGATTATTTTTCTTGAAAAGATTGTACAATCTTTCTTATGTTGTATGCATCAATATAGATGCAGTTTAGTAATGTAATCTTCTAATTTGTTTACACATGAATGCAATATATCAAAATAAAAATGCACCTTACTTTCCATTTAAAAACTTCAAAAGCTCTACCTGATTGAGCTATTAGTGAAATTAGGTAACATTTATAAAATAAGAAAAATATATATTATTAAAGATTTATTTTATAGCTATATATTTTTATTTGGTGAGATTCTACTTTAATTTTTAATATTAGTTTCTTATACTTAAATATGTTTCTATTTAAATATTCATATGAGGATGGTTCTAGAAATTACGAGACTTCATATAAAATTGAGAATTTTTTTATAGAGGTTACTAAGATATATCATTAGACTTCTTAAAATGTTGATACGTGGTTGACAAAAGCTAAAAGATGTAAAGAAATATATTATAGACTTGTAATTCTCTAATTTTTACATTAAAATTTATAAGTTTTTTAAGTAGAAAAAAGGGATATTACAAAGAAACAATAATAAGACTTAAGATGCATGCATGCATTGAAGTTTTATCAATTGATTGAACATATAATCATTTTTTGGGACCATCGTACCATGCTTTTAGAATAATTGCATTCCCCTCCTAATCTTTGTTTCCAAGTAATTATGGTTTAAAATATTTTGTTATAATCATAATGGTGATTTTCATATATCAATATAATTAATATTTGCTTTCCGCGACATTTATTTCAATACAATTTAAAATGTTAGATTTTTAATATTTTTAGTATTTTAGTATTTTATATTCTTTGCAATTGCATATCATTGTATGATTATTATTTGAGAGAGAGAGAGAGAGAGAGAGAGAGAGAGAGATCCGGTCATTCAACAGTTCTATAATAGTAGTTTGTGGAAGATATTTTGTCTTAGGAATCAAAAATCAAATCATCGCTATTTTGGCCAAAAACTAAATGAATTGTATGTCAATAGTTAATTCAACTTAATGAACATTAAAATCAATAACTTTGTTGTGTAATAATCATTCAGAGAGAGACAAAGAGAGGGTTGAGGGGGAGGGGGTTCGAGGGAAATTGGGGTAGGATGGAAAGGGTGAGTGAGGGGGGGTAGGGGAGATGGGGGGCAAGCATAAGTATCATCCCTTATTATTGCACCTCTAGAGTTTTGAATCTTGATGGATGGTGTAATCAAGGAAAATACCACCATCCCCATTAATGGTTACTAAGGGATGAGACTATTATTAATATGGGAGACAAGAATAAAGATGAGCACTTGGATGCCATTCATTTTTTTGTTGATTCCAAATAACTATATACCTATGGCCAACTCTCTTTTTTAAATGGTGTACAAGTGCCATCTCCCATACTAATAATAGCCATATCCCTTGATAACCATTAATGAGGATGGTGATATGTTCCTTGATTAAACTGTCCACTAAGATTCAAAACTTCAGAGGTGCAATAAATAAGGGATGGGGTCCAAGCCTAGACAAAGAGGAGGCAGGGTTGAGGGGGAGGGAAGGGGAGTTAGGGGGAAGTGGGGACAGGGAGGAAAGGGTGAGTGGGAGGGGGGGTTGGAGAGGTAGGGGGGAAGCCTAAGTCTCATCCCTTATTATTGCACCTCTAGAGTTTTGAATCTTGGTGGATGGTGTAATCAAGGAACATACCACCATCCCCATTAATAGTTACCAAGGGATGGGACTATCATTAATATAGAAGACAAGAATAAAGATGAGCATTTGGATGCCATTCAATTTTTTGTTGATTCCAAATACCCATATACCTATCGCCAACTCTTTTTTTTTTAATGGTGTCCAAGTGCCATCCCCAGTACTAATAATAGTCCTATCCCTTGATAACCATTAATGAGGATGATGATATGTTCCTTGATTAAACCGTCCACTAAGATTCAAAACTCCAGAGGTGCAATAAATAAGAGATGGGGTCCAAGCAAGAACAACTTTTATAGAATGAATATCTCTCAATCTGTAACCCAAAAAATCAATAAAAAAATTAATTTATCAACTGCAATTTTCCTTCTGGTTTAGAATTAAAAGCCGTTTACTTGCTTCAAATGGTAAAATACTTTCAATTTTTCAATTGGTCGCCTTCTTCAATCTTTACTATAATTCATCTATTTATTGTATTGTAAAATGACAAAAATAATGTGTTATGTACAGGCTACAGTCAAAAATTGCCATTCAATTTAAAGACCATCTTTCGTCGTGATTGAGAATGTTCAGTATTATTGCTGCTGTACAGTGGACGCTAAAGACGCGTAAAAACCTCCTCAAATCTGAGCCCTTGTCGTTTCTGGACATAAAATCTAGTGCAAAATACATAAAGTGGAGCAGGAGGGGAGTCTTCTCAAGATTCGAACATGGGTGGCTCTGTCAAAAGAAGCACAGGACTGACCAGTCTACAGTCCTCAACAGGAAAGATTATTCTTTTAACCTTTTTGGCGATGGAGACAGTTTGTAATCTAAGTAAGTTTCGTGCAGGTACCGTCCTATCATCCATTATTGCTGTGTCGTCCCGTAGCAGGCACCCACATGAGCAACATGGCGTTGCGTCAGATCCAAAATAATTAAAAAAATATCAGTTGGCGCATGGAAGTCCATCCCATTTTTCATTCATTCATTGACTGTACAGTTCAGGGATCAGGTTTCAGGTTCGAATCACGTGGGAGGAGATTCTTCATTTATAGTTTTATCTATTGGGGTTTGTTATTTATAAAAGTTTTAATTAGGTATTGAAGTTTGGAAGAGGGGCAGGTTAGGGTAAGTATGTTTGCATTTAAGTGTAATTAGTCATAAGTTTTGTATGTGGAGTTACAAATCTAAAAATGATCGGTAAATCTGTTTCACTTTTGAAAACAAAATTTACTCACCATTAAATCACTGTTGAGTTGTCGGGAAACAAGTTTCACTTGCTGATAAATTAGATGTCATTTAATAGTAAAATCCTCCAAAATATAATGTGAAATCCTCAAAAACCCAAAATCAAATAATACCCAATTTCTATAAATGAAACATATAGATTTATCTTAGTGGATAAAATCTTTCGGTGTAATCCTTTAACATCTTTTAGGTGCAAGTGCTAGTTAGGTATAATAAAAGTGGGATGGCAATGTTGGTTTTATTGCTTCTTCTTGGTCGCATTGTATTTAACCAAAACACAAGGGTGATTTAGGAATCATTGACCCCAAAACTCAAGGGTTGTGCCTTGCTATGAAGTGGATTATTAGAGCAGCTAAAGGGGTTGAACCATGGAAAATTCTTGTTTGTAACCAAATTTTTCAAGTTATAGCAAATAGTCAGTCAATTGGATTGATAAAATTATTATGTCTCCCTTCTTCAAAATCAAGGCCTCCTTTCCTTTGCAATCCATTTAGAAAGCTTGGCAACAAGTTTGTCAATTTCTACAGTGGAATGATTCCTCTCTGCAACATGGTTTGAGCTTTGCTTCATCATCTATCTAGTGGAATAAACTCGTTAATTACCATAATCAACCATCCTAAACATATTTGTTATTTGTATAAGGAAGGTGTTCGACAATTTAAAGACATTTGGGATTTTATTACTTTTGAATGGGTTTCATGGCTGAAAATCAAATAGCAATATGGGTTGAACATCAAGTACAAAGGATTTATGATATTTGTGCAATCAATATATGAATTTTTTTACTCCCAGGGAATGCAATTTTTTTAAAGATTGGAAATGGCTATCTTTTTTTCATTTCAATTATCTCTTGCTAAAGAAAATATATCTTCATTCCATATCTCATTAGAAAATCATTCCTCGCCTCAATCATAAATAAAAATGCAAATTTAGTGCCAAAAAGTGGACCAAAATGAGTGCACAAATATGGAAATTCAAAACTGATGCAAAGACACAATTGCTAGCCTGAAAAGTTATAAATCATAAACTGTAGGTTGGAGATAGACTAAGATGCATTATGATTCAACCAATTAATTGCCCCTTTTGTTCATGTATTGAAAATATGAAACATACTTTTTGGGATTGTCCTTTTACTAAAAAACAATGGAATGCAATTTTTTTTAAATGCTATTTTTCACCATAAGCTGAATCAGAAAGAAGCTCTCTTGGGCATTGGTTTGCATAATGATGTGATTGTTGATTCTATCAAACATATTATTTTAAGATATATTTGGAAGGCCAGGTGTATTGTTGTGTTTCAAAGTGACTATTTTCAAGAAACTGGTATTTTAATGCTTTACTCTAACATAATATTTCATGTTGCTTTTTGGTGTTCACAACTTCAATATTTATCCTAGAAAAATGAAATGGCCATGGCTCAGATTTAACAAATTCAGGAACAGGTTAATTAGCTTCAAATAGCTACAATATGGATCTATGTAAAATGTTTTAGCTCAAGTATTAGCTTCTTGTTTTTTTCTGGTCACGCACATATGTTGGTTCATTGTAATTTTTACTAGTTTGTATTGTTATTCTCCTTCAGCTACTAGCTAGTAATTGTTATTACAACACTTAAATGGTAACATTGAACATATGTATGTAAAAAAATTGTTTGACATGAAAGGTAGATCATCAAATTTAGGTCCTAGGTGGGAGTATAAAGTAATTTGATATTACCTCCCATAAATAGTCGATGAATTGGAATCAATGTATTGTTTTTTTACTACAAGACCAACTCCCACACATAAATGAACGATACATTTACTCCAAGATATTGGTTTTTTAAGCTCTTATCTCTCATTTACTATAAGCTACTTATAAACTAGGTCACCCAACATCATAGACTATAAAAAGATCTCTCCTTTTCATTTCTTTCAATACTGAAATTAATTATCATTTTTAATCATAAGAGTTTTACAT
Source organism: Sequoiadendron giganteum (assembly GCA_007115665.2). Taxonomy (NCBI): domain Eukaryota; kingdom Viridiplantae; phylum Streptophyta; class Pinopsida; order Cupressales; family Cupressaceae; genus Sequoiadendron; species Sequoiadendron giganteum. The sequence continues at coordinate 358,285,634 of CM021110.1, read as the reverse complement.
TTTATTGATTGAGAATAAATATTTTTATTATATGAGGTATCTAAATTTTTTAATAAACAACAATCATCTATGGTTTAACATTTTTCATTTAAGATTTTGACATTATCAAGATAAAGTTTCTACATGCGTGTATATTTTGATCAATGTCTCATATTACATTCTCTATATAAGCACCTAAAATGCATTACCATATTTCGATCATCATCACATGAGGACTATCCTGTAGATATGTCTCTACTATTAATTAAATAAATAATGTTTACTTAACTAAGCTACTCGATTGTTCTTCTAATGTTAATGAAGTCTTAATTATTTTATTTGGGATCAGGGGTGCATGGTGTTGATGAAGTATGTTACTTTGGAAGGTAGATTTAAAACTTGTTTCTTTTACCATTTCCCTTTGTTAAATCACCTTAGACATAAGATGTTGCTCAGTTTCCCGTTTTTTCTTTTAATGGACCTTGAAAGCTCCATCGACAAGTGCAAAGATTCGGCCAGTCGAAACCCTGGTGACCTCTCGCCTCTCTCGCTCCACCAGGGACTTATCCTGAGACTATATCACTTTCATCTTGCCCTATGCCCGCCTAAAGCCATCACGACCGTTCGCATTAAGAACATTGAACCCCTTTCAACTGTGCATATTTCTCCGGTTGAATCCAAGAGCCCTCCTCGGAAGCCCAATTCGGGCTTTGAGGGGAACCCTAAAGCTAAATCTGCCACCAAAAAACTTAAGGGTGGGATGGGCATGGCCCATGCCAGTGTGGCGGAAGGACTCTATGAACTAAAAGCTACTCAGGCTGACTCGGCCTTCAAGACCACTTCAACTAAAAAAGGTAGGGAGAAATGCATGCCGGCCCCGACTGCTAAGGATGGCAAGGGAAAGAATACTGTTAGGAAAGATTCCAGAGGGGATACGGTTGTGGGGACTACGAAGATGACTGGAGGGGAAAATGCCAGGAGGAGATCCGGGAGGCTAGCCAAGAACAACAAGAAAAGACTTATTATTGAAGACTCGGAGGAGGAGTAGTCTAACAGCAAAGGTTACAAGGAAGAAGATATTGAAGATGAAGAGGAAGAAAATGTGGAGAGGCCCCAGTTTACCCACGGTGGACAGCAAGCTTCCTATTGATGGCTCTGCCTCTCACTCTCTGCATCCCCTGGTGGATGAGCCTGGAGAGGTTCAGGGATCTATGGATGTTGGGGTGGATTCATGCGAGGTGGTGAAGAGAATGGACACTCTTGACAAAATATTTCGGGGGTTAACCCGCTTCACCATGAAGTTGGGTCACTTTGTCACGAGCACCCTATCCAATGCTATAAAGGAGGAACTAGAAGGGAACAATAGCCAGGAAAACAAAGAATGGGTGGGAGATGAGGCGGTGGACCTCTTGATTAAAAACTGGGACAACGCCAGTTAGTTGCTCCCTGTGCCTATCTGTCGGTTGTTGCTCTGCAGTTGTTGTGCTGCCTCTGGGTTGTTTCTGTGTTTTTTTCCTTTATGCTTTTTGTTTAGTCTAATTCCTTTTGGCCCTTGTGGCTCGCGTGATGGGTACAACGCCCTGAAAATGTTGCTTAACTTTTCAAAAACATTTCATCCAATCCTGATTGAATGAATTACTTTTGTTTATACAATTAATTTAACTCATTCAACATTTTCTTTTAATTTTCCAACCTTAATGAATAAATCACATTTATTTAATTAAGTCAATCATTTCTACAATTTTTTCCCATAATACACAATATTTATTTAATTCCTCTAAAATTATCCTAATCATTTATTCAGTAAACAAATCAAATTTAATCAACTAATTAATCGTTTGCACATTCCTCCACCACTTTGATTAAAATAATCAAGTTCAAACTTGCATTAGGTTTTAAAATCTTGTATATGGCTCCAAGTTTACAAGGCTCTAAAAATAACATGTTCAATATCCACCCTTCATTGAGATTTAATCATAACTCCACCATCCATCTCTCCTCTATCCTTGACCTAATCATATGCACCAATCACATGATGCCACTTATCCCCTTCTCAATCTCCCCTATGTGAGGATCAACTCTAACCCTCCATCTTACAAGATCTAATCTCATCCACCCATCCAACCTATCTAAAATTTATAAATTGATCCATTCATAAGTCATTTTCAAGGAAGAAGATTTGATGTAACAAGGTTGTGCTTTGAAATTGAGCAACTACATTCACTTCAACTATCGACAACCATTTGGAGAAAAATATATAGGTCATCAAAGGTTTATGTGGTAGAGGTTTAATGCTTTTTGTCATTGTTTACATTATTTTTGTTCTATTGGAGGTGCATGCCTAATATAGGGTAGGATGCTTGTTTGATGCTTGTTTTGTATTGTTTTACCTTAAATTTTAGTATATACATTCTTGCATGCCTAGTGGGACTATGTCCCAAGGTAATCCGTGTCCTCGTTTAGTTTTTTTGGAGGGTTTTTTGCATGTTTGATTGCATATTTTTTATCCTTTCTAGTTTGTCACATTCATGGTGAAATGGTGCATCTAATCTATCAAACAACATAGTTGCAGTCACACATGGCTCAAATATAATCAATAACCTAAAACCTCAAGTCCTCAATTTTCGGTATAGCAGGTCTACAAAATAGTTCATCTACATCAACTTGTAATACATGTGTGCTTGACATAACACATGCACAATCAAGGGCCTCTAATCGGGTTTTGGTGCAAGTGCAATAGCTTACAACACACCTACAACCCTAGTAATGAAGGAATGCTCACAAGTGGTGCATGCACTTCTCTACTAATTTTTATGATTTAGCAATTTTACAATTTTTTAGTTTTTTTCTTTTATATTAGTGTATTTACATTTAGTTTAGTGTATGTGCAATTAGATTAGTATTTTTACACTCAAAGTAGAATTTATGCATTCTCAAATTTTATTTATTTATTTATCAACACATGTACTCTCAAATGGCCTAATTGCACTTCCAATGGTGTATACATTCTATGTAATAATGCACCCACACTTTATTATTTTCTCAAGTTTTCGGTTTTTATTGGTAATACACATCATTGCAAGGGTCATTTTGTTCTTTTAGTGTCATATTGCTAACCATTTTGTTATAGGTTCTTTAGTAGAATACCATTCACAAAATTGATAACATTTTTTATAGGTTTGCTTGGCCAAGATGTAATCTTAAGATACCTTTTATTTACTTTCATTTATTTTATCTAAATAAATTAACTTGTTTTCTAGGTTTATGGGCCCAAAGAGTATTTATGCTCTTCTCTCACACTACAAGATGATCTTGGGAACCAAAAACACTCCTTGTACTCATTTATATTTCCACTTCACATTTCATTTCCATAGATTCAATGAACTTTTTTGATTTTCTTGTGTGGCTTAGGAATGTGTACACTCTTCCCTCACATTGCAAGGTGATCTTAGGAATAGAAAAAAAATTGTTTATTACTTTTTTATTTTCTCCCAAAAGGTTAACTTGTGCATGCTCTTTTCTCATGTCGCAAGGTGGTCCTAGAAATAAAAATGGTTAATCATTTTTCTTTAGTTTTTTATTGGGCCTACCTTGGATTTCATCAATATGTGGTGACCTAAAATCACATGTTCTAGTGGGGTATATACATTACATAGATAATAAAAAGAATCTCCCTTAGGGGTACATTTTTTACTTTGGGCTAAACTTGCAAAGAAACTTTATAGCTTGCAAGTGACAAGGGAATATTGGATTACCCTCACATACTAGGCCATAAAACATACTCCTTGATTCACAAAATCAAGCCTCGCATACCTTTAGGTATATTGATCTAACATCCATATAATTCCTTGTACATACCTAGTATAATAAAACTTTCAAACATTTAGTCTTTGTAGTGCATCAATAATAGTTTGTCCTAGGAAGTCACTCACATTGTACTTATAGAAATACAATAGTAGGTCACAAACAAACAAAAAATAATTTTGTGGTCAATTCCTTAATGTCTTGATAGACCATGCTATTTATGACTAGGCCAAAGTATATATATGTGGGTCTACAAAACCAAAAACTCATACTTGAATAGCTAAAGTTTTCTTGTGTTTGATTTTTTTGCACTTGTGAACACCTATTCAAAAATCTAAAATCGAAAAGCCAAAAAAAATCAATACAAAAAATAATGTTAAAATACCAAAGGCTGAAAAATACAACACCATCCAATTCATGCACCAAACCCCAAACCCTCACCCTACATGAAAACAAAACATCCCCATCTAAAAATCAAAATAATACCTCAAACCTACCAAAAAAATCAAAGTCAAACCCAAATCTAGATCTAAAACTAAAGCATCTTTCAACATCCCAAAATTAACCATCCTAAACCAAGTTATTTAAATTTTAAATCTTGATTCCTAAACTAAATCATCAAACTATCCTAATAAAAACTAATAATCCAATCATCTCAAGGTCCTTGACCTCAATACCAATCAAGAAATCAAGCCCCCCATTGAAAGTTACCATAATCAAAACCAACACTTAAATCATCCAAGGTATTTTTCCTTAACCCCAATCAAAATATCAAAACACTCACAATTAAGGTCTTAGACCTTGGTGAAATAAAAAAATTGACACCCCATCAAGTTGCTTCAATCAATCCAGACCATCATCAAGATACTTAAGCTCCTTGACCATCATTCAAAATTCATCATCAATTTACCTCTAAACAAATCAATAGCAATCATCATCAAGTTACTTAAATTGCTTGACCTTCATCTAAACCATCGTCAATTTACTTTAAATCCTCGATCTGTAATCCAATCCCACCATCAAGTTTCAATGATAGCCTAATGTTGCATTTTTATTTTTAGCATGGTTTGATGGGTTGTATATTGTGTTCATGGATGCTTGGAGGCTGAGGTGTTGAAGATCTCTTTATTCTAGGGACATTTGATTACTCTTTGATGGGTTTTCAATAAAAAGATCAAGGAGCCTACACTTGAGTTAGACATGAGTTCAACATGGACTTGTTGAGGAGGTTAATCTTGGAGAGATTCATTATGGATTGGTGTATCTGGAATGAGTTGTTTCATTCTTGATTCTTATTCAACTTAGCAAATAATTATTTGAAAGATATTGCCCACTTGATACTAAAATGTATTCTATTTTTGTGCTATATTTTCTCATGGAATTATTATTGAGCTATGAATGTCAATAAAGGAAGACTTGTTTGTCAAGTACATAGCATGGTGTATTTCTCCTTCGACTTCTCATATGCATAATTTTGTTTGGGAGGAATTTTTTTAGGACTGTGAGGGATGGTTTTGGGCATATTCCTTGGTGATGGGAATAGTTTTTGGTTTGATCTTCATTCATTTGAGAATCTCACATCCTTATTGATTTATTGATTTATTAATGATGTGTTTGACCTTGGGGTTGAATTATTAGATGTTGGTTAGGATTTTCTATTTGGGGATTTCAAAGTGAGGATCTTACATGTCATAGCTTTAGCACTCAATGGTGTTGGTAGGAAATAGTATGTGATATGTATTGTATTTTATCTCTCTGAATTTATGTTTATTCATAGAGGTTCATATTCATATGGCATTGGAGTTAAGGTTTTTGTGGATTTATTTTGATCATTTTGTTTGTGTTCATTTAATACTATTATACTTCATTATCTTTTCTTCAGCAATAGTATGTGGAATATTTAATCTTTATCTCTTATGATGTGGAGAACTTGGGAGAGCTATGGAAACTAGGGTGAGAGTTATATTACAACAATTTGGTTGTAGTTTGTAAATCATCATGTGTGTTCTTTGATATAGTTTTTCGATGACATATTTCACACCCTTTGTGTGACTTATAATTGGTAGAATTTGAGTTACTTAGGTTGGAACTAGATTAGATGTAGTGAGGTTCCTAAGATATTCCTAAGAGGTATATGTGTCCTTGGTGGATAACTTTCATTAGACTACAATTTTTAAGGTCCTCGTGTTCTTTAGTTTGTATTTTTACAATGGGAGATTGTAATTGTTGATATTCCATGCTCCCTAATATGTCTCATTAGTAAAAAAAATATGAGAGATCTTATATGGGCCATCTTACATGATCTATGCCTAAAAAATCCAAAAAATGGTCGTGTCAAAGTTTTGGACTTTCAGGATTTTTCTTGTCTCGATAGCCACATGCCTTCCCTATCACTCTTGATTTTCTATCTCTTTTGCCCCTTCTTTCCATTCACTTGCCTAAGCCTTTCAAGTTTTGGCCATCAGCCTTAACCCTTAACCCTTATTGCTTCTCTTTCGTAAGCCTTAAGTCCTCCCCCCGATCGTGAAGTTCTGAAGAAATCCTTAAAAAAGACTAAGTCTCAAAAATTTTGGACTTCAGGAATCGGCCTTCCTCCTTACCTCTTATCACCTTTTACCTCATGCATTAAGCATTCCTCCCAATCCTCGACAATTTCAACTTTCAACAATCAAGCCTTCCCCTTATCTTTTATCTTATCTTTACAACAAGACATAAGCATTATTCTCGATCCCCCATCCCCGATATCTTCAATCTTCGATGATCGGGTCTCCCTAATATCCCTTATTGTATTTTGTGACAAGGCATAAGCCTTCTTCCCAACTTCCAACTCCCAACATCCTCTCTTCCTTCTGCACTCTTCTGTTTTTCCACCAACTTTCTAATCTTTTAGCATTCTTCTTTCCTTTCTTCTAGCAAGTGTCGGGCTCGATGCCCGAAATCCAATAGAAGCGGTCTTTTCGGGATCGTGGTTTCAACATTCTTCATGTCATATTATACGATATGCGGTAGGCCTAATGCCCGATGTCCAACGTCGGACAGGGTTTTTCTTGGGATTTTTGGGATTGTGGCATTCTTCCTCCTAGCCCTTTTGACAAGCATTCCTTTACAAGTCCAATGCTTAATGTTTGACGAAAGTAAATTTTTGGGGATGCAGGCCATTTAATACTCAATATAGTTTTTCTTTTAGGCCCAAAATTTTGGCAATACCTTCAAACGTGTGTTTTTGAGTCGTAAATGCCATTAATTCCCAAAAACTCTCCTCAAACATCCAATCCCAGTTTCTAAGGTGGTGTAGAGGGCATTTAGTGCTTTGAGTATGGTTTTGGAGAATATTGTGATGACCATGCTTCATTTATTACCTACAGGTGTCCCTTCCATTGATGTTCCATACCTAGATCGTGGATTTCATGGGTTATCTCCATCCTTTGACGCACATACCCACATGATAATCAATGTGAAGGCATGGGTGTGAGGTGTTGGAAATTCTTCTTCTTGGGAACATTTCTTTTTTGGTGTCTAAAATTTATTTAATGATTTGGATAGCTATAGAGTATATGTTGATTGCATTTGAAATTTTTAAGAATTTTGCATTAAGCAAATGAATGATGTGGATTTTGGATAAAAAAATCAAGATGAAGAGGGGATGGTGGGCATTAGCTTAGTTATTTATTTAATTAAATAAATAGATTAGTTGATGGGATAAACCTAATTAATTAAATAATCTATTCAATTAATCAATGCTAGAGAAAACATAAGATTAATGATAAGAATTGGTTAAAATACAGAGATAATTTTTTAAGTGTCTACAATATAAAACCTAGAATGCACAAGTCAAGGTGATAAGCATCCCAGAAGAGGTTGAGTTGGACATAGTGATTTATAGACTAACTCAACATATAGGAGAAAACTTCTCAAGTGAATAGATCTGAACAAAGGAGATATGGGACCTAACTAACATCAATCAAAACCAAGAATGAGGTAGAGGTGGCGCAAGGAATCCCATCAATCAAAGGAGTTGGCATGTGCTCTTATTCCCTAACTTATCTAAGTGAATAAAATAAATTTATATAAACTTAATACAAAGTGGAACTATGCATTTACACTAACAAGATATACGGCTTTTATGGTTTTCAAAAGTATCATTCAAGATCTAGAATGTAAAAAATGAAGAGTTTTATTTTGGGAAGAAAATTTTGATTAAAAAATGTGTGCCTAGTTAATTGGGATCAAATATGTCAACCTAAAGATAGAGGTAGGTAAGGTATAGGAACGTCTCTTGAAAAATGTGGCTTTGGTTGCCAAATTATTCCAAATAATGTGTGGAAGGAAATTCTTTATGGGGTAATATTCTTAAGCTCAACCACTTGAATCTAGAAAACCATTCTCTAATTCTCAAGATGCATATTCTTGGTGAAGGGTCTCAAATTTCGTAAATCACTAGAAGTTGGAGAGTAATCAGATCAAAGTTGGCCTCTTTTGGATTGTTGGGAGAGGTGACAAAGCTTTGGTTTGGATAATGCATGGAACTAAAAGAGTCCTTTAATGTGGATTTTTTTGATCTTTTTGTTTAAATCTTAAATGTATTGACAGTAGCTAGACTCGTATCTTTGACATTCAATGCAATTGTATCTATGGTTCTTTTAGTATCTAGGTGTGGTGGCCAAAGGGGCAATAGGAAATCAACAATTTTCCTCTCTAATTGATCGATTAGCTCAAATTTTAACTTCTCAAAAGGTCTTATTAGATAGGCATCCTAATTTCATTGGTTGGAGTTTGAAAGGTTATAGAATATACTTGGTGAATGCTAGATACAAGACTCTCATGGCTAAAAACTTGGAGGTTAAAATTTAAAAGCTTTGGAATAAGGTTTGGCATCACAAATTTTGGTCATAGGTTAATGATTTCTTATGGTAATTATTTTAAATAAATTTCTCCTCTTATTGTTTGCTACTTTACATAAATTTCTCCATTAAGTCTTGACCTTATAAGTATAGTTATGAAGGTCAAGCACATGTTTATTGTTTATTAAGGAAGAAGAAGATAGACATTATCTCCTAATGTCTTTCCCCTTTGCCACCTTTCTTTGCCGATTATGATTTGAATTAATCTATATCTCATGTTGTTTTGGGACTTTTTCCCCAAGTGAAAAGAAAGTTATTTTTACATGAAATAAGCCTTTAAAATTAAAAAGGAGATGGAAAATAAAGAATAGATGAACCTTTAGTCAAAAGAGAAATAATAATGAACATTTGTAAAATATTTTTTTAAAAGGAGGAATAATAGTATTTATTAAATAGTTATCAAAGCCATCCATTGAGAAATGGTGTGATGGTTTGGAAATCCCCCTTAAAAAATTGTGGTACTTAGGAAAGGGATGGAGTTAACTCAAGGAAGAAGGGGGTTTGGTATGACTTGGACATAGAAGAGAGCATACAGAGTACATCTAACTTAGGGTATAGAGTAAAATTATCTCGACCAAGGCTTGTGGTGTATATAAGCATGTGTTTTTGTGCATGGACCTCCAAAGTGTGTCATAGCTATGTAGCCAAGACAACTGAAATCCTCCTAAGGTGGGTGATTTTTCCAAGAGATTTGAGTCACATAAGTATTGAACTTATTACTATTAAGAGATTCAAAAATATATACCAATGAGTTGAGTTAATATAGTTAAATCGTCTAAAATGTTTTTTTTTATTGCATTTAGATTCATATTGGTGTGTGTGTTTGTGTTCTTAATGTGCTAAAGTCTTAAGACAATTTTTTTGAAGGGCAAACATTTTTGTGTGTTTCTTCTAAATTCTAAATATACTATATAATTTTAAACTTAGATAATAACATTACCAAATCCACTATCATACTAAATTAACTATGATATATTAAATCTTTCCAATTTTATACTCAAGGAAAAATAGTACTTCTCATGAAAAACCCATGATTGTGTTAAGGACTTCATTAGTAATTTAAAAATGTCTTTTTCAAAGCTTAAGGTTCTTAAACTATTGTATGAAATTGGTCCAAGTCTAATTTGGTGGAATATATGGTTGTCGCACAATCAAAGAATCTCCAATGATACAAGAAAAGACATAAGTCTAGAGTAAAATAGTGGCAAATGTGAAAGAGACTTGTAAGGTTTAGGTTCATCATACTCAAGTTGAATCTTGGTGGGAATTTAAGAGTTAATAAACTAGATATCCCTATAGATCCTTCCTCCTTTTCTGACTAAACAAATAATCAAAATGAACATTTAATTTGGTAAGAACATCATCCATCAAGCTTGGTTAAGTTTAATGTGTATGGAACTTTTGTTGAAATGCACAAGACAACTAAGAGGCGAGGGTGGAGGGGGAGGGAGAAGGTGGGGGCGGTGAATCAATTGTATCAAATAACTTTACTTTTAAGCTTAATCTTTTCTCTTTAATCTCAATCTTTTATTAAGTGTAAACATGAAATGCAGATAACATAAAACAAACACCAGAGACACCAGATTTACGTGGAAAACCCAATGAGAGAAAAACCACGGTGAGAATTAACTCACAATATAGTAGTAATGGAATACTGGATACAAAGGCTCACTACCAGAGGGCTCACTGCCCAGATACAAAAGGCTCACTGCCCAAATGCAAGGGCTCATTGCCTTCAAAGGACTCATTGTCCAGAAAGGAGGCTCACTGCCTACAGAAAAATAAAAAGAGATAAATGAAGATCCACCATTAGGATTCCACACATTCGCAACCTGATCAGAAGATTGTAGATGCCATCAACTCACTGCTTTCAGGAATCTAACACTTTAAAGTATTGTTGCCTTAGTTCGCTCTGCCTCTCTACTTTTTGCACTTCTTCACACACTTCACTCACTTGCTCGATTCGTGGATGGATGGATATTAAATTCACTACAACTTGATTTACTTTTATACCATCTTCAACCTTAGGAACATTCTCCAAGGTCGGTTATACAATTTCATTTACAAATTCAAACTGGGTTGGCTACTCAACATTCTTGTGGTGGATTAGAATGAGAGAGTACCAGTTACATATTTAATCTAGGACCCAAACAACATATTGGATCAAGCACACGCTTCTTAAGACAATGCAAAAACTTAGTATAACATGTAGACACCAGGTCGGCCAAATCTAATGAAAACACCAAGGATCTTTGAAGTACACACATGTCTAGCAAGATAGTCGCACGTGAATCATTCAACACGCTTCACCAGACATTTTACCACCTCTGAGAATATCTCAGGTACATCCACAACAGTTACAAAAAATTCCATTCACAAATAACACTTCATTAGTCCATCCAGACCAATTAACAAAACACTGAAGCTCTAGAGCAAGTGTTCCGGAGCGCCAAACCACAAGCAAGTTTATCAGAACACAGAAACCATTAAAAAGAGTCATCTCCCAAATCTACAAGATCTGAAACCAAATATCAGAAGACTGCAGAGCCAAAACATTTCTCCCAATCCACAAACAGGTAGTTCTGTCGAACCAGTTTACGCATCAGTGAACACACCTACTCGCCATCAACTTAGAAGCTAAAACTCAATATATACGATCCATTAAAGCTTATGAACATACTTACAAATCCGCATATGTGTAAGATCAATGCAGAGCACAATACCGAAGCCCATTCAGAACATACTTCAACATTGCTTTCATTATTTCTCAAATTTTCTCAAAAGCACTTGGTAAAAACACAACTGCAACTTCATAAATATAGCTCCATGTACTCTAAGCACTTCTACAGTATCTCAACTATACAAATACCATTTTTACACAACATGAGTTGTGTTGACATCAATGACAACACCATCAAAAACATCCAAACTTCCAACAATCTCCCCCTTTGTCATTAATGGCGACACATGATGTGAAAAACCATCAAACACAACATACATGATTTTCAGAAGTGACAACCTGCCAAGCATAAAATTTTCACATAATTCTCTCTCTCCCACCCCCCCCTTGACATCAATGGCAAAGGAAATTCTTGCCATATAAATATTTGTTCACTCCCCCTTAGGAGTACACCCACATTTCATACTGCAACAATGCACTTCTCTACTACCCCTGAGGAGTAGACCTTCATCATCAGTCTAGAACAAAAGAAGTTTGTGAATCCACTGGACTGATGCACCTCCATGTGCACTTAGTTCAAAGGAAGGGCAATAACCCCTAACTTCCCTCTAAGATACTCAAAAGTATCTTTCAGAAGGGCCTTAGTGAATATGTCTCCAACTTGTTCCTTGGTAGGTACATATACAAGTCTAACTTCATTCTTCAATACTTTCTCCCTCAAGAAGTGATACTTGATAGATATGTTCTTTGTTCTAGAATGCATCATTGAATTCTTTGAAATGTGTATAGCACTTGTATTGTCACAAAATATAGAAGTAGGTTCATCACTTACCACACCTATGTCCATCAAGGTTTGCTTCATCCAAAGTACATGTGTACAACAAGATGTTGCTGCAATATACTATGCTTTTGCAGTGGATAAGGAAACCAAATCTTATTTCTTGCTCAATCATGAAACTAATCTTCCTCTAAGGAAGAATGCACCGCCACTTGTACTCTTCCAGTCATCTACACAACCAACCCAATTTGCATCAATTTAGGCATTCAAAGTGAAATCATTGTCCTTCGGATACCATAGCCCATAATCTGGAGTTCCTTTAAGATATTTGAATATCCTCTTCACAGCTGTTACATGTGCTTCCTTAGGTTCTGCTTGAAATCTTGCAACTAAACATATTGCATGCATGATATCAGGTCTAGTAGTAGTAAGATATAATAGTCCACCAATCATAGATCTGTACATGCTATGATCAACTTTAGTAAATTCATCATTCTTACTCAGCTTGCATCCAATTACCATAGGGGTACAAACCGGTTTGGATTCATCCATTCCAAACTTCTTTAACAATTCCTTAACATACTTGGATTGTGAAATGAATATCCTTTTGTCGGTTTGATTTACTTGAAGTCCAAGGAAGAAATTCAGTTCACCAATCATAAACATTTCAAATTCTTTTTGCATCTCTTAAGCAAATATCTTACACATAACTTCATTTCCACCAAAGATGATGTCATCAACATATATCACAACTATCAATATCTTGTTTTCTCAACCTTGAAGTAAAGATTGTTGTCTGCAGACCCTTTGTTGAATCCTTGTTTTGTCAGGTATTTATCTAGTGTTGCATATCAAGCTCTAGGAGCTTGTTTAAGTCCATATAATGCCTTTTTTTAATTTACAAACCATGTCTGGTTTGTCAGATAACTGAAAACCTTCTGGTTGCTCCATATACACTTCTTCTTCCAATTCTCCATTTAGAAATGCATACTTGACATCCATCTGATACACTTTGAAGTCTTTATAAGCTGAAAATGTCAAGAACATCTGAATTGCCTACATTCTTGCTACAGGTGCAAAAGTTTCTTCAAAATCTATTCCTTCAACCTATGAATATCCTTTACATACAAGTCTTGTTTTATTCCTTACCACTTCACCATCTTCATTCAGCTTGTTTTTGAATACCCATTTTGAACCAATTACATTCTTGTTTGCAGGTCTAGGGACTAGTTCTCCTGTCTCATTCTTCTCTATTTGTTGTAGTTCATCTTTCATTGCTCTAACCCAACTTTCATCATCACGTGCTTCGTTCACAGTCTTAGGTTCTATCTTAGAAAGTAGACACAAGTTTACCTCAATCACTTTGCTTCTTGTCTTCACTCCTTCACTTATGTCTCTAATTATTTGTTCCTCTAGATGATTTCTTTAAACATATTTAGGAGTCTTAGGTGCAGGTTTCGGAATTTCTTCTATTTCATCACTTTGTTTTTTCTCTTCCTTTTCTTCTTCTTGTATTTGCACATAGATATGATCATCATGTTCGATTTCATTTATTTCCACTGGTCTATACATAGTTTCATCAACCTTTACATTAGCACTTTCAATTATTTTCTTCGGTCTCTTATTAAAACATCTGTAATCTTTGTTGTTGTTTGAATATCCAAGGAAAATTCCTTCATCACATCTAGCATCAAACTTTCCAAGATTTTCATCATCCACATCTACTTCTGAATACCTTAAAGTATTTAACAATAGAAGTCTTACCAGTCCACAGCTCATAAGGGGTCTTAGTGTTGTTACCTCTGATCTGAACTCTATTAAGAATGTAAACAACAATGTGGATTGCTTCTCTCCAATCTACATCAGGAACATTTGCTTCTTTCATCATAGTTATGGCAACTTCTTGAATAGTCTGGTTCTTTCTTTCCACAACTTCATTCTGTTGAGAGGTTCTAGGAGTAGAATAATGTCTTTTTATGCCATGCTCTTCACAAAATGCATTGAACTCACTAGATGTAAATTCTCCACCTCTATTAGACCTTAAGCATTTGATTTTTAGATTTGCCTCATTTTCTACTCTTGCCTTAAATACTTTGAATCTATCAAGAGACAAAATCTTTTCTCTAAGAAATGTAACCCATGTCATCCTAGAGTAATCATCAATTAAGAGCATAAAGTATCTATCACCATTTAGGCTTCATGTTCATGTAGGACCACACAAGTCTGTATGGATTAATTCTAGCATTCTAGTAGATGATTGATCCTTTCCTTTAAAACTGTTTCTTGTTTGTTTTCTCATCTGACAACTTCTGCAAATTGAATTTGAAGGCTTTATGATTCTAGGCAGATCTCTAACAACTTCCCTAGAACTGATCCTGATCAGATTATCAAAATTCACATGTCTCATCCTTCGGTGCCAGAGCCAACTCTCATTAATTTGAGAAACAAAACACTTATCGTCTCCACCTTTAAGTTGATAGATGTTTCCATGAGTTTTTCTTTCAGCTGCTACCACAGTTCTGGATTCTTTCCTCATCTCACACATGTTATCCTGAAACACAAGCTTAAAACTTTTGCTACACATTTGTCCACCACTTAAAATATTATACCTTAAACCCCTTACATAGTAAATACCATCAGTATTATGTTTTCCATCAAAACTAATTGTTCCTTTACCAACAATCTTAGCACCAAAGTCATCTCCAAACATGAGTATACCTCCATCATACTTCTCAAGTTTAGTAAACTTACTCTTATTTCCAGTCATATGATTTGAACATCCACTGCCAATTACCCAGAAGTCTTCATCTTGTCTGACATGAAAAACAATTACGAGTACCTTTTGTTTCATCCTTCTAGCTTTCCGGACCAAATTCTCTTGCATATCTCTCATGATTAGTAGATACAACTTTATTTTCTAGGGCTAGGAACAAGCATTCATTTTTATTTTCCTCAAAGTCAGATACATTATAAGAAATTCTTGCATCTTCTTTGCCATAGTACAATTTTTTGAACTTCTTATCATTTTTATCCTTGTGATTGTTATTATTATCCTTATTCTTCTTTTGTGTAGCTCTATTAGGACATCTTGATGCATAATGACCAATATTTTCACAACTAAAACACTTAAAGGGTAACTTACTTGTGTATTTATCAGTATCTTTCTTCAATCTCCTTGTGAAATTTGCTTCCAAATCTTCTAAAGCATCATCATCCAAGTCATCTCCTATCTTCATTGCTTTAAATATTGTTTCAATCTTCTCTTGATCTCTTGCAATTTTTCTCATCTCGAATGCAGTCAAGACACCAAATAGATATTCCTTAGTAAATGTCTTCGGATCATATTGTTCTTCAAAAACAGATACTTTGTCACTGTAATTGTCTGGTAAGGTCATCAAGATCTTCTCAATTATATATTCATCTGACATGGTATCACCTTGATTCTTGATTTTTGTTGCTATAAGTTCAACTCTCTGATAATAGCTTGCAATGTCTTCTCCCTCTTCCATTTTCAAGTTCTCAAATTTTCGTTTAGTAGTTAGTTTCCTTGACAATTTTACTCTATCATTCCCTTCATAAATGTCTTTCAACTTTGTCCATACTTCATAAGCAATAGGTAGAGAAATAACTTTTGTTCTTTTAGTTTTAGATAAAGCACTGAAGATAGCATACCTTGCTCTTCCATTCTCTTCAAAGGCTGCAACCTCATCAACAGAGGAAAGACCAGCTGCTGGTATCACATACTTTGTCTCCACAGCTTTCCAGGTATTGAAATTCAATGAAATCAGATAACTTCTCATCTGCTCTTTCCAGTCACTGTAATCAGCTCCATCAAAAATAGGAATCTACAGCTTGTGCGCCATCTGATCTACCTCAAACGGTTAAGCTTTTCACCGAGGAACCAGAGCTCTGATACCAATTGTTGAAATGCACAAGACAACTGAGAGGGGGGGTGAATCAACTATATCAAATAACTTTACTTTTAAACTTAATCTTTTCTCTTTAACCTCAATCTGTTATTAAATGTAAACATGAAATACATATAACAGAAAGCAAACACCAAAGACACCAGATTTACGTGGAAAACCCAATGAGGGAAAAACCACGGTGAGGATTAACTCACAATATAGTAGTAATGCAATACCGGATACAAAGGCTCACTGCCAGAGGGCTCACTGTCCAAATGCTAGGGCTCACTGCCTACAGAAAAATAAAAAGAGATAAATGAAGATCCACCACTAGGGTTCCAAACATTCACAACCTTATCAGAAGATTGTAGATGCTATCAGCTCACTGCTTTCAGGAATCTAACACCTTAAAGTATTGTTGCCTTAGTTCGCTCTTCCACTCTCTGTTTTTTGCACTTGTTTGCACACTTCACTCACTTGCTTGATTCGTGGATGAATGAATATTAAATTCCCTACAACTTGATATGTTTTTATACCATCTTCAACCTTAGGAACATTCTCCAAGGTCGGCTATACAATTTCATTTACAAATTCAAACTAGGTCGGCTACTCAACATTCTCGCGGTGGATAAGAAGGAGAAAGGACCAATTACATATTTAGTCTAGAACCCAAACAACATCTTGGATCAAGCACACGCTTTCTTAAGACGATGCAAAAGCTTAGTATAACGTGTAGACACCAGGTCGGCCAAACCTAATGAAAACACCAATGATCTTTGAAGTACACGCATCTTTAGCAAAATAGTCACACGTGAATCACTCAACACGCTTCACCGGACATTTTACCATTTCTGAGAATATCTCAGGTACATCCCCAGCAGTTACAACAAACTTCATTCAAAGAGAACACTTCATCAGTCCATCCATACCAATCAGCAAAACACAGAAGCTTTGGAGCGAGTCTTCCGGAGCGCCAACCCACAAGCAAGTTCGTCAAAAAACAAAAACCATTAGAAAGAGTCACCACTTGGATCCGCAAGATCTGAAACCAAATATCAAAAGACTGCGGAGTCAAAACATTTCTCCCAATCCACAAACACGTAGTTTTGTCGAACCAGTTCACGCACCGGTGAACACATCTTCTACTCACCATCGACTCAAAAGCTAAAACTCAATTTATACGATCCATTAAAGCTTATGAACATACTTACAGATCTGCATAGGCATAGGATCAATACAAAAAAAAATACAAAACACAATATTAGAGCCCATTCAAAACACTTCAACACTGCTTTCATTATTTCTCAAAATTTCTCAAAAGCCTTTGGCAAAAACACATCTACAACTTCATAAATATAGCTCCACGTACTCTAAGCAGTTCTACAGTATCTCAACTATACAAATACCATCTATACACATCATGAACTGTGTTGACATCAATGACAACACCATCAAACACATCCATACTTGCAACAACTTCATGGGCTAATTTCATGGATGCAAGCATGGGAGGTGTTTGACATAACCATAATGATTTGATTGTCTTCTAATTTATTTGAAGAATTGCCAAAGGAGTCTATTAATCATGCTAAACTTATAATCATTTGTCAAGCCATTTAGAAGTTAAAAAAAATGACATCATACTTGCATTATTCTGGGATTCAATTCCAAGGATCACTTTAAACATCAAGCTTCTTCCTATCTTCAAAACTGGCAATTGAATGGATGCACAAAAGACCTCCTTAATGGCTTAAATGGATAAATAAAGACGTGAAAAGATAAGGAAATCAAGTTGCTACCTCTTGTGTCAAATTTGTTTCTAATTAAAACAAAATAAACTACAAACTAGAGAAAAACGAATGTGTCCTTGGGATTCAAACAACAAATTTGGCAGCCTTGTGGTTATTGATTTCATACTCTTTGTGTTTTAGACCTCTTTTGTGTGGTCAAGTTCAATGACATCTTTTTGAGATGTTTTCCATTTACACTTGGTTTACTCTTTTATAAAATCTTTCAAATTTTATACTTTCGGAAAAAAAATACTACACATGGCAAGCCCATTAATATGTTAAAGGACTAGTTTAGGAATTAAAGAATGCCTTACTCACAGCTGAAGGTTCTTAATTGATCCAAGTTTTGATTTGGTGAAATATATGGTTGTAGCACAATAAAAGAATCTCCAATGATACAAGCAAACACATAAATTCAGAGTAAATCATAGCGACTGTGAAAGGGACCAAATCATGGAGACTGTGAAAGAGACCTTTAAGGTTTAGATTCATCATACTCGAGTTGAACGTGGGTGGGAATTTAAGAGTGTTAAAAAACTCGATATCCCTATAGATCCTTCCTCTTCCTTTCAGAACTAAACAAATTATCAACAGGAGCATTTAATTTGGTAATAACACCCTCCCCGTAGCTTGGTTAAAGTAAATGTGTAAGGAGTATAATGGGGCAATCTCGGGAATGCAAGCATAGGAGGTGTTTGCCATGACCACAATAAAAGGCTTCTGTTAATCATGCTATATTATGACCGTTTGTCAAGCCATTCTGTCAATGGATGAAAGAAGTTAAAAAATCATGGGGACGTGTTTGCCATGACCATAATAAATTGTTCATTTTCTTATTTATTTGCAATTTGTAGGCTTCTGTTTAATCATGCTATATTATGACCATTTGTCAAGCCATTTTAGAAGTTAAACAATGACATATTTGCATTGTTCTCGAATGCAATAAGGATATCACTTCATACATCAAGCTTCTTCCTATCTTTAGCACTAGCAGTTGAATGGATGCATGAAAGATCTTAATGGCTTAAATGGATAACTAGAGACATGTGAAAAGATAAGTAAATCAAGTTGCTATTTTTTTCCAAATTTGTTTCTAATTAAAACAATGAATTTGCTTTGATTAGTTTGAATTCCTTTTTCAAATAGATTTAGTTTTTATATTCATTGAATATAAAAATTCAGAATGTCATTAAAATACATTAGGTCAAAACATAAAAGATTCATGACGACACTTCCAAAAAATATATACAGGTCATGCAAAGTTATGGCTGCATGAAAAAATCAAGTTTGGAAGAGTAATACCCAAAAAAAATTGTAAACCGAGACTGGTCGTGAAAAAGAGAATCCAAACAAATGTCCAGACTACTTGGTTTCTTCTGAATAGAAAGCAGTACTTAGTTTGTGTGCTAACAGGACCGACCTCTTTTTGCATATTATGTTTATGTCCTGAATAAAGGTCAAGAAAACACACTTAAACTGGCAAAAACCCTGGTGTGAGAATGAGATTTGTGTAGATTGATTCTAAACTGTTTGCATTTTTAAAAAAATTAACATTTAAAGTGATAGTGATCAATTATCACAATTCCGTGCATAACAAATCTATATGGCAAAAAATGGTAATGAATACCCAAAAGACATAACATTTTGTTACTATAAAATATTACCAATACCAACTAATTAATTATCTATAAAGCGTGTACAGACACTGTTTAAACTTGTGTAGTTGCCACTTAAATCAAGATATACGGTAGTGTTTAAACTTTTGATCACGTTTTGGTGTTTGCTAAAATAGACAGAAACCCAATGCCAAACCCGACCGTAGACAAATTTACAAAAAAACTGGTACGAGAACAAGCATTGAAAAGTTACGCTTTGTCATACATAATAGTGAGTTACGCTGAGGATCTTGCAGCCTTCAGTACAAAATTTAGAACATCAAAACAGGTAACTGCCATCACTTTATCTTTCCAATTATCTCTGAAATTGTTCCATCCAGATCATGCTGTTTCAGTTTGGTGAAAGGTCTCGACAGACCCTGCATGATAACCAAATGAATTAATACAAATGTGTAGTTTAAATCTGAAATGTAAGTCTGAATTGCTGAAATCTGATCCCCTTTAGATAATCAGAATAATTGGCGTAAGTTATACAGCATTGCTTGATAGAAAAAGAATACCTGAAGTGAAAGGAATATGTTTCCTTCCCCATCACGAATCTCAAAACAGCCTCTTCTTGCCTGCATACGCATTTACAAGAATTTAATTGCATAAGGAAAACTTCTAAGTAAGATATGAACTGAATAATAAATAACTTCACAAGTAAATACCCTGCCATTCATCACTGAAAATCCTTCAAACCCTGTCCCACATAAGGGCATTTACGATTCATGTATAAACAGATGAAGTTGATCAGAAATTATATCTGACCAGGTACACTTGCCACTTTCAATGAAAGTAGTTAAATAGCTTGCTGAAAGTGTGGCTTCTATCATCAAATGTGAAGAAGAAAACTGATAAAAAACAATCAAGATAAAAACAGATAGTGCCTTGACATATTGATATTTATTTTAAATGGTTTGTAATGAAAAAGAAAGAAAGATGCAACATAGACACAAATGCAGCTTATACACCATTCAATTCTTATGGGAGCTCAAGCAAATTGTGTCAAGGGAATCAAAATGCATCATAACTCAATGTGTAAGTTGAGTCTGAATTAAATGGATTTATATTCCTTCATGAAGACAAATAAAAGTCAAAACTAATGCTAAGAGCTAAAAGGTATGATGGCAAACTCCATTATTAAGAAGTGGAACTATGAAATTGCCAAAAAAAACATATGGTTAACACCACTATAAATGAAACTGACCATGCTGAGCCCCAGCTTAGGCAGCATCTGAAACTGACTCGGCTATTGAATTTAACTAGACTCAGGTTTTAAAGAATGAGCAAGTCCATCAAGACTTGCAAGCAACATATTGACACTTGGATCATAAAAATGAAAAGGAATCTGCCATCCTTCCATTTCAGTTCTTGATTTTGATTTATAGTTTTTTAATGCAATATCACCAAATTTCCTCTATGGGGATTGGATTTGCACCTTATAATTTGAGCCTAAGTTGCCAAATCGGGTACGGAGATGGGTATGTGTACATGTGTACGGTATGCAGGTATGACATTTTTTTGGGAGGGGTTGGGTACGTTTGTATGTATATATATGGGATATGTTAGAAGTATCATTATTTATTCAATAGAAAAACAATATATTTAATATTATTATAGTAATAATAAATATTATACATAGACTATATACAATTATATTTAATAAAATAATGTATCATATTTAGTTTTACTATTTTAATTCAATCATATAAATAAAATATTAATTTTTTAAAATTATATCAATATATAATATTTATTGTATTAATAATAAATATTATATATAGACTACATAATTATATTTAATAATCTAATATATTAGATTTAGTTTCAATCATGATAAAAATGAAGGTTTGGGACATAAATTGCAGTTCGAGGATTTACGGAGTGCAAGGCAACGGAGAGTGTAACCACCACTCCCAGTAACGAAGCCAACACCCACGATCGTAGTACATCCTTCTCAACATATTATGGGCTGTAATAACCTTCTAGTTCCTCCTTTAGAGAAATGGGAATCTTTCTGGGCTGTAATAATCTTCTAGTTCCTCATTTAAAGCAACAAGAATCTTTTTCAACACTAAATTATATAGAGTTTTGCCAACAATCACAACGGAACCCAAGAGGAGGAAGAGCAATGTAGCACAGCCCTTGGTACACAACCTTGACGCTATAGACAATGGATTTATTGAAAAATTCTCTTGGTTGTCTGTGAAACAAATGAGAGCGACCTCCTATCATTCAAACTCAACCTCCTACCATTCGGAATCAACCTCCTACCATTCAAAATCAACTTCCTGCCATTCAAAATCGACTGTGGCACGTCAAGCCTGAAAATAGCTAGAATCGTTCGCCCGATGTCTAAAACACTTCTGCAAAGGAAAAAATATTCCAACGTGTATCCATAGCGAATCGATTCTGATTTTGTCAATCCTTGACTATTTTGAGCATTTCATTCCCTACCATCCTTTCAACCTACAAGTAACCACTTTGGAAATAATTTAAACAGCTACTCGCCCCTCTTTTGTCCCTCTTTGACCCATTTTTAATTATCTTTTTTAATCTCTCTTGCAATTTCGAACTCTCCTCAAGCGCTGCTCCACTGTTAACAACACTTTGAGCCCTTACCAACACTATCAAGTTCATGTAAGACTCTTCGGCACTTTATCAAGCTCATGAGAAGTATAATGTCATCTTGCAACAATCAATTTGGCCTTTTCATTGTTTCCTTTCACTTTGTGAGGTGACTTGCATTGTGTTGTTTGCTCTAACTTCTTTATTCCTATTGTTATTGTTGTTGAATCCCATTTTCTATTGCCTTTGGTGATTAAGATTGCATTCTTCATTTACTAGTATTGTTATTCTCATTTTATTGCACTCTATTTAGCACTATTATTGTTTTTTTACTCCTTAATACACTTAGGATAAATAACACACACATTTATTTTATCATTAACAAAACATTGGTTGTCTATGGAAGTTGGATAAACTGAAACAAAGGCCTGGCCTACAAGCAAGCTCCAAAACAGCCCTAAAAACCTTTTGTTTCTCTTTTAGCTATAGTTTGATCTAGGAGAGGGTATTCAGCCTTTTGGGAGTTTGTCAATATCTTTCCCTCTTCCTTTTCAATTTTGTGATTTTTGTTTGATTAAATAGTTTAATTTTTTGTTATTTTGCATCTTCTTTCAATAGTGATCTTCTTAGGAGTTTTTGTTTTGCTTCTTGTACAAATTTGGGCACACATTTCAAGGCAAATTAAGATTTTGGATGCATTCACCATACAAACTACAACGCATCATGCTGACATCTACACTTAGCATTCGCATCCAATCCAAAGGCTCTCGGATGTCATCACCAAGTTCCTCTCCATTGTTGACTTACAATTTGCTTTCATTTTGTCAATTTTGTTATCTTATTTTTGTTAACTAGTAATACTCTATTTCTTTTGTAATGCTTTAGCTTTGCTTACATAACTATAATCTTTCACAATTAAAACACATTTGATTCATTAGTATAATCTATTCTGATTAGTAGTAGATTAGATTTCTTTATCAAAAACGTTAGTCAATCTGTGTGTAGTGCTTACAAGATCATTTGATAAGGGAAAATAGTGTTTCCTATGTCAAGTTGAATTCTATACACCACATTTTGGTGTACATTGCACTTAGAAAAGACAAAAACTTTAAATAATATACCAACTTCATTTTTGGGTTTTAGATTGTGTTGTGAGCCCTTGTATGAACTTCACAATCTAACAACATTGTCCCCAAAAGTTATCAAAACATCAAAACGTATTACTCTCATGCAACTAAAACCGCAATCAATTTTTGTCATGATTTTTAACAATTTCCCTTTCAATCAAATGACAACTATAACTTCTCTTTCAATAATGCATGCCCAACCTACTTCTCTTAAAATTGGTTCTCACAATATGGATGTTGTTCGATCACGAGGCCACACTACATGTTTCTCACTCCTAGGTATGATTTGGATAAGCACCTTGACGACTTTCAAAATTTTATGCAAGGTGAGGTCATCTCTAATGTTGTTCCTCTTGTTGACACCCTCCATAGCATTCTTATAAATATTCAAAAGGTCTTTTGGATCTGTCCTACCTTCACAAACCATGCAATATGGATTTCTTGTCAAGCACCCTGAAACCTCCATCCCCTTTGGCTCATAGATCTTTACCTCACAAGGTCTTACCCTTTTTTAACACAACTTTATCTATTAGTATCCCACCCCCCTTACATAGCGCCAACCCTATAATCAACCAACTCATGTAGAATGTAGGCCACTTGCAACACCAACTTGCCTCCATATCCACCTATTCTGCTCAACCCCTCATTCCACCTTATTACTATAGTAGCCCAATCTCTTTATGCCTCCTTGCCACTCTTCTTCATATTGACTTCAAGGTGTCCCGCTTTGAAAAGTGCAATGGAAAGGGCAATCCACAAACACATGTATCTACCTTCATGCACTATGTAGTGATTTTATCTTTCAAGACCAAGTGCTAGCAAAGCTCTTTTCGTAGTCATTGAAAGACATCATGCTAGATTGGTTTTACTCACTTCCTCGTCATTCAATTAATTAGTAAATCATTACAACACTTTCAAGCCAACATAGACCCCCAAGTCACCTTTAATGACCCAATGCATTAAAAGCAAGGTGCACATGAGAAAATAATTGATTCATTATTTAGATACTAATTTTTGTTCTCTCAAATTCCATATGCACTCCGTGATTCTAATGTGTAGAGGGTTTTAATAGGTAACCTTTAGGCTCTAATTAGGGATAAAATTTTATTAAAGAGATATCCATCTTACGACTTCTTTGCACAACCCTCCACAATTATCAAATCAATCAATTTGAGGCACCTACCTCATAAGCTACCGTTGCATCATCCAAAGGTTATTCTTCTTTATTTAACTATCAAAAAAATAAAAACTTCTTTAAAAATAATGATTCTACAATTGTAAATAATGTCCTTGCCACAACACCTTTTGTTGCCTTGGTTGTTTCTATTGCTAAACCTCAAAGAAATAAACAATTCACAAAATTATCTAGGTCTCTATTATATCTTGCGACAACTCGTAAACAACAATTTAGTGCAACTTACCACCTATTCAACCCTTAGACACAAACCAACCCTTGCTGGCTTCCAATGACCCAAAGGCCTTTTGCCAATTCGACAAAGTCATGAAACAAAGAGATGCTTGCATATTAAGCACATAATGTAGGACCTCATTGATTTGAACACCATCCAAGTGTTTGGCATGAACGACAAAAGTAATAAATCCATAGCAAAGTCTAACTAGAACCTTCAGATTTACACCAATGCTTTTAAGTCTAATTAGAACCTTCAGATTTACACCAACCCTTTCTTGCAACATTGCTCTAACTTTGCCAACCTTGCTCCTGCTTCACCTACACAAGATGTTGGCACTAACAAGTCCCCTTTCGTAGATATGGTAGGGATGGAGGATGTTCGTCCTCAAGGGTCAAGTCCCTCAAGATCAAACTATCCCCAAACCTACCATCTCTCTCTTTCATCAATAGGCCTTTGTACATTCCTACTAATGACAATGGGTAACTTATTCAAGGAATACTGATTGACCCCATTAATATGGTCAATGTAGTCACAAAGGAATTTATGTCCATGGGATGTATAGAGACAAGTACAAGCAATTGAAAGCTTGTATATGAACATATGACACCTTTCAATGCCTTCTTTGGGTCAACTTACCCTTTCTATCCAAGTAGGACCAAAATCCCTAGGCATCCCCTACTTTAGATTCACTTACCCTTTTTATCCAAGTAGGACCAAAATCCCTAAGCATCCCCCTTTTTGTCATCCCCAGCTCCGATCACTTTTGTCTAAAGTTGGGCCACCTATGGTCACCTTATTGCAAGCAGTCCCCTCTATTGTTCATAAGTTCCTCAAGTTCCCCCATAACAAAGCAATGCATACAATCCACCACAATATATTTCAGCCTCTCTCATTGCAAGGTAACTTTTCTCTCGACTATTATGCATTTGTTTTGCAAGTTCTTAGCCCAAGGGCATGATTACCCTACTCAAAGAACTTTGTTTCCTCTGCAATATTATTTTTTATCTTATAATGTATTTACTTTCCAATATTTTATTTTCTATACTTTACGTGCATATTTGCATAGTTCATAAGTCTACTAAAATGGAAACAAAATGTAGCATCAAAAATTGCATGCCCTGGCAATTTCATGCTATGTTTTGTGCTCACTTTGGTGCTTGTCTCCCCTAGTGTGCTTTTAGGCCATTTCCACCCTCTACCTTAGCCTTTTACCTCCTTGGTGCTAAAGGCTTAGCATCTCATTGTCGTTCCTCCCTAAGCTAATATCACAAGTGTCATCCTTGTGTTGGTTCCTAGTGTTAAGACACTTGTTGAGCCAAAAATGTTCGAACACTAGCACAATGTGCAAACATCTAGACAACACACTAGAGTCGGGCATCATTTTATCAAATCCTTGACCATTTAGAGTGTTTCATTCCCTACCACTCTAGAGAGAATCAAAGCGACTACTTGCCCATCTCTTCCCCTTGTTTGACCCATTATTAAATCCTTTTATATTCTCTCAAGCTATCTATCAATCTCTCTTGCAACTTGGAACTCTCCTCAAGTATTCTTTTGTTGTTAATAATACTTCGAGCTCTTACCAACACTATGAAGATCATGTAAAGATTCTTCAACACTCTATCACACTCGTGAGAAGTATTGTGGCATCTTGAAACAATCAATTTGGCCTCTATTGTTTCCTTGTAGCTTTGTGAGGTGACTTCCATTGTGTTGTTTGCTCTAACTTATTTTTTATTTCTTATTTATACTATTGTTGAATCCCATTTGCTATTGCCTTTAGTACTTGGGATCGCATTCTTCATTTACTAACGACGTTATTCTCATTTTATTGCACTATATTTAATAGTGTTACTATTCTTTTACTCATTAATACACTTAGGATAAAGAACACACATTTATCATTATCAGAACATTGGGTTGTCTATGGAGGTTGGATAAACCAAAACGAGAGCTTGACCTAAAGGCATGCTCTAAAACAGCCCCAAAAATATTTTTGCCTCTTTTAGCTACAAGTTTCGTCTGGGAGAGGATATTCAACCAATTGGAAGTTTGTCAATATCTTTCCCTCTCTTCCTTTTCAATTTTGTCATTTTCATTTGATTAGATAAATGTTTATATCTTTATCATTCCACTTCTTAAAATAATTATAAACACAGAGAGTAAATTATCAAGATATTTGATATTAACAAAGGAGTGAAAGTCTCCTTAAATAAAGTTAAGGATAATTTATCCGTTAAGGATAAGATTGACAACTAACAAAAACAAAAAACAACTAAAGAGAATAAGAAAAGATTATAAAAACTATACTAACGACTTAATTGACCATTATAACTAAATACTACCATATTATTTTAACACCCTCCCTTAATGGTCAATTTATTAACTATACTAAGCCAAACCCAAAAATTGAAATGATCTGGTGGTCAAAAAGCGTAGAAGGTTGACTCCTCCTGCTCAAAATGCTCTGCAACATGAGTCTCTAGTGAAGACCTTCCCTCGTTGGATTGTTGATCAGCCAACCTCTTTTTGCAGAACCTCTTCATGTGACCAAGTTTACCACAATAATGACATGTGATAGACTACAAATTATTGGAATTGTCTTCATTTTGTCCTTGACCTTTCTTCTTAGGCCGCTTGCCTTTGTTCTTGACTGCAAAGGCATGTTTTGCACTTGGTGAATCACTGTTGCTACCAAATTGTTGTTTCCATCTATCTTGTTGCAAGAGTTTGTTGCATGTCATCAAACTTTAGATCACATTGGTAGATGTGATGTTGAGAGTTTTTATGAAATGCTAAGACTGTGGTAAGCTTTTCAACATGATAACTATCATGTCTTCCATTTTGCGACCAATAGCAACTAATTGATCACGTATGTCTTTGATTTTCATTAAATGATCTTGCAAAGACACCCTCTCATCCATCATTATTGAGAGCATGTTCTTTAGAAAGAATGACCTGATGTTTCATGCAAATCTCATGGGTGTTTCCAAATCCCCACAAAAGACTTGCCTAAAGGAATCTTTGAAAGCATTTCATTTGTGACAAATAACTTAATGAGCATAACTGCTTCACGATTACACTCATCGTACTTGTCCTGATCTTTACCTCCAATTGTTGGTCAGGTATCAATACCAAGGACAATCTGATCAAGGACTCATCGTACTTGTCCTGATCTTTACCTCCAATTGTTGGTCAGGTATCAATACCAAGGACAATCTGATCAAGGCACCTATACTCAAAAATAATGAGCATCCTCTATTTCCAAGTATTGTAATATTTGCCAATGAACTTTTGGTTGCCTTCCTACATGATGGTCAATGAAGCCATCCCTCCCATACTCCAAAAACACAGAGAACTAGAAACCCAAGAAGACTTTGAAAAAAAAAAGGAAAAAAATTACCAAAACCCCATCAACCAAGTTCAAGCCTTTGATTTCATCAAAAAATCAAAAAGAGTCTACAATAAAAATTACTGAAAATTGCTGAAAAAAAAC
>CM021110.1:357970211-358257433 GCA_007115665.2 Sequoiadendron giganteum | reverse complement strand
CAAATTTACAAAAAAACTGGTACGAGAACAAGCATTGAAAAGTTACGCTTTGTCATACATAATAGTGAGTTACGCTGAGGATCTTGCAGCCTTCAGTACAAAATTTAGAACATCAAAACAGGTAACTGCCATCACTTTATCTTTCCAATTATCTCTGAAATTGTTCCATCCAGATCATGCTGTTTCAGTTTGGTGAAAGGTCTCGACAGACCCTGCATGATAACCAAATGAATTAATACAAATGTGTAGTTTAAATCTGAAATGTAAGTCTGAATTGCTGAAATCTGATCCCCTTTAGATAATCAGAATAATTGGCGTAAGTTATACAGCATTGCTTGATAGAAAAAGAATACCTGAAGTGAAAGGAATATGTTTCCTTCCCCATCACGAATCTCAAAACAGCCTCTTCTTGCCTGCATACGCATTTACAAGAATTTAATTGCATAAGGAAAACTTCTAAGTAAGATATGAACTGAATAATAAATAACTTCACAAGTAAATACCCTGCCATTCATCACTGAAAATCCTTCAAACCCTGTCCCACATAAGGGCATTTACGATTCATGTATAAACAGATGAAGTTGATCAGAAATTATATCTGACCAGGTACACTTGCCACTTTCAATGAAAGTAGTTAAATAGCTTGCTGAAAGTGTGGCTTCTATCATCAAATGTGAAGAAGAAAACTGATAAAAAACAATCAAGATAAAAACAGATAGTGCCTTGACATATTGATATTTATTTTAAATGGTTTGTAATGAAAAAGAAAGAAAGATGCAACATAGACACAAATGCAGCTTATACACCATTCAATTCTTATGGGAGCTCAAGCAAATTGTGTCAAGGGAATCAAAATGCATCATAACTCAATGTGTAAGTTGAGTCTGAATTAAATGGATTTATATTCCTTCATGAAGACAAATAAAAGTCAAAACTAATGCTAAGAGCTAAAAGGTATGATGGCAAACTCCATTATTAAGAAGTGGAACTATGAAATTGCCAAAAAAAACATATGGTTAACACCACTATAAATGAAACTGACCATGCTGAGCCCCAGCTTAGGCAGCATCTGAAACTGACTCGGCTATTGAATTTAACTAGACTCAGGTTTTAAAGAATGAGCAAGTCCATCAAGACTTGCAAGCAACATATTGACACTTGGATCATAAAAATGAAAAGGAATCTGCCATCCTTCCATTTCAGTTCTTGATTTTGATTTATAGTTTTTTAATGCAATATCACCAAATTTCCTCTATGGGGATTGGATTTGCACCTTATAATTTGAGCCTAAGTTGCCAAATCGGGTACGGAGATGGGTATGTGTACATGTGTACGGTATGCAGGTATGACATTTTTTTGGGAGGGGTTGGGTACGTTTGTATGTATATATATGGGATATGTTAGAAGTATCATTATTTATTCAATAGAAAAACAATATATTTAATATTATTATAGTAATAATAAATATTATACATAGACTATATACAATTATATTTAATAAAATAATGTATCATATTTAGTTTTACTATTTTAATTCAATCATATAAATAAAATATTAATTTTTTAAAATTATATCAATATATAATATTTATTGTATTAATAATAAATATTATATATAGACTACATAATTATATTTAATAATCTAATATATTAGATTTAGTTTCAATCATGATAAAAATGAAGGTTTGGGACATAAATTGCAGTTCGAGGATTTACGGAGTGCAAGGCAACGGAGAGTGTAACCACCACTCCCAGTAACGAAGCCAACACCCACGATCGTAGTACATCCTTCTCAACATATTATGGGCTGTAATAACCTTCTAGTTCCTCCTTTAGAGAAATGGGAATCTTTCTGGGCTGTAATAATCTTCTAGTTCCTCATTTAAAGCAACAAGAATCTTTTTCAACACTAAATTATATAGAGTTTTGCCAACAATCACAACGGAACCCAAGAGGAGGAAGAGCAATGTAGCACAGCCCTTGGTACACAACCTTGACGCTATAGACAATGGATTTATTGAAAAATTCTCTTGGTTGTCTGTGAAACAAATGAGAGCGACCTCCTATCATTCAAACTCAACCTCCTACCATTCGGAATCAACCTCCTACCATTCAAAATCAACTTCCTGCCATTCAAAATCGACTGTGGCACGTCAAGCCTGAAAATAGCTAGAATCGTTCGCCCGATGTCTAAAACACTTCTGCAAAGGAAAAAATATTCCAACGTGTATCCATAGCGAATCGATTCTGATTTTGTCAATCCTTGACTATTTTGAGCATTTCATTCCCTACCATCCTTTCAACCTACAAGTAACCACTTTGGAAATAATTTAAACAGCTACTCGCCCCTCTTTTGTCCCTCTTTGACCCATTTTTAATTATCTTTTTTAATCTCTCTTGCAATTTCGAACTCTCCTCAAGCGCTGCTCCACTGTTAACAACACTTTGAGCCCTTACCAACACTATCAAGTTCATGTAAGACTCTTCGGCACTTTATCAAGCTCATGAGAAGTATAATGTCATCTTGCAACAATCAATTTGGCCTTTTCATTGTTTCCTTTCACTTTGTGAGGTGACTTGCATTGTGTTGTTTGCTCTAACTTCTTTATTCCTATTGTTATTGTTGTTGAATCCCATTTTCTATTGCCTTTGGTGATTAAGATTGCATTCTTCATTTACTAGTATTGTTATTCTCATTTTATTGCACTCTATTTAGCACTATTATTGTTTTTTTACTCCTTAATACACTTAGGATAAATAACACACACATTTATTTTATCATTAACAAAACATTGGTTGTCTATGGAAGTTGGATAAACTGAAACAAAGGTGTTGTTTGCTCTAACTTCTTTATTCCTATTGTTATTGTTGTTGAATCCCATTTTCTATTGCCTTTGGTGATTAAGATTGCATTCTTCATTTACTAGTATTGTTATTCTCATTTTATTGCACTCTATTTAGCACTATTATTGTTTTTTTACTCCTTAATACACTTAGGATAAATAACACACACATTTATTTTATCATTAACAAAACATTGGTTGTCTATGGAAGTTGGATAAACTGAAACAAAGGCCTGGCCTACAAGCAAGCTCCAAAACAGCCCTAAAAACCTTTTGTTTCTCTTTTAGCTATAGTTTGATCTAGGAGAGGGTATTCAGCCTTTTGGGAGTTTGTCAATATCTTTCCCTCTTCCTTTTCAATTTTGTGATTTTTGTTTGATTAAATAGTTTAATTTTTTGTTATTTTGCATCTTCTTTCAATAGTGATCTTCTTAGGAGTTTTTGTTTTGCTTCTTGTACAAATTTGGGCACACATTTCAAGGCAAATTAAGATTTTGGATGCATTCACCATACAAACTACAACGCATCATGCTGACATCTACACTTAGCATTCGCATCCAATCCAAAGGCTCTCGGATGTCATCACCAAGTTCCTCTCCATTGTTGACTTACAATTTGCTTTCATTTTGTCAATTTTGTTATCTTATTTTTGTTAACTAGTAATACTCTATTTCTTTTGTAATGCTTTAGCTTTGCTTACATAACTATAATCTTTCACAATTAAAACACATTTGATTCATTAGTATAATCTATTCTGATTAGTAGTAGATTAGATTTCTTTATCAAAAACGTTAGTCAATCTGTGTGTAGTGCTTACAAGATCATTTGATAAGGGAAAATAGTGTTTCCTATGTCAAGTTGAATTCTATACACCACATTTTGGTGTACATTGCACTTAGAAAAGACAAAAACTTTAAATAATATACCAACTTCATTTTTGGGTTTTAGATTGTGTTGTGAGCCCTTGTATGAACTTCACAATCTAACAACATTGTCCCCAAAAGTTATCAAAACATCAAAACGTATTACTCTCATGCAACTAAAACCGCAATCAATTTTTGTCATGATTTTTAACAATTTCCCTTTCAATCAAATGACAACTATAACTTCTCTTTCAATAATGCATGCCCAACCTACTTCTCTTAAAATTGGTTCTCACAATATGGATGTTGTTCGATCACGAGGCCACACTACATGTTTCTCACTCCTAGGTATGATTTGGATAAGCACCTTGACGACTTTCAAAATTTTATGCAAGGTGAGGTCATCTCTAATGTTGTTCCTCTTGTTGACACCCTCCATAGCATTCTTATAAATATTCAAAAGGTCTTTTGGATCTGTCCTACCTTCACAAACCATGCAATATGGATTTCTTGTCAAGCACCCTGAAACCTCCATCCCCTTTGGCTCATAGATCTTTACCTCACAAGGTCTTACCCTTTTTTAACACAACTTTATCTATTAGTATCCCACCCCCCTTACATAGCGCCAACCCTATAATCAACCAACTCATGTAGAATGTAGGCCACTTGCAACACCAACTTGCCTCCATATCCACCTATTCTGCTCAACCCCTCATTCCACCTTATTACTATAGTAGCCCAATCTCTTTATGCCTCCTTGCCACTCTTCTTCATATTGACTTCAAGGTGTCCCGCTTTGAAAAGTGCAATGGAAAGGGCAATCCACAAACACATGTATCTACCTTCATGCACTATGTAGTGATTTTATCTTTCAAGACCAAGTGCTAGCAAAGCTCTTTTCGTAGTCATTGAAAGACATCATGCTAGATTGGTTTTACTCACTTCCTCGTCATTCAATTAATTAGTAAATCATTACAACACTTTCAAGCCAACATAGACCCCCAAGTCACCTTTAATGACCCAATGCATTAAAAGCAAGGTGCACATGAGAAAATAATTGATTCATTATTTAGATACTAATTTTTGTTCTCTCAAATTCCATATGCACTCCGTGATTCTAATGTGTAGAGGGTTTTAATAGGTAACCTTTAGGCTCTAATTAGGGATAAAATTTTATTAAAGAGATATCCATCTTACGACTTCTTTGCACAACCCTCCACAATTATCAAATCAATCAATTTGAGGCACCTACCTCATAAGCTACCGTTGCATCATCCAAAGGTTATTCTTCTTTATTTAACTATCAAAAAAATAAAAACTTCTTTAAAAATAATGATTCTACAATTGTAAATAATGTCCTTGCCACAACACCTTTTGTTGCCTTGGTTGTTTCTATTGCTAAACCTCAAAGAAATAAACAATTCACAAAATTATCTAGGTCTCTATTATATCTTGCGACAACTCGTAAACAACAATTTAGTGCAACTTACCACCTATTCAACCCTTAGACACAAACCAACCCTTGCTGGCTTCCAATGACCCAAAGGCCTTTTGCCAATTCGACAAAGTCATGAAACAAAGAGATGCTTGCATATTAAGCACATAATGTAGGACCTCATTGATTTGAACACCATCCAAGTGTTTGGCATGAACGACAAAAGTAATAAATCCATAGCAAAGTCTAACTAGAACCTTCAGATTTACACCAATGCTTTTAAGTCTAATTAGAACCTTCAGATTTACACCAACCCTTTCTTGCAACATTGCTCTAACTTTGCCAACCTTGCTCCTGCTTCACCTACACAAGATGTTGGCACTAACAAGTCCCCTTTCGTAGATATGGTAGGGATGGAGGATGTTCGTCCTCAAGGGTCAAGTCCCTCAAGATCAAACTATCCCCAAACCTACCATCTCTCTCTTTCATCAATAGGCCTTTGTACATTCCTACTAATGACAATGGGTAACTTATTCAAGGAATACTGATTGACCCCATTAATATGGTCAATGTAGTCACAAAGGAATTTATGTCCATGGGATGTATAGAGACAAGTACAAGCAATTGAAAGCTTGTATATGAACATATGACACCTTTCAATGCCTTCTTTGGGTCAACTTACCCTTTCTATCCAAGTAGGACCAAAATCCCTAGGCATCCCCTACTTTAGATTCACTTACCCTTTTTATCCAAGTAGGACCAAAATCCCTAAGCATCCCCCTTTTTGTCATCCCCAGCTCCGATCACTTTTGTCTAAAGTTGGGCCACCTATGGTCACCTTATTGCAAGCAGTCCCCTCTATTGTTCATAAGTTCCTCAAGTTCCCCCATAACAAAGCAATGCATACAATCCACCACAATATATTTCAGCCTCTCTCATTGCAAGGTAACTTTTCTCTCGACTATTATGCATTTGTTTTGCAAGTTCTTAGCCCAAGGGCATGATTACCCTACTCAAAGAACTTTGTTTCCTCTGCAATATTATTTTTTATCTTATAATGTATTTACTTTCCAATATTTTATTTTCTATACTTTACGTGCATATTTGCATAGTTCATAAGTCTACTAAAATGGAAACAAAATGTAGCATCAAAAATTGCATGCCCTGGCAATTTCATGCTATGTTTTGTGCTCACTTTGGTGCTTGTCTCCCCTAGTGTGCTTTTAGGCCATTTCCACCCTCTACCTTAGCCTTTTACCTCCTTGGTGCTAAAGGCTTAGCATCTCATTGTCGTTCCTCCCTAAGCTAATATCACAAGTGTCATCCTTGTGTTGGTTCCTAGTGTTAAGACACTTGTTGAGCCAAAAATGTTCGAACACTAGCACAATGTGCAAACATCTAGACAACACACTAGAGTCGGGCATCATTTTATCAAATCCTTGACCATTTAGAGTGTTTCATTCCCTACCACTCTAGAGAGAATCAAAGCGACTACTTGCCCATCTCTTCCCCTTGTTTGACCCATTATTAAATCCTTTTATATTCTCTCAAGCTATCTATCAATCTCTCTTGCAACTTGGAACTCTCCTCAAGTATTCTTTTGTTGTTAATAATACTTCGAGCTCTTACCAACACTATGAAGATCATGTAAAGATTCTTCAACACTCTATCACACTCGTGAGAAGTATTGTGGCATCTTGAAACAATCAATTTGGCCTCTATTGTTTCCTTGTAGCTTTGTGAGGTGACTTCCATTGTGTTGTTTGCTCTAACTTATTTTTTATTTCTTATTTATACTATTGTTGAATCCCATTTGCTATTGCCTTTAGTACTTGGGATCGCATTCTTCATTTACTAACGACGTTATTCTCATTTTATTGCACTATATTTAATAGTGTTACTATTCTTTTACTCATTAATACACTTAGGATAAAGAACACACATTTATCATTATCAGAACATTGGGTTGTCTATGGAGGTTGGATAAACCAAAACGAGAGCTTGACCTAAAGGCATGCTCTAAAACAGCCCCAAAAATATTTTTGCCTCTTTTAGCTAC
The DNA here is from genome assembly GCA_007115665.2 of Sequoiadendron giganteum. Taxonomy (NCBI): domain Eukaryota; kingdom Viridiplantae; phylum Streptophyta; class Pinopsida; order Cupressales; family Cupressaceae; genus Sequoiadendron; species Sequoiadendron giganteum. Next base: position 358,250,233 of record CM021110.1, on the reverse strand, counting down.
AAGTTTCGTCTGGGAGAGGATATTCAACCAATTGGAAGTTTGTCAATATCTTTCCCTCTCTTCCTTTTCAATTTTGTCATTTTCATTTGATTAGATAAATGTTTATATCTTTATCATTCCACTTCTTAAAATAATTATAAACACAGAGAGTAAATTATCAAGATATTTGATATTAACAAAGGAGTGAAAGTCTCCTTAAATAAAGTTAAGGATAATTTATCCGTTAAGGATAAGATTGACAACTAACAAAAACAAAAAACAACTAAAGAGAATAAGAAAAGATTATAAAAACTATACTAACGACTTAATTGACCATTATAACTAAATACTACCATATTATTTTAACACCCTCCCTTAATGGTCAATTTATTAACTATACTAAGCCAAACCCAAAAATTGAAATGATCTGGTGGTCAAAAAGCGTAGAAGGTTGACTCCTCCTGCTCAAAATGCTCTGCAACATGAGTCTCTAGTGAAGACCTTCCCTCGTTGGATTGTTGATCAGCCAACCTCTTTTTGCAGAACCTCTTCATGTGACCAAGTTTACCACAATAATGACATGTGATAGACTACAAATTATTGGAATTGTCTTCATTTTGTCCTTGACCTTTCTTCTTAGGCCGCTTGCCTTTGTTCTTGACTGCAAAGGCATGTTTTGCACTTGGTGAATCACTGTTGCTACCAAATTGTTGTTTCCATCTATCTTGTTGCAAGAGTTTGTTGCATGTCATCAAACTTTAGATCACATTGGTAGATGTGATGTTGAGAGTTTTTATGAAATGCTAAGACTGTGGTAAGCTTTTCAACATGATAACTATCATGTCTTCCATTTTGCGACCAATAGCAACTAATTGATCACGTATGTCTTTGATTTTCATTAAATGATCTTGCAAAGACACCCTCTCATCCATCATTATTGAGAGCATGTTCTTTAGAAAGAATGACCTGATGTTTCATGCAAATCTCATGGGTGTTTCCAAATCCCCACAAAAGACTTGCCTAAAGGAATCTTTGAAAGCATTTCATTTGTGACAAATAACTTAATGAGCATAACTGCTTCACGATTACACTCATCGTACTTGTCCTGATCTTTACCTCCAATTGTTGGTCAGGTATCAATACCAAGGACAATCTGATCAAGGACTCATCGTACTTGTCCTGATCTTTACCTCCAATTGTTGGTCAGGTATCAATACCAAGGACAATCTGATCAAGGCACCTATACTCAAAAATAATGAGCATCCTCTATTTCCAAGTATTGTAATATTTGCCAATGAACTTTTGGTTGCCTTCCTACATGATGGTCAATGAAGCCATCCCTCCCATACTCCAAAAACACAGAGAACTAGAAACCCAAGAAGACTTTGAAAAAAAAAAGGAAAAAAATTACCAAAACCCCATCAACCAAGTTCAAGCCTTTGATTTCATCAAAAAATCAAAAAGAGTCTACAATAAAAATTACTGAAAATTGCTGAAAAAAAACTGACTACCTATATTTTTTTATAGGCACACATTTCAAAGCAAATTGATATTCTGGCCATTTTCACTTTACAAAATACAACGCATCCCATCGGCATCTGCACTTAGTCCTCGCATCCAGTCCAAAGACTCTTGAATTTCATCACCAGGTTGCTCTCTATTGTTGATTAACAGGTTCCGTTTTGATCTTGTCAATTCTGTTAACTGAATTGTTTTTGGAATTCTGTCATCTAATTTAAGTTAAATAACAAAAATTTATGTCTTTTGTAGTGTTTTAACTTGCTTAGATAGCTATAATCTTTCACAATTAAAACACATTAGATTAATTAGTATAATCCGCTCTAACTAATAGTAGATTAAGTTCCTTTATCAAAAAGGCTAGTTAACCTAAGTGTAGTACTCGCAAGATAATTTGACAAGGAAAAATAACGTTTTCTTTGTCGGGTCAAACTTTGCACACTACAAGAATCAAGTAAGACCTTAGACAATAAGTGGCTGCATCATGTTCAAACATCAGTGCATGCAGTTGGGTACTCCTTGAACCCAAGATTTTGATATGCAGAGTCCCATAATGCATGAAGAAGTTCTACATATGGAAGATTAGTTTCTGATGACAAACCTAAAGAAAGTTCTAAAGAGAATAACAAAGAAAAGAATTAGTACTTTTGAATGTATGTTTGAAAAGGATTATGGCATCGAGCCATATTATCTTTAAAGATTTCATAGTAATAGTGTAATTGCATAATATCACTACCCAAAAACAAATACCTTCAAGTTAATTACAATTAGAGTTGAAATAACATACCCAAAATGTAATGAACAAAACACAGCTATAACAGGCAAAATAAGACTAGTGACAATTGTGATAGGAAGATTAAATAATTTTATGAAAGATATGATGGATACTGCAGAGTTACCCATGCAGATGCCTTAATATTCCAAAAGACTTGTTTTAATGTTTACAAAAATAATTCTTCCTTCTTTATAATAATAAATAAACGAATTTTTGCTCACTTCTTCAAGATTGTTTCAATTTATAATTTGTTCTATAAAGAAGAAAATTGTAATAATTTATATAACTTCATTAGAAATTGATGAAAGATATAGCAAATATCAGCCATCACTTTTATTAACAAACGAATGTCACACATGAAACCTCATGTGTATTTAAGAACTCTAGAAATCTGGTAAGAGTTTGATAGGTATGGGGACTTAAAATAAGTGCCATTGATTTCTTTGAGACGATGAAGCATAATCAACCCCATCTGAAAAGATCAGATCATGAACACAAATTTCTAATTCAACTATCCCAAGAGAAGTGATGAGCATGGGTTGGAATCAAATGGAACTATGGACACTGTTTGAGACACCTACGGTACAAGGATAGAAGAAGCAAATGTAGCATAAATAGGAAGAAAGGATTTATGTTCAACTCAAGCCTGAATATGCAAAACAAATAATCCAAGCATTCAAATGAAGCAGATGACTTTTAGAAATGATCATGGGATAAATAGGCACAGCAATACTAAGTCCAAAGACTACCAAGTAGGTAAAGGTACATATTTTTGGCTAGCCACCACATGAAATGAATTTGGTGTATGGAGGGCCCCTTATAAAAGCATTTCCCAAGCAAAACGTTCTCCACTTCCCCATTTATTCTTCCCCAAGTTGAGCTACCCTACCCCATTTCAGATTCAAACACATGACATTCACTATAGATTACACACCTTCAGCGTTTTGCCAAATCAGGCTGTATGACACAGGCTAATGTTCGAAGGTTCGGTGTTTACCCTTCTGAGTATCTAAAATCAAAATCTTCAGAACACAGAATAATGCTCTTGATACTGAGTCCTAAAACAAAAAACAAGTGTGATATAGTTGTGATATTTGATCACTGTATATAACTTTTCTCGGGAAAGGTGAAACTAGAAAGTAAAAAGGTATTAAAGAAAATTACCTTCTCTGGATTGATTGTCACTTCCACATCAGGAATTGCACCTTTCAGCTCTTTTTCCACCTTTAATGCCCTTACCTTGAAACATTGGCATTGTTTACTGCACAGGAACTAATCATCAGTATACATTAAATTATTGGATTCAGAATTTGACAATGCATTTATATATACAACATTAGACTTTGAAAAGATGCAAAATCAATATTATGAAATATTTAATATAGTAAGTTGAAAACAAGTACTTGTCATTTGATGAAAGAAACCTGATGTGAGAAGTTAAAATGCTTATGTAAATTGTCAAATCTTGCGTAATGAAAAATAAATAAAAATAAAGAATCTGTAGCTAAATGTAGTGTTTTTTCGAGTGCCAAAGAAATTGTGTAGGGTCATAGTTTCGCAGAGAGCAAAAAATATTCCCACATCTTGCAGACTACAGGGGACCAGTTATTACAATAACTTAAACAAACTAAACAGCACAAAAAATTCAAGATGTAAATACAATGTGCTAAATTTGCAAACATAATCCTCACTTAAGATTTTATGTGCTTCTAGCAACTTTTGTCTGAAAAAAGTTATTAAAAAAAAAGTAGTTTTATGTATCAGATGGTGCAGGCTATCCAGTCCTAAACAAAATGGACATGCCCTCCAAGTCTAAAACCCATCACATTCAAGACATACAGGACATTACTGAATCTCAAGTGATGCATCCCTGTGGAGCACCAACTGAAAGTAAGTAATTGCTCCCAGACAGCCATCATTTCCTATGATTCATGTGTCACCATATTTTTCAATTTCCAAATTTGTTGTTGAGGTTGCAAGCATAGTTTGCAAACTTGGCAAATTCTCACCAAACTCAAAACAAAATCTGCAGATCCAGTTGCTTACAAGTGACTCACGAACCAAGCCCTGAAGACTAACTTGCAAGTTTCTCAGCAAGGCTAGCCTGCAAAATCCCTCAGACTCCAGGTATCTCTGCAATCTCAACCAGCGAAAAAACCATGCCAGAAGTCATTAAAACCCTGATTTATTTTGTCTTTTTGTCATTTTCATCTGTAGTGTTTGCAATCTCAATGAATCAAATTGTTTGTTGACTGAGTGGGAGTGCAATTGAAACGATTTATCAATGATTGGAGTGCATTTGGACAGCTATTTGTTTTGTTTTCTATTTTCTTTTCTTTTCTTTCTTTGAAATTTCAAATCCAAAACAATGAAAACCCTGTTGTTAGGCTGCTGAAATTTTTTATTATTTCCAACCCTGCTGTATTTGTTTTGATTTCTATTTATTTTTCTTTCTTTTCCATAATTTCAAATTTAAAAGAATAAAAACCTTTATACTATGCTGCTGATACTTTATTTATTGTTCAATGTTTAGACTCCACAATGTGCAATGCAAGGCTCCAGCAGACAGGACTCTGCATGGAAGCATGGCACATTGGGTGTAATCAAAGGCAAGGTGACCTGCAATTATTGCAGATTTAATATGAAAGGAGGTATCAATCGATTGAAATGCCACTATCCTTGACTGGAACAAGACCCTGATAAGCTTTTTAGTAGCTTCAAGTGGCACATTGGTATTCTTTAAGCCTGTACATGCCTCTCACAAAGTCAAAAATGTTGATAATTTGTGCAATCTCTTTAAGGGAGTGATCCAAAAGGTTGGTGGGGAAAATGTTGTCCAAATTATCACAAGCAACACAACTACATATGTAACCGCAAGGAAACCTATTCAGAAGAGGCATCACACCATTTCTCATAGCCTTTGTGCTACCCACTGCTTGGATTTAATACTCCAGTGTATGGGAAAATTTGGATCAAGCAGGATTCAAAACTATAGTTGAAGACACTACAAATATTATCCAATTTATCTACAGTCATACTTCAGTGCTCATTTTGATGAAAGAGCACTAAAGGGAAGCAGCTTATGTGATTAAGGTTGACACAATTTGCCAGAAACTATCACTTTACAAAATGCTTTGTAGGGGCACTGCCTCCTCTCAAGCAAATGTTTGTGATTAATGTGTGTTTAGACTTCATATTCCAGAAGGGCAGACAGTGAGAGAATACAAGGATAGCTTTTTTGAGGTGCTCGCCAAGAGTGCAAAGGAGATACTCAAGGTACCTTGCATAAGTAACAAACTTAAGTTTTAAAAGGAATTTTTATATTTGGCAAACTTAGTTATTATTTTTGTTTTCAATTAATTTTATATTAAATTTTAAGTGATGGAGCCTCTAGTCAATGTTTTCCTTTTGGCTGACGGGGGGTAAATGTTGACAGGTTGTCTCTATGAGGCCATAGTGTAATATTATGGTGGAAGCAAGAGAAAATATAAAATCACTTGATGCATCATTCATCTCAGATGGACAAACCAACTCCACTAGCAAATGCATGCCATGGGGAACCAACTAGACCCCAATTTTTTCTCCTTTGATACATTTAAAGTTGATTAGGTCAATAAATGCCCTACTATAATCATGGAGAAGATGACACCACACAAAAGCCCTAGACACATAACTGTAGATGAGTTGGAGATATATAAGAGTTTAATCACAAACTGGTTTGATAAATGCAATTTTAAATTTTAGCTTAATCCTAAAAAGATATATTTTGTACGTATAATTTTTATATGTTTTATTCTTTGTTACCAAGTTTTGCAAACATTCATGGAGATGATGACACCACACAAAGGCCTTAGAGACATAATTCTAGATGAGTTGGAGGTCTACAAGAATTTAATCACAAACTTGTGCAATTTTAAATTTTAGCTTAATCCTAGAAAATTTCATTTTGCACATAAATTTTTTTATATGTTTTATTCTGTTACCAAGTTTTGCAAGTTTGGGATCATGTCACCAACCCAGGGTTTAATCACAAGTGAGAGCAAGAGTGAATTAGGACAGCCAAGAAACAACTTTGTTGCCCCAAAGGCAGGTCTAAGACAATGAAATCACAACCCTGCCTACCCAAGTACCTCATGGGAATGTCCAAGTTGCTAACTCGAGTGAGAGCAAGAGCAAAAGCGCATGGAGATGGGTAGGATGCAACCTTGCCACTCCAAGAGGAAGAGGGTGGCCAAGATAGCCTAGTCACAACCCTACCTCCCTAAATATCTAGTTGACATGTCTAAGGATGTATCCACAAGGTACCTAGGGTAGCAAGGTCATGTTCAACTAAGCCCAAAACTGCCAAGTTTTAAGCAACATAAAAAAATTATCATAAAAGACCATATGAAAAATTATCATTAAAAAAGCATATTGGGGTCATAAAGCAACCTAAAACCTCATTGAAAACCCTAAAAGTGACACAAAAAACACACTTGTTTTTACTTCATTTCACAGTCACAACACCCACATGGTACTCGAGGCAACATGATCAAGCTTGGTTGAATCCAATGATTGCTGCTCAATTTTTTTAAAAAAATCCAAAAAATAATTAATTAAACACTAAATAAAGCATTTGGAAATTATAAAGTAACCTAAAATCTCACTAAAAACCCCAAAAGTGACACAAAAACATGTATATTTACTTTATTTCACAGTCAAAAGCCACACAAACCCCCAATATCATTCCAAATTGTCAATTTGCATTTTAATGCTTGTTGGCTTTTTTTCAAAGGTGAAGGATTGCAAATGTGCTTGCTAAGCGCTACAGGAGGGAACTAGCTTGCACAAAGGAGATTTATAGATCAATAGTATGTATTTTGCAAGAATTTTTCAATTTTTTTCTTTTTTAAACATTTTAATTTTTTTAATAAGTTCAAATGTATTGTAAGGTTGTATTGTTGTTTTTTGGTTTTTTTCTCTAATAACATACTCTAGAATTATATTTTCATTTTTTTATTTCCTTATAACATCAATCCATTCAAAATGGTTGTCAATTCAAGTTCGATAAGCCTAGTGACAAATAAACAATCAAATATGATCAAGCATCACCTCTATGAAGATATGATGATTGATTAGCTCAAAAAGGTAGGGTTTTGCTTTAATGTTGTAGTTCCTATTAAATCAAGTTTAAAAGCTCATATGAGTGAAAGCTCAATTATGTGCTATGACTAGCCAAGGATTTAAAGTTTGCCAAGGGCAAAACATGAAAGGGTTGCCAATGGATCAAATTATGTCATAAATTAGAGAACAGAAGGAAATTGATAATGTAAGTGAGATAGAAAATTAAGATCTTATCAATTAGTAAAGAAAGTCACACAAGCCACCTAGAGGGGCTCCTCCAATAGTGGCTAGCCCACATCCTTTATTGCAAGCATTGTCTTTCCGAAAAGACAATTCCTTTCTCTTCCCACAAAAGTGACCCATTATATAAAGCATTTCTAAATGAAGTAAGGGGCAATGTAGATGAACACATTACGTTGCAATTATGCCAATGGGTTTCCTTTCAACCTAAAAAATCCTTATATTATCAAGAAATAATGATGGGAATCAATCAAATGCTCTCAAGTTACATATGCGCTAGTAAAGAGAAGGTGCACTCCACCTCCTTGGCAAAAGAAAAAAAATGTGAAGACATCAATAGAACCAATTAGGGGTTCATGAGTTCAAATAAAGCATCCAACATTTCTAATGGATGGAGAGATTGTAAAAATTGATTTTTATTTGATATCATTGTAGTTTTCCCCTAAAGGGGCAATGTTTTTGAAGACAGTTGATTGTGAGAAGCAAGTGAACGATGCAAACTTCATTTCCAAAATCCTCATTTAGTCCATAGAGATAGTGGGTGCTAAAAATGTTATCCGAGTTATAATGGACAACACTAAAAACTATAACGCAACAATTGATTTGGTTGAAAAAAGGCACACACATTTTTTGTAAACTGTGTGCCATCCACTCCATCAACTTGATGACGCAAAAAATTAGCACACAAATAGAGTGGGTGGAGATACATACACAACTTGGACAACACTAAAAATTGCAATGCAACTTAGACAACTTGGTAATGCTTTGGTTGAGGAAAGGTACACACACTTTTTTGTCCCTCAACTTAGTGATGTAGAAGATTGGCACATAGTTAGACTAGCTGAAAGAAACATATGCCAAGGGTGGGGAGGTCAAGGTGTTTGTGACAAACTATTGTGTCACAAGACACCTTCAAGACATTCTCCACTTTTGAATTGTTGAAGGTAAGTCTATGCAATTTCAATGTTTGTTTTAAATTTAACATTACATTAAGCTTGCAATAAAATTTTAATTATAAATTTAAAAATTATATAACATATCTACTTTTAAAAAATTTAACTTGTTATTTTTTACACCACATTAAGTTGTTAAGACTATATTTTCATCACACACATCACTTTGAAATGACTTGTGAAGGTGTGAAAGGCATTGAGCACCATTCATTAGCAATCAATGGAGTATGTGGAGGCAAGCAAACTCATAAAGCGCACAAAAGATTAAATTATTGATCCTAAGTGATGATTGGTAGGCTTGTGTGGATTATATCTTGAATTTCACCAAGCATATCACGAGTATGATCAAGTTTGTTCTATAGATTGGCTATGCTTGGGAGAGATATAATAAGATGGCTTGAACATTGCAATGAAAAACAATAAGGGCCATAATGGCAAAGAAGAAGAAAGACCCTAGAGAGACATTTTTCCAAAGAGTGAAAAATCATCATTGACTTGTGTTGCATTGTCTCCCAAATATTACAACACAAAAATGGCACCATATGGAGACATTAAAGTTGTTGAAGAATAAAAGGATGAATTTTGAAAAATCTTCTTAAATCCAAAAGTGAAGGATATTGTTAGGAATGAATTTGACAAGTTCATCTTGTCACAAAATCATGGTACTCACTATTTGAGACAAGTAAAAGGACTTTCATAATTGGTGGTATCTCCATGGACAAAGTTCTATGTATCTCCAACCTCTTGCAAGCCAAATTCTATGACACGTACACATTTTAATTTTTTAACATTCTTGCTATTCTTTCACATTTTCAAGTTGTATTGGATTTGTCTCCCACTTCAACAAGTTGTAATTTGTTCTTCAATTGAGAAAAATTGAACTACATACTCCTTTCTCCACTCAATAAAGCAAAACCAATTGGTTGCAAGAAACGAGAAATCTTTGATCTATGTGTGTTCCAGCTTGCTCTTCATCTCACACCAAAAGTAAACTTTAAGCAGAGGGCATAAAATAACTAGAAAATAACCCTCGAGTGTGCCAACTTGGATGCATCTATTTTAGAGCTTGCTAGAGTCACTTTAGATGATGAAGAGGCTCCTTCACATGACATAGCTAGAGGAAGTGCCACAATGATTGCTTATGGTTCAAATGAAGTTGAACCAAGTGATAACTCAAATGCTTTCCATGAACAACAAGATACAATTTTTATTGTACTTACTATTTTGTAGTAACATGAAATATACAATACAAAACTGAATTATCAATTATCTTTATCATTAATAAGTATCAAATGTGTTTTTAATATTACGTTTTTTTTTAATAGATTACAAATATTTTAATATGTTAAATTTCGATGAACCTAGTCATTTAAAGCCCATAGAAAAAGATCACAATATCAACAATACCTAAACCCTTAACCCATTACCAATCACATACCCAAACTTGCAACTTAAGTTTTATTTGTAGATTATGGTGGGAGATTGTTATTGGAACACCAAGCTTTTATAGGCTAGCCATCTATGTTTTATCCCAGCCCTATAGCAATTTTAGATGTGAGGGCAATTGGGGCCCATTTGAGAGCATTCACACCATAAGAGATACATGGCTGACCCAAAAGCACCTAAATAACCTTGTCTTCATCCAAACAACCTTTAACTTCAAACCAAAAAGGTGTATCATGATATCACCTACTTTGATAACATCCATCCATATCTAAATTGGATTGTTGAAGATGTGGATGTAATGTTCACTAATGAAGATCTCATTAAATTGGGGAAAGAAGTAACAACAAAAGAAGAATTGGAGAATTACATAATTGTAGAAACACTCACTCCTAATGACGATTCTAATTTACCTTCTAGTTCAAGCTTAGATGGTAGTGGTACTAGTACTATGAGGGGAAGAAGTTGAAGATTATAGTTGGCTGTTATACAATTATACAATATTTGAAGCTTAGATTTTGAACATTAGAGATCATCTATCATAATATTATTTGAATTATGACAAATTGATAAGAAAATTTGGCTTATGTGGTCATTAGATTCATTCATCATGCTCTCATGCAATAGTTTAAGCTTATTTTAAATAATTGATTAAGTAGTTATTTTGCAGCCAATTTTTTACTGAGTCTTGAGACTGAATAAAAAAATTGGGCTGCCAAGTACTTGCGAAGTCCAAATTTTCAAAAGTGAGTTTACAGGCAACAAATTCATCAACAACCATTTTGCTATGCTTTAAAAAAACAACGATCTTTGTATCATGGTAGAACAATTTCATATATATTGGTAGACTTAGAACCTCCCAATCTATATCTACATAAAAGATGCTGCCAATACAAACAGCTTAGTATTTTGAATTGTGTCCTTCATAAATATTGAATGATTTAATCTAAATTCTTTCATATTCTTGCATGAAATCCTCTTGTACAAGAAGGATTACATGTTATAAATTGTTTAGAGAATATTTCGGACCAATAAACTCCCACAAAGAAGCAACTACACGAATCATGAAAACAACAGAAATAAGTAGAGATGCAGTGTACTCAACCTGCAGTCTCTGCGGAAATTAACAATTGATGGATACAAATGGAGAACATCTCATTATACATTTTGCTAGCTAAAATGTCTATAATCAATGTCCCTGTCATTTGATCTACATCTACAGTTTGGTAGAGGAAAGTACCTAATTGTTGAGTGCTGTTTTATAATAGTACATGGACTTCTAAAGGATTTATTTATTTTTTAAATCTTACTTCATGTGACATCCAAAATTAAAATTAATAAATTATATGATAATACAGGCATCCCAAAAACACTTGATCTAATATATAAATCATAAAACTACATTGTTCTTTGTATTTAAAATCGCCTATACCAAATGCTTTAAAAAAAGCCTTAACACTTAATATTAGTGCAAAAGTGCCGCTCTGGCACATCCTATTAATAGTTCCATAAAAATTGGGTTAAGTAACTCCAAATGAGCACAGCAAACAAGCCAACATAGGGTACCGAACTATTAAGACCTCTCCCACCATTGGAAAATGTAAACACCCAACAAACAGCTAAAATGAGTAGCATATACAGTACCAGTGGTCGAATTAACCTAAAATAAGAATTCTAAAATCTCAAAATCTTTGCAAAACATACCCCACTTAGAAAGTAAGAGAAACATATCTCATCCTAATCAGTGTAAAAGAACACTTTAGAATCTATCATCCAACTTCATGTATTTTTTAGAATCCAAAGAATATAAGGGGGCCGATGGTAGAGATTTCTACAACATAGACATTGTTAAAATCAGTGGAAAAAATTAAGTGGCTTCAAACAATAGTGGTTTTCAAGACTGACCCAAGGCCTGCATCTTGCCACCCAGGGCCTTGCTTACATACAGACACTCATATTAACTATATTAGGATACTGCATGTAAGCAAAAAAAGAAAAGCTCAAGACCCTGCTTTCATGACCTTCATGATGAACTTGGATGGCCCTATGTCCCTCAACAAAATCAGGCAACCCAGATCACACTAAAACCCCGTAAACCCCCATCTATTTCCCAAACACTTGAATGGCCCTACGTCCTCAACAAAACCATGAACTTGAGTCTGAAGTTCAAGCACAAAAACAACTGCGTGCATGCATATAGAAACACAATCAAAACTAAGACCTTTAGAAGAGTTAATTACCAATGCTCAATGACAATGTTTTTGGACTTGCAAGCATCCCCTGAAACATTGCTCACCACAACTAGTTGACCTTTCACTTCTTCTCCAGCCTCTTGTCCATTAGAAACAGGCGCACTCCTTGCACTTCTCCTAGGCTTTTTGGCTGGGGGTTGTTCCTCTACATGATTTGAGGTGGATTTTTCCTCTTCCTTTGGCTCCTCTGGAACATCTTTCGAGCTGGGTTTCTTTTTGTTTGAAAAAGGCTTTAAGCTAGCAGAGCCACCTCTCTTCCTGGGAGCCATTGAATTTTTTTCAAAGATTAAAATCTACTCAGCCTCCTCTCCTTTGTTCTACTTCTCTACTGAAACATATTAATACCGAGTTTTTCCCTCCAAAATATCCCCACTACCTAGAATCTTGCTACCAGCCCCTCCCACTTGATCGGTTTTTCGTTGGGCCACATCACAATTAACACTTTATTTTGCATTCTCTTATTGTACTTTATAATAAATGGGCATTTATTAAACCGCAATTCAGCCCATAACTTCTACGGTATAGGAGGACATAAACTATCCTTTCGTAGGGAAATAAAATTCGTAAATAGAAGGATAATTTAATAATTATTATATTTTTAAAAAAAATTGTAAATCACTTAAATGTGTAATATATAAAATAAAATGAAAAACATTTAGGGTTAGGATAGTACTTGGTATTTTTTGGATTATAATCCTAATTCTAATTCTAATCTTAATCTTAATTGTAATCCTAGTCATAATTATAATCCTATCTCAAATTTTAATTCCAAAGCTAACCTTAAACCTGATTCTAAATTTAACCTTACTATAAAGACATTTTTTGAAGTGTGATTGAGGAGACCATTGTTTACATTTTATAACTATAAATTTAATCCTTATTGTAACCTTAATTTGAATCTAATTCAAACTCTAACTCTTATTTTAATTTTTCCCTAACCTTATTTCTAACCCTAATTCTAAGTCAAACCCTAGTTCTAACCCTAACCAAAATTATAATGATTATAGAATTATAATTGAGCAAAGAAAATGATTTTAGAATTATAAATGGTAAGGATTAGAATTATGACTTAGTTAATAATTATTTAATTAGAGTTATAATTGATTATTTTTTATAAGTTTGATTCTTTTGCTAGAAATTGTGAATTTTATTATCATATTTATTAAGCTAAAAAATTTATGAAGATAGATAATATGCTTAGTAAGTCATATATATAAGCTTAATTTAATCATGAATGTCTTTGTTTAGATGAATGCAAAGGATTTTGAAGAGCCCATATCCTTTAGAAGAGTGAATTAAGTGTTAGTAGCTTATTTTGTTGATTTTAGAGAGGGCACTCAGTCAAAGAACTAAGATGCACTTTCACAAACATTTGTTCCTAAGGTACACATGGACATCATTATGATTCAATCTTCAAGAAAGATATTAATCTACAACGAGAGTTGGAAAATTTGCCTTGGAATTTTCAATAATTCATAATGTTGATGAGAGGCTCCTCATATCACATTTGTAAGTGGAGGATGGTTCTACAGTTTTATTTATGGTTGTTTTATTATATCCTTATTTAATTAAATATATTCTAATTAATTATAACTCTAATCCTGATTTAATTTTTAAAAATTATATAATATAATTGTAATAGTAAACTTAATCCTAAATCTAATTCAATTATTATTATTTTAAGGTTGTGTTATTTTAATAATATATACATAATATTAATTATAACTCTCGCATTAATAAAATGCTAGTAATAATTATAATATATAATATAATAAAAATATTATAATAGAAATAAACCTTTTTTAATGATTAAATGAAAAATATTTAAATTTATAATTAAAAATCTATTTTTTAGATGTTGAAATGATTAAAAAACAAATCATGATTTCAAAAAGTATTAAAAATAGAAAATACTTAAAATAAATCTTATACAAAATTATAATAGTACTTGTCTTTATAGTTACACAAAATTTAAAAAAATTTAAATCCGAAATATTCTATTTAAAAAATATATTTTATATATTAGTGATATAAGCAATGTTTAAATGAATGTGTTGTAGGCCAAAAACAATATTGAAGATTTCCTTATGAAGGTTATTGTGACATAAATATATAAAATGACCTCCCTAATCAACATTTGGTTGTTGTGTCGAGTACAAACCCTGATCTATACTAAAAAAATGTCTCTTTATAGAAGTCAAGTCAGTGTTGTTATAGTGCCCTACCACCATTATCTATTGATTACTCCTACCAATAAATAAGGTTATTTCTTCTAGATAACTACAATTAAATGCTCACATAGCCTTGTGTACCATGATGCCTTGTTACCTACAAATAAACCTTGATTTAAACAATAAACTCCACCCGTTTACCTAATCAAACAAATACCTACATTCATTGGAGGAAATGGAATCGCCCTCAGGGCATATGACAAGTTTGTGCAACTATTGTACATACAATGGTACAAATTCCATACACTTTGATTTTGAATTTTATTGCTTTTGGTTGCACCACTTTAAATTGAAAATCCCAAGTTCTAGTTCCATTTATGTTCTTTCAATTGATGCAAGAAATGCATGCATACAACTCAACAAACCAATAGATCCCGTGTTAATAAATTCACTGACCTAGATGTACTACATTTAATTTATCAACTAGGGAATCATAATTTCCTGGATGATGCTAGCACTATATGTGCAACTAAGAGTTCTAAGTTTGTCCTAATCAAATGTGTATGGTAGAGTTAACAAAATCAACTTTGTTTGAAACCAACTTAACTAAAAACAACTTTATCTAGAGAAAACCTAATTGAATACCAATTGCTACAAGTAAAAACTCTTGTAGAACAATGATTAATGATTCAACTATGCAACAACTGCTTAAAGTAACTGTAATAACGATTAATTACTACTTCAATAATATAACTCAACTTTAAATTATAAAATACAACTTAATAATTTATTCTATTGTTAGTAATAACCTAATTACAAGAAGCATTGTAGTTACCTCAAGTGGCCCTTTCTTGAGTCACTACAATTCCCATGATATCCTTCTTAAATCTTATCTCAAAAATTCATGGAAAAGATTGTATTTATTTTTATTGTGAATTAAACAGATAGACTGAGAAAAAAGCATCAAATTGACAAGAAAAGTACTTATATCCAATCTACTAATATGAAAAAATAATAGATCTTCGACCTCTCACAAGATCTAACATATATACAGGATCTTGGGAGTCTGATTATTCTTGGACTCAAAACAACTGTCAACTCTCCCAAAAATATAGGAAGAGGACTCGGCCTTATTCTAAATAGTAATGGAAAAATAATGGAGGTGAGAGTGTCAAAATCATATCAAGACTCTACATCATAAAGAAGACAGTTATAACTGAAAACATGCTTAACAAGGCATAACTTATTGTGAGCCATGACCACTATTATTACAAATATCTTCTTTCCTCCACAACTATCTCTATTTGGCGACAACATAAAGTAAAAAGATAGAATGATCTATAAATAAATCATTTCCATGATCTTTTACCACTACCTCCATCAGCTACGAAAGGTTGCATGTGTCATAAGTGATCATTCCCTTGGTTACGGATTGATAGGCATCCTTTGTTGCAAGTTGACATATCCTTTTGATGAGAAATAAACAAGTTCTTATACCAATTGTTGGAAATTCAATTTGTATCCAATTATGACTTCAACGGATGAGATAGAAGGCTTGGAATACAACAACATGAAAATATAAAACTTATATGCAAATATGAAAATTAAGTTGCCTTAATATGGAAATATCATGATTAGATCCATCTTCTTTATGATGTCAAAAAATAGTCACTCAACATAACATGCAATTATTAACATCATATTATGTGAACTTATAATGACAATATATAAATAATAAAATCACCATAAGATAGAATTAATGAGACACAAATTAATAACACAAGAGCATCACATAACACAGGGTTTACATGGAGAAACCCTTGCAAAAAAAAATCCACCAAGAATAGAGGCCAAGTATGCATTATCTTCAAATAAATGAGATTACAATATAATAACTTCCATTCTCTTATTTGCCTCCACCATGGAAGCACTTGCGCACCTATGAATATTCTCTTTATGCCTCAACTTGTCCTTGTACCTACAACAAAACTCTACATCCAACTATTGCTCATATGTTTTGCATCCAAGAGGTTGAATTTATAGACTTGTAAAGGCATCTTAAGCCCCCAAAATGGCTCCCAAAGATGAACCTTCATTCCAAACATCCCCAACCCTTAAAATACCTCCTCAAAATGTGAAAAGACATCAATTTTGGCTCCAATACTTTCCCTCCAACTTGGGCGCCCAAACTTGGGAGATAAATATTACATTAAATGCAATGAACGATGGAATACCAAGAAACACATGTTGCCTCATACCAAGTTCCCACTCGAAGAATACCAATGGTCACTCATTTTTCCTTTATTTATCTTTTATAATCCAATTTTAGGTGTCCACATGTGGGGAAAACAATATTAAATGTTTGTGTCCACAACTCACCTTTGTCATTGCTAGTGGAACTCATCACCCCTTATGAATGTAATACAAACAATAGTGAGAATAAATATTACAAAATATTTTCTTAATACACGTTAATTTCTTAGAAACACTTCCCAAGGATGTTGGAACCATGACATAGGATTTACAAGGTGGATGACACCTTAATCCCAATACCTTTGTTGCAGGGGTTAGTTTATTTCAAAGGCATCTCTTCATCATTAATAACCATAATCAACATAAAAATCTATTTAACTTTCATAGAAATTCATAGATTCACACAGTCATTTTAAAGTAATGTAATATAATGTTACAAGTATGTTGCAGGTGTTTTCATTGATGTCAATAGTATGTAGATTGTTGGAGATTGTCGATGTTGCACTATGTTGCTTGTATTATGGTTTGATGTCAACCTCTAGGGTAATCATGTTGAGAAGTGTTTGTGGTATTTAGCAAGTGTTGTAGTCATGTTGAAGATACATTTGTAATGTTATTGATGCAATTGATTCACTTGGTTTTCAAGTGTTAAGAAAATTTGAATAAAAGAGTGTGCAATATGACAGAGGTGTGTTCGGTGTTGTGCTCCACATTTCTTCACGGTTGAAGATATGCTTGTGAAATTTGGATGTGATGATCAAAGGTGTTATATCCAGAGTTTTAGGTTCTGGATCATGTGGTAGAAGAAGTTGTGTTTGATAGTGTTTTTTTTTGTGAAGAAGGTTTTCTGGGAGAAATTTCTCTACATTTCTCCATAGTGAGGTTTCTTGTCTTGTGGATTTGGGAACATGCTTATATTGTCTATATTTATCTTCCCTTGAAGTTTCTAGTTTTGAGTTGCTTCACATCTTGGATTTATAAGTTGTGTTCTTCATTTTCAGGTGGTTAATTGTGGCAGTGTTGTAGAATATTTTGATGATGCTTGAATATTATGAAATGTTGTGTGGATGATATGAAGTGTTGCTTTGTGGTTCGCATATTGTTTTCAAACTTGGAGAAGCGTGTATATGGTCACTTGTTAGTGTTAGTGCAGGTTTGGTCGACCTGGGCATTAGTGTTAATTACAAAGGTTGTTTGTTGTTTGTGGAAGCGTGATAATGTGTGTCGATGTAGATTTGGGTCCTTGTTAACTCATGGCATGGTCTATCTTCACTTATTTCCACCATAAAACTATTTGGTGCCAACCTATTTGGTGTTGCATGTTTCAGGTGCATATGTTTCATTAAGACTGACCTAATTAAGGTTGTTCAGGTCATGGATGGTATAAATGCAAGATGGATTTTGTGTTGAGTTGTGTGGAAAGTGTGGGATATGAATTTGATCAAGTGTGGTGATCTGAGTACAAGCTTAAATGTCTATGACTCTGGATGTAGTGAGCAGAAGGTATCTATATTTTCAGTGTGCTTGAATTTGCTAGAGGCAATGAGTCAAAGGTTGTGGATGGCATAGAGTTCCAATGGTGGATTTTTCCTGTTGCTCTGAGATAGTGAATCTCTTTATATCAGTCTTCTTTTTTATTTATTTTAGTCCATGAGCCCTTGGTAGCGAGCCTAATTGTATTTTGGTGTTTCTATTCATATATATGTGAGCTAATCGTCACCATGGTTTTTCCCTACTTAGGGTTTTCCACTTTAATCTAGCGTTCTATTGTGTTTGGTTGTGTTTGCATTGTTGTTTCATATGTTTACATTCTACTAATGCTTAATGAGGATTTAAATTTTGACAAGGGTTTGAAAGATAATGAGAGATTGAATGTTTTAATGTATAACTAATTCACCCCCCTCTTAGTTGTCCTATGCATCTAACATATGTATCATCCTGAATGCTTTAAATACTTAAAATAAGTAGGAAGGTCTAGGTAATTTCTTTGAAAACATCATAAATATCATGAAAAGTATAAAAATTAAACAAAGAAAAGAGGACAATTCCATGACTCATCATTCCCTTGAACTTAGCTTTCTACTTGTCCTCAAGCAATTTAGGGCTTCTAGTTATACTGTAATGTAGTTTCTCTGTAGTCCATAGTGTTAGTGACTCCTTCCCCTGCTTTCGGTGGAATCCTTTTTGTGTGGATATTCTCTCTCATCTAACTTGCTTTATTTTCTCTTGTTCTTCCTTCCTTCATGTCCAATACAAAATTAGGTAAAAGAGAAGGGGAGGATGAAACATCAGAGGAAACCAAGTAATCTTGTGCTAAGGGAAGACTTGATGTATTTATGTGCTCTTATGACTAATGTCAAGTAGGTAAAAATAGAATGGGTCTCTTTCATTTGCAATTGTTGTGTTATTTCATTCCATATGTCTTGAAAGATAAATTAAGTGCCTATTTTCATGTTCCAACTGCCAATTATTTTATAATATTTTCCCCTGCATTCCAAGATTTTCTTTTCCACCCAAGGTTTGTCCACCAAATCAATCCATTCCTCAACTACCTTATTTGGGTCCTTTGTATTTGCTCTAATCTCAAAGGGAAGTGACTTCTCTCTTTCATGATAATGTTGTCGTAGCAGGCCTCTCTAATGTTCATTCTAAATGAATTAGGCTAGCGCCTTTATCTGAACATCTCCCACAAAAATTAGTGGGTTCCATGCAATATCATATGGAGCAGCCATATTATGTAAATAGAATTCACATAGTTGATCTTTCATGTCTAGTGTGGCTTCCTAATAAGCTTTTAAAAACAATGTTGTTGATGATAATGAAACAAGAAGATCACTAACTAGCTGACTAAATCAAAAACTTGAAAATTTTCCCTACAAGAATAGGGTGTAGACCCTAGCAGGTGGTCTACATCTTATGAGTTGAATAGTCATGTCGATCATTTCATCAATTTTTACCATCAACTTCTTAATTTCTATTTTTTTCTTTTTAATTTCTTTGCCATGCTTCACTATCAATTATGTCCTTTCTTTACTCCATTCCTATTGTAATTGGGAAATTTCTTCCATTTTATTCTTAGTGTAACTAGAGTCATGGTTTTCGGTATTGTTGGAAAATCATTATGCTCATCAAGGTTTGGATATATCTTTTTTTTTTTTATGATGGCTAACTGAGCCAATTTGTCTAAACCTGCTCCTTGATGTTAATAAGCATGCAACTGATTTTCCAATTCTTTAACCTTGTTGTCCAATCCTATCCCTTTCTTTTGGTACCCCTTTAGTTTTTCTTCTAATTCCTTGATTTCTAAAGAGTTTCTTGTAGCTCATTAACTTCCTCTTTACATTTTAAAAGTAAATTTTTTTCATCTTCCATAAAAATATCTTCATCAAAGTCAATCGGGGAAACAAGTTCCTCTTGGTTTACTGGGCTACTAGGGGGTTTAGGTTTTTTCCTCCTTGTAAATAAATCCTCTTCAAATTCATAATTTGAACTTGTTTCTAGATAAATAGGTTGCAAACACCTTACTTGTTCCTTATCAGCAAATAAATTTTCCTTTTTTGAGTCTATTTCTGACTCTATCATAACAAAAAAATTCTTATTGAGAATGAACCCTTCCTCTAGCAACACCCTTTTATTTTAGGGGGTGCGACCAAATTTTAGGTTGCATATGTATTTTCTACTTCCTTTTAGATGTAGGAGAGGAAGGTGTACATTCTCTTTTATGTTTTTAGACATGGAAGGGTTTTAGACTCTAGAGGTATTACGGGTTGTGCCTTAGAGGCTACAAGTTGGGTTTCTTGCATCTCTAGCTCTACTTGTATATTATTGATGCAAGTAGGTGAGGAGACTTGTGGGGAAGAGGTTACATGTTCCTCTTCCCCTTTTTTTGGTGGCTCATTCACCTCTTGAGCCCTATTTTCTTCAACTAGCTCAAGCCTCAAAGGTATGTTGTTTATGTTATGGCAAGCTAGACAATATTCCTAAGAAATATTAGGGAATTGGGCACTGAGGCTTCTCTTTATCAACATAGTGACTAAATAGTAATGAGACAAGTCAGACTAGTTTCTCCTTCTCTTATACTTGTCTCACACTCGTTTTAGCAAATTATACAAGATCCATAACATTCACAAGCCTCTAATGGTGAAGGTGAATTAATAACTTAGTGTATTATATACAAATGGGATTGTCTACCATCACATGTCAAGTAATTAATTATGTAAAAAACTATAGATGCCCATAACCATGCCAAGGAGAGTCATTTAGTACCTTGGGAAGAGGAATCCGATTTCTCTCATGACGATATGAATTCATTTCAAGTTGTAATGGCATCTGCTCATACTGGAAACTCCTCCCCAACTATGGACAAACCAAAGACCTCTACAACTTCCACTTCTGACGTGTCCACTCTCAAATCTCTTATTGTAGCTTCATCATTTTGTAATATGCTGGAAAATTGTTGTGGCATCACCTCATTGAATTGTGTAGGACAAAGGAAGTAATCAAGCCATTTGGCTTACTGAAAAATAGGTAAGCATGCTTGGTCTTCTAGTAATATATTATGAGTTGTTTGTTCCTTTTTGACAATGTCTCCCCCCGTTCTGTAATTCTATTGAATTCTTTAGATGAATTATTCTTCAATATACTCACTGATATGCCTTATTTTTTTCCTTTTAAATGGCTATGATCTCTATGTTTGTAAATGTGTAATTTTTTACGGTGCTTTTACCAAAGATTACTTGTGTTGGTGTATGCAACTTACAAATTAACCAATTGATTATTAGCATGTGAAGGTACAAGGTTTTAGTATGGCACCCAAACCAAATATTTCCCACATTTGTAATTAATGTGAAATCAACCCTCCAACTTAAAATATCAAATTTTCTTCAAATGGCATGGTATATAGGAAGTACAAATTTTTTATTTTAAAGCATTGTAGAGATGTATATATTATAAAATAAATGTTGCAAGAATGCGAAACGTAGATAAAAGAAATGGTGTTAATACCAATTATATTTGATTTTGTGAAAAACATATGGTATTTTTGTGATGATGAGAAAGGTGGTATGTGTAAATGATGTGAATGATCATCGAGAAACAACAAGGTGAGAGAAATATGATGATGGAAGTAAATGGATGTGATTGCATGTAGTTCACAGTATGGAGAATCAAGTGAATGAATGACACATGTCCCTTGAAATATATACAGAAGAAAGGTTGTGACATGCATGGAAATTATTGTGAGTGAAATGGCATGTTGCATGTACAATTAGTGATGAACGCGGAGTGGTTTCATATAGATAGAATGAGAGTGATGTCAGTAGAAATTTATTATTGATGTGTGGTAAATAAAATGAGCTGGATGTAGTTGATGCAGTGGTAGTAAAATAGGTCCCTTGTGTAGTGCCTCAAGTTTGTTGCTATATGTCTCATGAGAAGAATTGTGTGTATCATTGTTTCATGTATCTAGAATGGTGTTTTCTAGATGTATATTTTATTGGAGATGGTGTGTGTATGTGCACGCATTTGTTTGTTTTTGTTTTTTTAACTGAGAATCATACCTGTTGAATATCAGTAAGTGAGTTGGTTGGGTCATCTACAAATATAGCAATAGATGATTTGATGGTTTCTTCATGATTGATAATCAACTTTGAGTTTGGTAATTTTGAGGATGGTGTAAATTTATATTGCAAGTGTTATAAAAATTCTTCTTTATGCAATAGATTTTATAGAGATTGAGATGGTGTTTGTTTACCATCAAAGAGAATTTGATTGGATCAATCATAATTAATTATACTGCTCCATTTTGAAGGACTTGCTTTATTTCGTTAGGACCTAGCCACCATGTTTGTAATTTACCTTTGTGGTCCTTGTATCTTAAATCATAGAGCAATGCCCAATCCCCTTCATGAAATTCTTTAGTCTTGATGAACTAGTCATGTCATTTGATTCTCTATTTTTGAACAATTTTTGTATGATGGATTGCTTCCACCCTTAACTCATTTGGAGAATTGAGATTGTGTAGTTTGTTTTTCTGAGATTTAGAGAGATCCATTCTAAGTTGCACCATTGTTCTAAGTGTTTTATGTTCAAATTCAATGGGGAGGACAATATTTTTTATATATAATAATTCATATGGCATAAATCCTATGGTGGTTTTCCAGGTCGTCCTATATGCCTAGACAACTTTTGGTAACGGTTTTTCCTAGTCCTTTCCATGCAATTTCATTAGGATGGTTTCAATTTCTCTATTTGTAACCTCAACTTGTCCATTTGATTGCAGGTGGTAAGAAGTTGGCTTCTTATGTCATCACATATTCCTTGACCAAATGGGAAATCATATCTGAAGTAAATTGTGGTCCTTGATTTGTGACTATCTCCCTAGGTATGCCATACCTTGTGAATATTTCCTCATATAGGAAGGTTGCAACTTTGTTATCTCTAGAAAAATTCAATGCATTAACCTCTACCCATTTGGTTAGATAGTCAACATAGACTAGTATATATTCCTTATTGTTGGAGGTAAGATCTATTGGTCCAATGAAATCAAGACCTTGCTTGTCAAATGGTGCAATGACCAATTTGTTATTATGTGGAGCTCGATCAAACTCAAAGTTTAAATTTTCCCCACTTTGTCTGAATGTGTTTTCCCCCTAAATCAATCAATGAGAGAATGCAAGGGGGCAAAGCCCCTCTTGCAGGGTCTAGGGGGAGCACCCCCTGGTGGGGCTTGAGGATGGATCCCACGGTGGGGGTCTCAGGGATGTTGGGGGTAGTGCTCCTGAAGCAAAATTTGCTCAGTTTTACTAAAGGGAATTTATTATCAGTTGCCATTTAGAATACATTTAAAATGGTTTGTAAAACTATCTGAAGAAATTAAAAGTTTCTTCCTACAAATAAAATTTGAACTAACACGAATTTGAACAATCACATTTTGTCTTTGGTTTCCTATTTTTTTATGGTATTGGTGTAACTGAGTGTGTGGTTTCATTGCAAGGTGTGTGAAATAGGTAGAAGTTGCAGGTCATGGATTTAGTGACTATTATTAACGCAAGGTTGAGCATTGGGCACACGTAGCACTGTAAATAGAAATACAGAGTAGTGGAAATGATTAAATTTGTTGTTGCAAGTTGTCATTGTTGCTGCAAGTTATTGTAAATTACATTTGCTAGGAATTTAATATATATTGGACTATTATTTGTGGATGTAGCCCAAAAATTAGGTGAACCACATTAAAACAAATTGTTGTCTCGCTATTTTTCTATTATTTTTCATTCCTCTATTATTTTATTATGTTGTATAATTATAATCTGGACATAATTGGTATTTTGAACCCTCTCTTCCCGCCTGTAATTCCCAACACAATTGTGGTTGCAGGGGTATATCATCACTCTTGGTAGGTCTACCCATCCTCTGACGACAATCATATATTCTTGTATACTTGATTGCATCTTTATGTAGTTATGGCCAATAATATCCAGTGTTTAAGATCTTGAGGGTTGTCCACCTGGTTTCAAAGTGTCCTCCACAAGGCTCATCATGACAAGCCTTCAAAATGTCATAAACTTCATCTTCCTTCATGCACCTTCTCATAAATTATCAAGTCATGTGTAGAAAAGATAGCCAACCACCCATGAATATGGAAAGTTATGTTCAACTAAATTTTGCCTTTCTCTTGGTGAAAGATGTGGGGTTGCCCTACTTGCAACCAAATAGTTGCCTATATCTACATACCGAGGTTTATGTATTGTTAAGGTAAACAAATGTTCATCAAGAAAAGAGTCATCTACAATTTATTCTTTTGTTTTGATATCTAGCTTTGAGAGAAAGTCAACTACCATGTTTACTTTGCCCGGTTTATCCATAATAGTGATATCAATTTTTTGCAACAATAGTAACCATCTATCAACCATTCATTTCATCAAATATCATATTGTTGTATGATCGGTATGAATAAAAACATGATAACCAGTGATATAGTGCCTAAATTTGTTAATTTCATAGACTACTACTAACATCTCCTTCTCTAACAGTCTAATTAAGCTCAACAACTTGTAGATTTATATTTATGTAGTAAATGACATACTCCAAATGACCTTCCTTTTGTCCTAAAACAACTTCTTAGCAGATTTAGAGTCATTTGTATGTATATGAAAAGGAACTATCCAGTTAGGTTCTCTCAAAATAGGTGTCCTTATGAGAGATGTTTTAAGAGCTTCAAAAGCTTCTTGGAAAGCAATGGTATATTCAAACTCAATGTCCTTAGATACGAGGATAAACAAGGGGGCTAATATTTTACTAAAATCCTCAATGAATCTCTTGTAGTATCCTAGATGGCCAAGAAAAATTTTCACATCTTTCTACTTCTAGGGGGTAGGTAGATTGGAGATCACTTCTATTTTATTAGGATCCATTTGAATTCCCCTTCTCAACACAAAGTTTCCCAAAACCACTCCCTCAATGATCATCATGAAACATTTCTCATGACCAAGAGAGAGATTATGGTCTTGTCACCTTTAAAAGAACTTCTCCAAGTTTTTCAATGCTTGTTCATAATAATTTCCATGGGTGGTGAATTCATCAGTATATTTCCATAGAATCATGGGAAAAATCTTAAAATATGCTCAAAACAACCCTTTGGAAGGTTGCAAGGACATTACATAGCCCAAATGGAAAGACTGAGTAGGCATATGTACCCAATGGACATGTGAAATTTGTTTTATCCTGATCTTCTAGAGCTATTTTAATTTGATTATAGCCACTTAACCCATTTAGAAAAGAAAAGTATTTCTTCCATGCCAATGAATCTAACACCTAATTAATGAAGGGAAGAAGGAAATGATCCTTCCTTGTGGTTGTATTTAATTCTCTTAAATCCACACATACTCATCACTTGCCTCCTTTCTTAGGTACTATTACCAATGAGGAAACCCATCGGTTGTCTGATAAATTGGATATATACACCCTACATCTAACATTTTTTGCAATTTTGTTTTCACTATATCCCTTACAACTGGTTTCATCACACGTTGTGGTTGTATTATTGGTTTGTATCCCTCATTGATATAGATTTGTACACAAAGAGATTAGAACCTATTCCATTCATGTTGTGGTATTTCTAGGAAAATGTTGTTGTGTGAGCTTGCAACATTTTAAGCAATTTAGTTTGCTAGGAAATTATCAATTGATTATACATTAAGTGTTTTGTCGAGTGATATTTTTATTGGTCTTGCAGATGTCATGATAGAAGAAACATCTAGCCCTGATAAATTAAGATTGCAACTATGCAGAAGTAATGTATGGAATAATTGTGAGGTAGATTCAAAGCTTGTTGTAGGTATACTATTATGTAATAAACAATTCAAAAATGCTAAACATTGGTCTTGTTGCAGGCCCATTCCATAAGATTTTTGTATAATATTGTGAGGATTTCATCCTCATCATTAACATTGACCATTGGGATTCATTCAATGGTCATGAGTGTTTGCAGAGAATGTTGGTCATCATCTTCCAAGTTTGGCCAAACAAATTATTCTAGGTTGATATGAGGTTGTGTAGGATGTAGAGGACCAATTTTTTTGTTACATTCCCATTGGATGTCAAGTCAACATTTCTAAATGGTGAGCTGGAAGAAGAATTTTACATGGAACAACTAGAAGGATTTCAGTTAACAGATCGACCGGATATGGTGTGCAGATTAAAGAAAGCTTTATATGGATTGAAGCAAGCTCCTAGAGCTTGGTATGAAAGGTTAGACAAGTATTTGATTCAACAAGGATTTAACAAAGGTATGACAAATAATAATTTGTACTTTAAGATTGATAATGACAAATCTTGATTATGGTTGTATATGTTGATGATATTAGTTTTGGAGGAAATGAAAATATGTGCAAGATGTTTGCGGAAGAGATGAAAAAGAATTTGAAATGCCTATGTTTGGGGAGATGAATTTCTTTCTTAGGCTATAGATTAATCAAACAAAGAAAATAATTTTCATTTCACAGTCTCAGTATGTGAGAGAGATGTTGA
This sequence comes from Sequoiadendron giganteum, assembly GCA_007115665.2. NCBI lineage: Eukaryota > Viridiplantae > Streptophyta > Pinopsida > Cupressales > Cupressaceae > Sequoiadendron > Sequoiadendron giganteum. The sequence continues at coordinate 358,223,520 of CM021110.1, read as the reverse complement.
AGAAGTTTGGGATGGATGGATCCAAACCGATATGTACTCCTATGGTGATTGGTTGCAAATTGGGTAAAGATGATGACTCACCTAATGATGATCATAGCAAGTATAGATCTACGATTGGTGGATTATTGTATTTGAATGCTACTAGACCAGATATTATGCATGTGGTTTGTCTTGTGGCTATATTTCAAGCAGATTTGAAGGAAACACATGTTGCTACTATTAAAAAAATATTTAGATATTTGAATGACACTCCAGATTATGGATTGTGGTATCCTAAAGATACCGACTTTACACTTAGTGCCTATACAAATGCAAATTGGGTTGGATGTATAGATGACAAAAAAAGTATAAGTGGTGGTGCATTCTTTCTTGGATGTTAATTTGTGGCATGGTTGAGTAAGAAGCAAGATTTAGTCTCCTTGTCTAGTAGTAAAGTTGAGTATATTGTTGTTGTATCTTATTGTACACAAGTTCTATGGATGAAACAAACATTGAAAGATATCAAAATTCTATATGATGATCCCATTGCTATCTTTTGTGATAATACAAGTGCAATTAACATTTCGAAGAATCCTATGATGCACTCGAGAATGAAGCATATATCTATTAGATATCATTTCTTGAGAGAGAAGGTCATGGAGAATGAAGTAAAACTTGAGTATGTTTCAACGAAGGATTAGATTGTTGATATTTTCATGAAGGCTCTTACTAAAGATACTTTTGAGTATCTCCAAGAGAAGTTAGGGGTTATTGCCCCTCCTTTCATAAACTAAGATGCATTTGGAGATGCATCAGTCTAGTGGATTCATGGTTATATCTTTTTGGCTTGATGTTTGGTGGCTACCTCTCAAGGGGAGCAGGTAGTTTCAAGTGTTGTCATTGTGAGTATTCTATTTTCATGTCAAAGGAAGATTCAATGAACATATCTTTTGCCTTTGCCATTGATGTCAAAGGGGGAGAGAAAGCATGTGAAAAGTAGAGAAATCTAATGAGAGAAAGCAGGTAATAAGGAAGATGATCTTCTGAGGGGGAGAAGAAAAATGAAAAATCTTGAGAAGTATATTCAAAATTGGTATGGTGTCTTTGATGGTTTTTTCACATCATGTGTTGCCATCAATGAAAAAGGGGAGATTGTTGCAAGAATAGAGAAAAGAATGAAGGTGTTATCATTGATGTCAACTAGTCAATTGTTATCTACTAGTTGTTGTTGGTTGTATATGTTGAGGATATTGAGAAAATTATATTAAAGAAAGTTTACAGGTATTCAGTTGTTGCTCTAGTATTTTCCCCTATGTTTGTGCGGTTCAAATATGTTGGTCATGGTTGTTGAAGGTTTCTATATCCATATTTTTGGTTGTTGGTTCATTGTGAAGTTCTAGTTATGTTCACCAGTTGCGAACTATGTTTTTTTATGTTTTGGTTGAGGTCCAGGAGAAAAGTTGTTGGTACGGATTTCTCTTTGATGAAGTCTTTTGACTTGCGGTTCTAGAGTTAATATTTTTTGGTTGCATTGAAGATACTTTTGGTTTCTATAAGTTTTGAGCTTAATTGTTCTATGTATTTTACACTGGTTTGGCCGACCTTGTGTTCAACACCATCTTCAAAGTTAATGAAGTGTGTTAGATATATTTTGGGTCCTGGTGAAGCATGTGTTTGGGTTTCCCTCATTCTAATTCCACCCTAGGATGTTTTGCGCCAACCTAATTTGAATTTGAAATTGGATGGCTGACTTTGGATCTTTTTCAAGGTTAGAGATAGTATAAATACAAGATGAGTTAGTAATGAAAAATATACAAGAGAAAAGAAGGAAGATAAGTGAAAGAGTAGATGTGATATTGATGATATTTAGAAAGTGTGTGTGGCAAATCAGTGTGAAGCTTAATGCTGAGTTTCTAGATGCAGTGAGCAGAAGGCGAACTCTATCATTCATACAAGTTGATAAAGTAACTGTGGTGGAATCCTTTGTTGCATTGGGATTGTAGTCTCTCTGTAACAAGTCTTCTTTGTCTTCTTTGTATCTATGTGGCAGTGAGACCTCCAAGTTGTAGCACTGTGGACAATGAGTCCTTGTTTTAGGCAGTGAGCCTTATCTCAGGCAATGAGCCTTGTTTCAGGTAGTGAGCCTTTTTGTAATCAGTTTGATATTCTCTATAGTGTGAGTTAATCCTCACCGTGGTTTTTCCCTCATTGGGTTTTCCACGTAAATCTAGTGTTATTGTGTTTATGTGTTGGATTTGAGTTTTTGCATTGGTATTTGATGACCAATCATTTAAAAAGTTTTAAGTATTAAAACTGGTGTTTGAATTAAAGGTTAAAATCTGTGACAACTAATTCACCCCCCTCTCAATTGTCCTATTCAACAAATAAACATTGTAAGACAAAGGGTCCTAAGGCATACCTTGTGATGGAGCTTTTAAAATTTTACAAATTTTGGTATACCCCATGAAAATTTTGTCAAATTATCACCCTTGTGCCTGATGGTCTTATGTTAGGGTTTAGTGGTTTGTTACCCTTGTTCAAATTTTGCAAGATTGTTAAACTTATATTTTTAAGTTTACCCGCTATACCAAGTTATCGATCATCTTAGTTATGACTTATGGCATCGCATCCATTATTTTACTGGCCCCGTTGCTTAGGTTTGCTGGTCATTGGGCATTTGTTAAGTTCTTATACTTCATGGTTGGCTTGAAATATTTCGACTTTTAAAGACTTATGTCTTGAGTCTTTAAACTTTTTAAGGGGTCGTTGCCTATCACGTAGACAAACAAATGTGCACGTTCAGAAATCCAAGTCGTTGGATTTAATGATCAAAATCTAAGCCATCACGCATGTTGTGCAATATTAAAATAATGAATTTTGGCTAGGCTGCGCGATTACGCCACACGTCCTTTTGTTCAAGTGGGACCCATTTCCCACCATTGGCTTGATCTCCCATTGCACAGGATTGATGACTCTGATGTGTCATTGGGTCTCAATTAGAGTTGTAGCATGCATGTCATGAAAAATATTAAATGGTTTCACCTAACACCTTACATGACTTACGCGATGGTGACACATGGACTCTGTTGGTGGCATAAGGAGGCTAGATGGGGCTTGCGGGTGGTAAATGTATTTTCTAACTGGGAGAAGTACCATTGGCTGATGGATTTTCCATGTGATGCTGTGGAATTTTTAAATGTTTTTGACTCTATCTAAGTCGGTCGATGAGCCAACACACTGATGCATCGACGACCCATATACAAAATACAAAATTGGCCATGTGATGGCTAAGGAGACTTTGCAAATGGTGAGAAATAATGGTGCAAGCTCTTTGAAGGATATCAACCTGACTTCCATGCGATGTGAAGGGCTATTTCCTGGTGATTATGATGGATTGTACACTGATTTCCATGTACCTAGGAATTAACAGTGATGATGCAGATGCCAATGAATGATCTTTTGTGCTTCAATTGGAGCATTGATGATTGTTTCATCAATTCACCAAATAAATATGGATAATGGTTTTTTATTTTCACCATAGCAATTAAGATTTTGGAGTGCTCTATGTTTGAGTAGTTGCTCCTGCAAAGGTTCGAGTCTTGGGTAAAATGAGCAAGTTGACTGTGTCTCCATCAATTGTGCGTAGATCAGGCAGAGGTAGTGTTCAAAAATTTGGTGGTGATTTCCCATTGGATGAACAAGATAGTCTTCAAGGCTCTCTCACCTCGAAGATGGAAAATATGAAGCCCATCTCAGGGGTCACCAGGTGCAACTCTCGACTCAAGGGTCAAGTTGCAAGGTCAGAGGTGACAATGCTTAACAAGGAGAGGAAACCTATAGAGCATAAGAGGGGATTAGGGGCCAAGTTGAGGTACGGTCGTGGCTCTCTAGGTCAACAAGAATTCACCCATTGATGTCTCTAATGGTTTTGGTGGTAGTGAGGCAGAGACTGACTCTGATTACAACTATTTCCTCACAACTTTGACTGAAATGGTCGATGTTAATGAAGAGGTCCTCACGGTTTCTCCAATTACCACGGTGGTACCATGTAATGTTGTAGACTCTGGTGCTGATAAGTGTGATGATGAAGATGAGGTGGTTGTTTCACCTCCCACTAAGGAAAAAACAAGAAGTGGTCATCTGTATCATGGTCGTGGTGTTGTTCCGAATTTCAGGTGATGGTGTGTTTTTTGGGGTTTTTAAATTTTTGTTGTGATGTTGATGCTGGTTCTTTTGGAGTTCGACATGGACATGGATGATGAGGCCTCTGATGGTATTTTGTTATGGGTATGGTGACACCGAATATTTATGTAGGTTGTAACATTTTTGATTCCCTTATGCGGTAAATGATTATATCCAACCGTTTGGGATTTTTTGAAATACAAATGAAATTCTATTTTGAAATAAAATTTTGGTGAAATGTAAATGTAATGAGCCCAATGCTTGTCGCTCTCTTATGCTATAAAAGAGATCTCAAGGATCATTGCAATGGTCAAATTTTTGAGTCTATTAAGATTTAGGTAGGGCAGAGTGAACACAGAACATGTTGAATTCCTGATGAATTTGCCATTAATTGTCTTGGGTAGGGTATATGTATGAAATAGTCTTAAATGGTCTTATGCAGTTACTGATATCGAAAGAAATCTGAAATTTTTTAATTATGTGCTCTCCTATGCATTGTTAGGATAGACTATGAGTGAAATTAACAAGTGTAATTTCATTTATCTTTCAAAGGTTTATTTAAAATGTATGATTCTTCTGCTTGCTTCGGCTCAATGAGTTAATTAAATGCTTAAGGAATAATTTTAAGTTTGTGATAATGGGCTAAGGATTTGATAAGTAGTAATGCTTTAAATGTAGTGAAGTTTTGTGATGTAATGCATTATAAAAATGTTCACCCATATCAAGATGAATTATTGTATATGATTGAATGTTTCATGCTTGACTCCTACCCAATTTGATGAGGCACTGGCTTATTCATTTAGAATTCTCATAGTTTATTGGAATATGATAATACCCATTTATGGATTCAAGGTCAAAACGCCACTTAATTCATATTCTATTCATGATGAGATGCAAATCTCAAAGTTACCAAATGTTCCTAGCAACTTAGAGGTCATTTGTTTAAGGTTGGCCAAGTCTCCGATAAATTATATTTAATTGCACCTAATAGGAACAAATCTATGTGTAGAAGTGTTCTCAAGAGATTAGAAATCATATGAACACAATAAGGAACACCCTCCTTGGTCTCACAGAGCCTAAAGAGTAAGAGTAAAGGCCTTGGGATCTTTTCTCGTCGTGTTGGCTTCCTAGTCTTGAATGTTCTTGAATATAAGGTATGACATCCCTTTAGAGAAGTCTGGGGCCTAGCATGAAAAAACACCAACACCTTGTCTCTGCTACCATGGTTTGCTTTGGGAAATATAGAATACTTGACCTTCCTCATCTTCTAGGATACAAAATTCAGGTTTTCCTTGCTTCTCCTCAGAAATACTAGCAATGTTTTTGCACTTGCAATTAACCCTTTTATGATGGTAGTGTGGACAATATTCTATGAGAGTAGCCTCTGCTTCTTCTTATTTCTTTTTAATGTGCAAAGTGTGCAATTGGGTTGCAAGGTGGATGATTATATATTTCTTCATATTTGATAGAAGGTTGATGAGTTCCACCCTAGAAACACTTATAGATGTTTTGGTGGAAGAAAAGGCTTTGACACACCTAGTCTTCTTCATAGTCAATCTTGAATAGTTTCTACATAATTTGAAGATTTCATCAAAAGAAAAATGAGAAATATCCCTTGCTCCAATGAGGTTCAATGCATCTAGACAATTTTCATTCACCCCTCATAGAAATACCAATTTCAGGGACTCTAAGGAGATCCTATTCTGGTGTGATTTTTAAGGCAAAATTGGAATCTCTCCACATATTTTTCAAGGTGTTCACATTCCTTCTATGACATTCAAAAGATATCATCTCTTTTCATATTTCCCCCCAGTAGTAATCTTGGTATATTTGTAAGATTTTTTCCTTCATTATTTCCCAATTTGGCATTATATTTTTTCCTAACCCCATGGACCGCCATAAAGTGAAATATTTCAATGTGGCTAGAAAGCGTTTCAACCTATGAGCATTTGTGGTATAATCATAGCTTTTGCATAAAAAATCAAACTCAAACATAAAGATATCAAGGTCTTTTGTGATTAAACTGTAGAAATTAGGTAAGGTTGAAGGAGGTATGTTCTTAAGGGCAACCACCCACTCTTGATTTTTTATGGGAAATTCAAATGTAATAGGTTTAGTTGGGCTACCTACTACCTCATCTACCATTAAGTTTAGATGTCTTATGGTGATTCTTCCAATATGGAATAACTACTGGTGTGGGCTATTTCTATGTAATTGATTCCCTCACTCAACTCTTCTAATGATTTTAGTTTGTCTATTGAACCAATGTCTTCAAATAATTCCTCTTGATTCTGGTTTGATGGAAGAAATCTTCCTAGAGTGTCCCTTTGCTGCCACATGCAATAGTGGATTGAGCTTAATAGCTTTTCCTGCACACTTTTAGTAAGTAATTTGGTATTGATTTATAATTTTTGCTTGTCCTAATTTTTGTAAAATTAAAACTCCTAAATTAAAAAAGCAAATTATAAGTGAACAAAAATAATAAAAAAATTTAGGAATTTTAAATTGTGGTACCATCCCCAACAATGATGCCAAAAACATCCAATTTCATGTATGTTCAATCAATTGATGTAGGAAATGCATGCATACAACTCAATAGACCAACATATCTCTTATTAAGAAATTCATTGACCTAGATGTATTAAATTTAATTTATCAATTAGCGAATTATAATTTCTTGGATGATGTTGGCACTGTATGTGTAGCTCAGAATTCTAAGTTTTTCCTAATCAATTGTGTATAGCAGTTAACAAAATTAACTCCGTCTAAAAGTAACTTAACTGAAAAACAACTTTATCTAGAGAAAACCTAATTAAATAACAATTGCTACGAGTAAAAGCTCATGTAGAACAATGATTAATGACTCAACTATGTAACAACTGCTTAAAGTAACTACGATAACGATTATTTTCTACTTCAATAATATAATTCAACTTTAAATTATGAAATACAACTTAGCAATTTATTCTACTATTAGTCATAACATAACTACAAGGAACATTATAGTTACCTTAAGTGGCCCTTGCTTGATTCATTACAATTCCCATGGCATCCTTCTTAAATCTTAACTCATAAATTCATGAAAAAGTTTGTATTTATCTTTATTGCAAATTGGATAGATTAATTGAGAACATAGAATCAAATTGATAGGAAAGTACTTATATCCAATCTACTAACATGAAAATATAATAGATCCTCGACCTCACAAGATCTAACATATATACAGGATCTTGGGAGTCTGATTATTCTTGGACTCAAAACAACTTGAAAATAATTGTCAACTCTCCCAAAAACATAGGAAGAGGACTCAATCTTATTCTAAACAAATATACAAAAATAATGGAGGTGAGAGTGTCAAAATCATATCAAGACTCTACATCATAAAGAAGACAATTATAACTGAAAATGTTCTTAATAGTGCATAAATTATTGTGATCCATGACCACTATTATTACAAATATCTTCTTTCCTCCATGAATATCTCTATCTAGTGACAACATAAAGTAAAATGATAGAATGATTTATAGATCGAGATTAGAATTCAGGGAAATAAGCATGAACCAATGATAGCAACCACAAAACTATCTAATCCAAGCTAACAAGACCCTAATCCAACAATGAAGCACAAATGATAATATAAATCACAATAATGAAGCAATAATACTGAATCTATATGTCATAGTTGATTCATCTCCATTTCTCTTCTCTATTTTGCTTTGTTTGTTCTCAGATTTTTAGTATACAAGATATTTGATAAGCTTGATGTTGATGCAAGATAGCTAGATCTCAAAATAACAAAACTTCAAAGATTGTGGTTCTTCAAGATGAACGAGATGAGAAGAAAAATCTCAAAGAATGTGGTTAACCTTGAAATGAGGATGATGGCTTGCTTTTATAGAAATCCCAATTTAAATGAAGGGTTAGGATTGAATAATGAGGTATCATGATTAATGAATGAGATTAATTGAGAAGAAAAGAGATAAGGATTGGAAGAATGGACCAAAACTCAATAAATTAGTTGAGATTTAGGGCTTGGCTAAGAAGAAATTCAAATTAAATAATGATAACAATTATTTAATTCAAAGGAGGGAAAATGAATAATTGAATAATTAAAAATAATTATTTAATTATAGAGGAAGGTGTGGTGTTAAAATATTAAATAATTAAAAATAATTATTTAATTATGGAGAAAAGAAAGTGATAAATAATTAAATAAATAAAAGAGAGAAAAGACTAACGAATAATTAAATAATTAAAATATTTATTTAATTATAGAGGAAAATGGAAATAAATAATTAAATAAATAAAATTTATTTAATTAAGGATAGAAAAAGATAATTAGTGACGTAATTTAAATAAAATTGATATTTATTTAAATTAATCAAGAGAGGAATAAGGTAAAGTGAATTAATTAAATAATTACGAATTATTTAATTAATAGAAGAAAATGACATTAGGAAATAATTAAAATTATTTAATTATGCATGGAAGAAGGCAAATTAGTGATAAAATGTTGCTTGCAGGCTCGAGACATTTTGAGTGTCTACATTTTGCCCTTCTTTGACATAATGTGATTTCAAGCGTTGTGTCAAAGAATAATAAAAAAAAAATCAGCTCAAGATTTGCCCTAGTGTGCCCTGATGAATGCAGGATAGGATGATGCCCCCTCGAGAAAATTGATAAAATTTTAAAAAGTTCCAAATTTTTTGGCAAGTTTACCGATAAGCAAGTTGGATAAGCACAAATGCATTGGTGATGGAAAACTAGGCTCAAAATTTGATCTAGGGATGAATGGATGGGATGTTAGTACAAAAGAAGCTGGTGAGGATGGAAAATGAACAGATGAATTGGGACTGCTATCTTGAGATCTTGCTAATAAATGATCAAGATTTTATTTTATTGCATAATTATCATCACAAAAATTTATTATGGCGATGGATATAGAACACCAAGATATGCCATAGATGAAGATGTAATATGTTATCCCTTGTGAAAACAAACATGCAACAAACAAGGAATGTCATGACTCAAACTAGTAACTATAGAACCTTGTTGGAATATCTGAGGAAGTAACCATAGATCACATTGATCCTAACACAAGAAAGTATTAGATGACCTTTTGTTTGCATAGGATTTTTTGATTATGCTAAATGGAACCCTAATCACACACAAGGAACCAAGTTTCCCCAATCATATTGCCAAAATAAACCACAAACATAAATCAAAGAGAAAAAGGTCATGATCCATCATCACTCCTCTAAATCCTTTTAAGACATCCTTGAGGGCATACTAACATGACCATAGATAAATCAGATAAAAATATAAGACAAACTAGACCAATGATTCAACAACCATTTAGATCTTTTGCCACATTGTATGATCAGATTTTAGATAATGATAAAGTCTAGTTTTAGGAAAGGAAGCATGTTGTATAAGCCCAGGGAGCTTGACGATGCAATGTCTTGTATAAGACAATGGATTGATTTGTGTATGGTTTCAGGAATGGCACATGTCGTATAAGATGTCGAGTCTAGTTTTGAGGGAGCAACAACTCATATAAGACAGTTCAATAGGATTAATGGATAAAGTCTAGTTTCAGAAATGCAACATGTTGTATAAGCCCAGGGAGCCCGACGATACTACATATTTTATAAGACTGTTTGATAGCTAATAAGGATTATTTGATGTTTTTTGATGTTTAATTTTGATGTTTTGATAGGTACCTATGTTTAGGCAATTGATCTATTTATAGTTGAAGATTGATTGGATAGTTTTCTTATTGTTTAATGATTTGGATAAGCTCAATTCTCTTGTTTGATAACTGCTTGTGTCTGCTCAAAATGTCAACCTTAGCAAGGGACAATTTATTGTGAGATGGATTATTGGCACAAATGAATTCCTTGTTATGAAAAACCCTAAGGGATTTCCCTAATGCCTCGGGGGCTCATCAATGATGGCCTTGCCTACGTAAAGTGTAGAGACAATGTAGTTCAATTGACCTTGACCATGGATAGTTTATTATGAAGATGCAAATATGGAGAGTTGACAATTTATTATGACAAAACTAAAGGATTGAACTAAGCCTCAGGGGCTCATCGATGATGGCCTTGTCTACGTGAACTCGCAATGGCAACATAGTTCAATCGACTCTAACTATGGATAGTTTATTATGAAGTATGGATGTGGATGGACTGGTAATTTATTATGAAAAAAGCTAAAGGATTGACCTAAGCCTTGGGGGATCATCGATGATGTCCTTGCCTACATGAAGTTGTAGAGGCAACATAGTTCAACCACTTGGACTGACACAAACTCTATTTTTTGGAGTTTTTAACACTTTTTTAGTTTTTGGATTTTTTATTTTTTATTTTAACATTTCATGATTTTTTTAGATTTTGATGTTTTCTGGTTTTTATGGATTTTGACATTTTCTGGTTTTTTTTTTGGATTTTGACATTTTCTGGTTTTTTTTTTTAATTTTGACATTTTTTAGTGTTTTGGATTTTGAAATTTTCGAAAACCGACTTGAATCTAGGATCCATTGTAGGATGTAAGTCCAAGAATTTCCCCCAGTCAGGTATAAGACCAACTTATTATGGATGCAAAAGGGATGTGAATGGATATGAAAGGATGAAGGACACTAAGCATCAATGATTCTTAGGCCATGAGAACAATAACTAAGCTTTTATTATGAATGGATGGGAAAAGCAAGATCTTATTGTAGAATGAAATATGCACGAGGGGTCATGGATAGAAGTGAAAAAATCAAATGAAATGATAATAGATGATGGAGCAAATAATGACAACACATGGCGCATGTTTGCTAGGTTTTCACCATGGTACTTATCCAAAGCACCACTTAAGTGGTTTTCACTATTGGATAAATTATTTCTCTTTACTTATTTTTTTTTCCAAAAAAAATTGTCATCGAGACGCTTGTTTTCCAGGTTTTCATTAGGGTAACATTTTTTTTATGGGCTTCTTTGAAAGCTAGGTATAATACTTGTGAAGGTGTATGATATTAATAGGATCAGATAACAATTCACCTTCAGGAGTGGCAAGATGATAAGTGCCAAATCCATATGTTGCGGTTATGATGTAAGGACCCAACCAGATAGGTGCATATCTAGATGACCATGCTAGATGAAAGGGTGATTTGAACAAAGGGTGTGAATGATGGTTTCAAAGGATGATTGATGCAAAAAAACGAAGGGAGCTAGGGTATTATTCTTAACATGCACACTACATGGGCCATCAAGCTTCACACAAAAATGAGTTTGGGCAACCAGTAAGTTACAACACATGAAGGGGTCATCCTCAAAGGTCCATCGAGAAACATCACCAAAGGAGATGGAGTGATATGATGGGTATGTGGATATGAGTGGATTTGGTAGAGTATATGGGTGGGATGAGGATGACGAAGATGGAGACTTGGGATCAAAAAGTTCACCTTTTGAAATTTTGCTTTGATGAATGCCCCTACTTATTTTGGACAGAGAGGCATAATTAGAGATCAATTTTTGCTTTCATTTTTGAATTTTATTTTCATCTTTTCTTTGTCTGATAGTGTTTGATTTTGATTAAATAAATTTTCTTGATCTTTATTTCTTTGTGTGCTTTCTTCTGATTTTGGATCTCCATTTGAAAAAGGCACTTTCACTTTTGATTTTTGAGTTGTATCCTTGTTATTTTCTTGAGGTGATACTTGTTGATCCATGTCTATGAGATGGATGAACGTGGGTGAGACATATGAGATAGATGAGGTGACAAGAATGTGTGGTTCATAAAAAAGGTTGGCGATGCACTCAATGGATTCTTTGTGACTATATTTTGGCACTATTAACATCATAGAAGGCTTGCACATCCTTAATGAGTTGGTAAGAAGGATCAATAAAGGTAACAATAGGGGATGCACACCCTGACTCAAGATGGTCAAAATTGAAGGATCATAGCTTAGAAGATGGAATGGAAGGAAGAGGATCATGAGATGTAAAGGGATGATCTTGAATATCCTCAATAGGATCATGATTAAAGAGGGGATTATAATAAATGTCATGATCAAACATGGGATTATCATAGGCTTGAAAGGATTAGGACAAAGTGGATATGGTAAGGACTAAAAGATCTTTAGGTTACCAGAACATTTCCATCTAGGTGTGGTCAATTGTTTGCATATTCTCACAAAGATTTGGAGCTGACTTAACATCATCCTTAGGGGTCTAGATATTCTTAGCAACATTAACATCTTTAGCTACAAGCTTAGGTGATGTAGATAGCTTCCTAATGTAAAATAAGCTATCAATACAATACTCTCCATGTCCTTGGTCCTGAATCTAGATTTTACCTTCGGGAAGGGGAATGAATGGAGTGGAAGATGTGGATAACGAGGAAGGATCAATTGTGATTTGAGGAGGTGGGAGAGGCTTCCCGATTGATAGTGTGATCCCTTTAAAATGTCAAGTCCTAATGTGAGATGATAAAATGATGTAATAAGAGGAAATGACATAAGAAAAGGGCACCTCAATGATTAGCCTAAGAAATAGTAAACATAAAAGCAAGATAAGATAAATTGATTGTTGATTATACCTTCATGTTGCTCCTTCCTTGGTTGGCCCTTGATCTTTGGATGTCTTGTGTGCTCCTTGGATGATAATGGAGTGAATTGGATGCAAGATGCAAGATGGATTGATGAGAAATACTATGGAAAAGCTAAAATGTTGCAAATAACAATTTGACAAGAGTTTGGTAGCAAAAGACTTCATCCCCTAAAATGAGAGAAATGAGGGGGTATTTATAGGATAATTGGAATTCTCTAGAGAATTCAACGGTTGAGATTGATCCAACAAAGCCAAGATGAAGGGCTATGGTGAGTTGAGGACTCACAAGCCCTCAAATCTTGACATGTGGAATGTGAGATGGCCTAGGGTGGAATGATGTGGAAATAAGGTGGAAGAGAAGTACATGATGTGGAGGAAGGACAAGTACCTTGTAGGTACTTTGGGGGATGAGAAGATTCTTTGGAGGAATAAAAGTGAATTAAAAATTCACAATGATTGGAAGAATCTAGTGGATAAAAGAGGGTTTCTAAAAAGGTGGGGATTTTCCACATGTGAGAGATGTGACAAGTCCAAGGTTCTAGAAGCCTTGGGCACATGTAAAATGACAAGTCACATTTGCATGGGGATAGGGTAAACCTTGGAAGAACAAAATGTGAATTAAAAATTCACATGGGGAAGAGAGGAGCCTTGGGTGAATAAAAAGGAATTAAAAATTCCTTGGGGGATGGGGAGAGTTGACCAAGGTACCAATTGATTAAGGTTGTGAAAACACAAGATTAAGATAATTAATGGGAGATTAGAAGCAAGTGCGAGATTATGGAGGATGTGACATTAACCTTGATTAAGTGGTGCACATTCTAATCACAGATTAATTAATTTAATCCGGATTAAAAGAGGATTATGGAGAATGTGATAAGGAGAGAGAAAATGAGGAATTAAAAATTGATTTTTAACCAAAAAGGTTAAGTGACTAAATTAAATAAATTGTCCTATTTATTTAATTTAGAGAAGAAATTGTGTAAGGTAAAGTATTTAATTATTCAATTACATACTTTAGGAACCTTAGGCAAAAAATGAAATAATGATTAAATAAATTATTTAATCACTATTAATAACATAGATGGATAGAGTAGACGATTTTGATCATATGAAAGTGATCAAATTTAGATGTCTACATTTTGCCCCTCTTCGAAGTACCGTTAGAATAACCATGCTTCAAAGAAAAATAAAATGTAGATGATTCTATAGAGGAAGTAACCAGAAGATGATGCCCCAGCGTGGGGAGGAGGACTTGAGCGGCCCAATTAGTGGAGAATGGATGAAGGAGCAACATGAAGGTATAATTAACAATCAATTTATCTTATCTTGCTTTCATGTTTACTATTTCTTAGGCTAATCATTGAGGTACCCTTTTCTTATGTTATTTCCTCTTATTACATCATTTTAGCATCTCACATTAGGACTTGACATTTTAAAGGGATCACATTTCTGGCACGCCTGGTGGGACCCACAAACGGGTCCCTTCACTTCACGTTTATTGTTGTTTAAGTTCTTTGCAGATTCAGGTCACAGAGGGGTGGATTTGCCCTACAGAGGGGCGGACTTTCCCTCTCGGGCACTGCAGAGGGGTAGATACGCCCTCCTGTTTTGACATTTTTGATAGTTTTTATTGCAGAAGTGCGGATACGCCCCCACGATCCGACATTTTTGATAGTTTATGTAGAAGTGCGGATACGCCCCCGCATTTCGACGTTTTTGCTAACTGTTTTACGGCAGAAGTGTGGATACGCCCCCACGTTCTGACGTTTTTGCTAACTGTTTTCTGCAGAAGTGCAGATACGCCCCCGTGTTCTAACGTTTTTGCTAACTATTTTCTGCAGAAGTGTGGATACGCCCTCGTGTTCCGACATTTTTGGTAATTATTTTCTACAGAAGTGTGGATACACCCCTATGTTTTGACATTTTTGTTAATTGTTTTCTACAGAAGTGCAGATACGCCCCCGTGTTCCAATGTTTTTGCTAACTGTTTTCTGCAGAAGTGCGGATACGCCCCCGTGTTCCGATGTTTATGCTAACTGTTTTACTACAGAAGTGTGGATACAGCCCTGCGTTCTGATGTTTTTGCTAACTGTTTTCTACAGAAGTGCGGATACGCCCCCGTGTTTCGACGTTTTTGCTAAAAAAAATTTACAGAAGTGTGGATATGCCCCTGTGTTCTGACATTTTTGCTAACTATTTTCTACAGAAGTGCGGATACGCCCCCATTTTCTGACGTTTTTGCTAACCATTTTTTGCAGAAGTGCGGAAACGCCCCCGTCTTCCAACATTTTTAACACAATTTTCTGCAGAGGGGCGGATATGCCCTCCTGTTCCAGCATTTTTCACAGCTAACATTTGCTTGCAGGGCCTTTAGTTCATTCAAATTTTAAAGGTTTCTTTGCTATTTTATCTATTCACTTAGCATAATTAGGGGGAAGTAATACTTGATGTTTGTTGTGTCTGTTTTTCATTGTGTTACCCTAAGGGGGCATTGGTTTGTTTTCATCTTCCCCTTGCACGTTGTGCGGATCCGGGGGGTAGTTGGAAACGATTAGTGTCTTCTTCTTAGCAGGACCTGCTTGGAGATTTCATCACCCCAAGGGATGATCCCAACCATGCGTATCGATAGGGTATACAAAGGGGGGAGAGCCAAAGTTATACCCCAATCCAGTTGCGTTGTAATTGGCAAAGCATCGAAATTAGGGTGATACCTAGATAGACATGAAGAGTTGGTCTGAGTCTTTTAGTATCTCGTTGGGGTTCCTGACTCACGCTTGTGACGGACTGGTGTTCACAGTTGTGCCTCACGTACCGAGCGTATATCGAGGACTCCCTAGAAACCTTGTTCATCCTAGAGTAAGAACTTTGCTGACCATACCCCTTAACATTAATCATAGGATTGTGCTTGTTCAAAGTGTCTTTCTATGAGAAAAACCAGTAAATTTTGATAAGTCAGCCTCATTGAATCATTTCAAGTCCTTGCCATAATCCCATCATCCAAACCAAATCAGTTTCTACTATAGAGGGGTAGATACACCCCCTTGTTTCAGAATTTCTCACTGCAGAAGTGTAGATACGCCCCTATTTTAGCATTTTCCACTGCAGAAGTGTAGATACGCCGCCCTGTTTCAGCATTTTTCACTGCAGAAGTGCGGATATGCCCTCTTGATCCACTGTTTGACTGTAAAAGTGTAGATACGCCCTCCTGAACGGATAGTTTCATCTATTTGACCAATCCAAACATCTATTTGACCACTCCAAGTCTCCATTTGACCGTATGATCATCCTAAACACTCATTTAACCAATCCAAACATCCATTTAACCTTTCTAAAGCATTCATTTACCACATTCACATTGATCATTCCACCATTTGGGATACCCATCTTATCATGTGACCTAAACATTTGCACTCTCCAAAAAGATCACTTCATCAAGACATCTTCCATTTACATTCATCATCATCTCTCATCACAAAGTCCCCTAAAACCTTGTTTTAGGAGTTATCTCCCAAATTGACCAAGGCGTTAAGTTTGATCGTTATCCTACATATCAATCATTGTCTTCAACCTAATCAATCTGCTTCTATCTTGAGGTGTATTTGTGTTGTAAGTCAACATCATTGGCCCAAATCAATCCCCTTCTATCTCAAGACGGATTCGGTGTCGTGATCATTGGTTTAACCGGTTTAATCCGATCAACCAATGTATTAAGTCACCTAGGGTGGTTCTCGAATTGGGTTTAGGTCCCTCTCCATCAAATTCAATCCTCATCCAAAATCATCAAATTGATACATCATCAATTTATTCATCAACTTATCCAAACAATCCAAAACCAATCTTATCCAATTGATCCAAACAATCCAATTTTTATCCAAATCATCAAATTGATACATCATTAATTGATCCATCAACAAATCGTTATCCAATCATCAAATTAATTGATACATCATCAATTAATCCATCATCCAATCCAAAACAAAATTATCCTATCATATCCTCTGATCCAATGCCAATTTAAGCTCTAATCCCATTCTAATTGGAGCGTTTATCCCATCATCCTAATCTGAGCTTTTATTCAATCCCAATCTGATCTTTCATCCAATCCCCATATGAGCTTCCAATACATCCTAGTTCTCTATCCATCATTTATTCTTTCTTTCTAATTTTTATCCATCATGAATATCTATCCCCCTCTCACACGACCAATAATAGTAGTCAAGGGGAATCCTAATTGCATTGATGACGATAATGAAAATCTTGTTGATCATGAAGATTGTTATATAGATTCCCTTGATGCTATCATTGCTAGAAATCTCTCTCCAATCACCTCCCAAAATCCCACTACTTCTTTGAACTATCCCACCATGCCTTCATCCACATCTAATAACGGTCCTTATGCTACCCTTGGCAAGGGATATCCAACATCCTCACCATTGACATATTCATCATATCCACCCTCTCAACCTCTATCTTATCCAACATCTACATCCTCTTATCCTCATCATCATCAACAATCCCAATACCCCTACCTTAATCCCACATCCCAATCTTCCCATCATAATCCAACACCCACACCTTCCTATCACAATCCCCCATCCCAATATTCCTCCTATCCTAATCCACCATATCAATCCACTCATCCTAATCTACCATCCATATCCTCCTATGTCAACCCACAATACATGTCTTCCTATGGTGGTCCACCACCTCAATCTTCTTGTTCTAATCCAACATCCACACCTTTCTATCACAATCCCCCATCCCAATATCCTAACATTAAGTCCACATCTCCCCATTCTAATCCTTCATCCACATCTTCCTACTATCACTTCCCATCCCAATCTTCCTAATCTAATCCAACATTTGCATCCTCCTACATCACTCCCCCTTTTCCTGCATTATATCTTAATCCTCCATCTCCTCCAACCACTCCTAGTCCCCCATCTAGTCCCATCCACTCATCTAATCATAATCCTCCATCTCCTCCTAGTTCTGCATCTAATCCTCATCCACACATCCACTCATATAATCCTCCAATTCCTAATCCTAATCCTCCATCTCCTCCTAGTCCCCCATCCAATCCCATACCCACATCTAATCCTAATCCTCCATCTCCTCCTAGTCCTCCATCTAGTCCCATCCACTCATCTAATCATAGTCCTCCATCTCCTCCTAGTCTTCCATCCATTCCCATCCCTTCATCTAATCCTAATCCTCCATCTCCTCCTAGTACTCCATCCAATCACATCCCCACATCTAACCCTAACCCACCAATTCCTAATCCTAATCCTCCATCTCCTCCTAGTCCTCCATCCAATCCCATCCCCATGTCTAATCCTAATCCACCAATCCCTAATCCTAATCCTCCATCCATCCTTGATCCTCCATCCATTCCCATCACTCTACCTACATCCCTTCCAAATGTCACCCAAGGACTCTTAAAAGAAGAGATACCATGCCCTCCCACTCTATCATGTACTGTCACTTGTGATGAGGCCCTCCTCCATCCTACACCTATCCCTCCCATTACCATTCTTGATACCGTCCAAACAGTTGAGCCCGTCAAACCAATGAAATCCATTGAATCCCCATATTCTACTACTAGATCCACCCAATCCATTGAAGAAATCCAATCCCCTCCTCCTAGTCTTAATATTCACAAACTTCAATCCCATGACCTTCATGAATCCTCCATCCTCATATCTCCCCAAATTGAGGAGTCCCTCTAACACTCTTCCATCATCATACATCCCACACAAGATGAGTCATGTCAAGAGCTTGATCCAGAGCATACAAGCATATCCCCTCCTCCAAATCAAGATCCTACCATATCATCCAGTACATCCCAAGGTCATAATCCCCCATTCATACCATCTCATGATTCCTATCCTCAACCAAGTCATGATCCTATCCTCCCATCCACCCCATCTCAAGATCGCACTAGCTCATCCACTCCATCCCTTGATCCCCTTCGCATTCAAGATCCAATCACTCCATCTCATGAGCCCTTATAATCCATTGCCATAAATCCAAATCCCATCATACTCCCCAATTCCTCTCCTGATTCCTTATCACTCATTCCTCCTGATGCGGCTATCCCCTCATCTCCATCGCATGATCCTTCATCGCCCATCCCAATGCCACTTTTGTATCACCTTGGTCACATTATACTTATACATGGTGGCCTTCTTACATAAGCAAAACAACGCGTATGCACCACCCTACCTCTTCCACCTACTAATGTGCTTGCATCGTGCTTCCAAGAGAATAAGCATCCTACCATAAATCACATGCTACAAAACATGAACTATCAAGGAAAAGGTTTAGGCCTTCATGAGTAAGGTACTTTAGAGCCCATCCAAGGCAAAGAATATACAGGCACACATGGTCTTGGATATATCTCCCAAAACCTGCACTCTAAAGATGTTGGTACAACCTTCGTACATCCTAAACGATCCTCTTCTAAAGGAACAAGAGGTACTTTCCATCATTCTACCAAGTCGCCTCCATCCCCCCTCCTCCATCATATTACCTCAAAAAAACCGTCCATCTTCCTCCCTCATCCTCTAAATCCATTTTGGGTCCTTATGTCCCTCTATCCATTATTGCTCATCCTCCATCTACTATGGGTTCTTATATCCCTCCATCAAACCCCACACATCCTCCATATACACAGTCTATTTTGAGTCCTTATATCCCAAAATCACCCCCTCCATCTTATCCTATTCATCCTTTCATTCATCCACCCCCTCTCCCTCATACACAACATAAAAATCCTACCTTCATAACTCCTAATCAGGATAAAAAAGGCACATACCTACACATTCTCCATCTACACATAATCCATATAACCCTACCTCCATCGCTCCACATCATCCATCTCCTCACATCTATCCCCTTGCTACTAAAAGCACTTTGGATGCCAAAGCAAAAATGTATAAATCCAAACGTCCACATGAATCTAAAGCTCCTCATGTCCCCTTCAAAAGACATGTTGAAGAAAATAAAAATCAAGTCCAAAATCCAAATCAATCCAAAAGGCCACAAAGGCCCACCAAAGAAAAAATAAAAACCATGTGGATCCCAAAGAAAAAAGGTGCCATACCTTCAATTGAAAATTCCATAACGACATTCATAATTGCTATTCCCCCACAAAATCATTCCCCTCTTCCATCTCCTAAATCTATTTTGGGTCCCTACATCCCAAAAATAACTATCCCAACTCCTCCATTATCGCCACCCTCTCCATCCATTCCTCCACCTATCTTTTCACATCCACCACATGTGCCAATGTTGGTCTTGAACATCTTCCCCTACCATCATTCCATCCATACACTTTTCAACACCCCATCCACTATCCACCCTATCTACCCCATCAAATCCCTTTAATCCATCCTCTTGCATAATCCATCCCTGCTAATAAGGTTTTACCAACATCCGAATGGTTTCTTCAAATATGGGCTCTTATTACCTCATAGGGAACTTGATGCTTGAGTCCATCCATCTCCTTATCAACTATCCTCTAAATCCGCATATCCATATCTTTATCCATCTTCATCCACATCTTACTCCAAAAAGTTAAAAAGAAAAAAAAAATAGTAAAGAGAAAGTCATTCGTCCAATGGTGAAAACTTGGCAAACAAGCGCCTTGGATAAGTACCATGATGAAAACCTGTAAAATGGTTGTCATGCGTAAATTCGCCATCTAGTCTCCTTCCACGATTGGGGGCAACTTCCACTTACACATTCCTTTCCTCCATTTCCTACATCTTCCTATTTTCCACACCTTACCCATCATCTCCCATTCATATCCCAGTCCCTCCATCTTCCTTGTGATCTTGATAACGACAGGGGCACATATATATACATGCTTTGGACATCTCTTGGCATATTTTCCCCTCATCCACTATCATTTTCCTTACCCCCCAAATCTACTTTTATGATCCATGCCTCCTATCCACATCCATCTACCTTCCTTGCCCACCCATCCTACTATAATCCATATCCATTCGCTCCTTTATTTCCCCATCCTTCTATCTTCCTTCCCTCTTGCCTCATCACACATGACACATAGAGTGGGGGCATCTCCTTCTTTGTGTCTTAGTCCTGGGCGACACCATCCATCTCCCCTTCCTTAGCTTCCTATCTACCCATCCACTAGTCCTTTTCCATCTTTTCATTCTTATCTCCTCATCCATTTATCCACTCAGTAATCAATGTCATCTTTCCCAATCCTTATTCTTCTATCCATCTATCCTAGCATCTTTCTATCTCCCCATCTTTATCAATCCATCCATTTTACTTCCATCTCATAATCCCTTGTCATTGGTATCTAGCTATAGGCTACCTCCATGCAATCCAATTCCATGCTATCTCACTATCATCACTCCTATTTATTTCCTACATCTTCCTCCTACCCTATTACTCTTCATCATTCATCTATACATCCTCTCATCCTCCCAATTCATCTTCTAATAATCTTGATCCATCTACCATTCTTTGGATACCTCTTGGCATATATTCCCTTCATCCATCCATCATCATATTCCTTATCCACCTCTCTCTGTCTTCCATTTTCCATGCATCCTATATACCTCTATCTATCTTCCATTGTCCATGCATCCTATATACCTCTATCTATCTTCCATTGCCTATCTCACTCCCTTATCCACCTATCCTCCTATCCCTATTGCCTCGTCATGCATGACACATCTAGAGTGGGGACATCTCCTTATTTATGATTGAATCCTTGAGACATCGTCCATCCATCCTCTCCATCTCCCCATCCTACCCATCCTTATCTCCTCATCCATTTATCCATCCAGTAATCCCTGCCATCTCCCAATCCTTATCTTCCTATACTCTCATCCACTAGTCATTTTCCATCTTTTCATCCTTATCTTCTCATCCATTTATCCCTCCACTAATCCATTCCATCCTTCCAATTCCTTATCCCTCTATCCACCTATCCTAGCATCTTTTTATCCATCCATCCATTTCCCTTTATTTTCCTCCTATCTCTAGCTCTAGGCTACTCGCATGCAACCCAATGCCATTCACACCCTAATTCATCCCTCCTATCTATTTCCCACATCTTTCTCATAATCGTTCATCTATACATCCTCTCATCCTCCCAATTCATCTTCTAATAATCTAGATCACTATCCCATCCCTAAGCTTCGCATAACCCACATCCAACATATCGACCATCCCATCCACACGGCCTATCCTGGCTCATCATATCTACTCCATCCATTTATCTTGGTCATCTCATCATCCCTTATCCATTGTTTATCATCAGTCTCTTGTCAACTTACATTGCCCCTAAGCTTTCATGTAGGCAAGGTCGATCATTTGATCCACCCCCAGGGCTTTGTCTTTTGTCTGTCTTGTCATCCTCCATCATTTGTCTTTGGTCTTGTGTCGAATTGTGTTGCCCCTGCGCTTTCACGTTGGCAAGGTCAATCATTTGATCCGCCCCCTAGGCGTTGGTCTGTCTAGTCTTTTTCATCCATCAAGGTCTTCATTGTCCTCTTTCCGCTTTATCCCTAGTCTTTTATCGAACTACGAGGGCTCTATGCTTTCTCATAGGCAAGGTTGCTCTTTGATCAACCCTCAAGCCCCTAGGTCTTTAGGGTGTGTTTGTTTTGTCGCCTCATCATTTTGTCATCTTGTTACCTTTGGTCTCATTGTCTTGTCATGTCATCAAGTATGTCCCTACCCTAGCTGGTGCTTACAAACAAAGGTCATTAGTATCATGTGGTTCAATCAATTTTAGATATCCCACGTCATGACGATCAACCAATCTATCCTCCATCATCGGTCTCAATAGGATGCATCCTTCCTAACAGACCTCATCGACCCCATCCATCCTCTTGATTGCATGGCAAAGGACATTTGAAATTGAGTGTGATCTTTCGATACTTTTGACTTTTGTTTATCATTTGAGCTCCCTATCATCACTTGTCATGGTTGCCTTGATCCATCATATCATGGTGTGCTTTGAATAGTAAACATAGGGGTGTATCTTGATTTTTCTTTTGTTTGTTGTCTTCTTGGTTGTTCCATGTAGCACCCACCAAGACTCTTGTGGTCTTGTGTTACATTGGGGTATCCTTGTGTTCTTGTGGTTATCCCAATACCTGGCTCGACCAAAGTCATCGCGACTTTGGGGTGTTGGGATATCCTTCTTGTTTGTTGTGTTTGTTTTATGCATTAGACACTAACCCGTCTTGGTTTACATACCCTAATGCCTGGTTTCTTATGCTATAGAAAAATCAGTGCTCTAAGGATGGAAAATTGCATTAGGATTGCATTTCATTTTCCATTCCATCATCTTGCATATCTCCCCCATCCTCATCCATTCAAATAATCTAATCACACTCCTAGTCTTAGACTTGCTACAAGCCTTGATCCAATCATCCTCATCCTCATCATCATCCTTATTTGTGGGATGTATCCTTCCCTATCCTTGTGTTGTTTTGGGATTTATCCTTCCCTCATCAACAACACTCTCATCAGAATGCATCCTTCCCTATCCTTGTGTTGTTTTGGGAAGTATCATTCCCTCATCAACAACACTCATCCTCATTCTCATCCTCATCTGGATGTATCCTCCCCTATCCTTGTGTTGGTTTGGGAAGTATCATTCCCTCATTAACAACACTCATCCTCATCCTCATCCAGATGTATCCTCCCCTATCCTTATGTTGTTTTGGGATGTATCATTCCCTCATCAACAACACTCCAACCATCTGCCCAACCTGGCTTGTAGATTGACTGGGGCAACATCATATGTGTCCTTGAATCCATTTGTGCTCACCTTTATTTCTCATCGCTTATCAAAGTTTTTTGTTCATCACTTTACATCCTCATTTTCATATCCCCTTTCATCATCCCATCTCTTCCTCCTTCATCACTCTCCCTCCCATTTTTTTTTCGGTATGGGGCAGACCCGCCCCAACCGCGGGGCAGACCCGCCCCCGATCGGGGTGGACCCGCCCCCGTAGCGGGGCGGACCCACCCTCAGCTAGGGCGGACCCGCCCCCACAGCGGGGAAAACCCGCCCTCGACTGGGGTGGACCCGCCCTTTTGCAATGGGGCAAATCTGCCCTTCTGCAGGAAAACAAGCCATTTTTGTTTTCCTTCCCGAGGCGGCCATTTGCAAACCGTGCATCGGATCAACTTCGTTCAAAAGGAAAACTTGCTTTTTTTTTGAGATCTTTCCAACCATACCTTTCATTTCTTCCTATCAAGAAGTCATCTGGGACCCCTCTCTTTTCCCTCTCTTTTTAAGAGGTATATTTTTACTTCTTATTTACCTTTTTTTCCTCGAACTAATCCCTTCCCTTCCCAGGGCCACTATTTGCAAACCATTTTTCCGTTTGACTTCATTCAAAAGAAAAAAATTCCTAATTTTTTGTGCTCTTTCCAACCATATCCTTTGTTTCTTCCTATCGAGAGGTTGCCTGGGACCCCTCTCTTTTCCCCCGTCGCCCTCTCAAGGGGGCATACCCTTCCCATTTATCCATTTTCACTGTTATAGTCATTAATTTGTAGTATTGGGGCATCTTCATCCATTCTCTACTAATTGGGCCACTCAAGTCCTCCTCCCCATGCTGGGGCATCATCTTCCGGTTACTTCCTTTATAGAGTCATCTGCATTTTATTTTTCTTCGAAGCACGGTTATTTGAACAGTACTTCGAAGAGGGGAATAATATAGACATCTAAATTTGATCACTTCCATATGATCAAAATCATCTACTCTATCCATCTATGTCATTAATAGTGATCATATAATTTATTTAATCATTATTTTATTTTCTGCCTAAGGTTCCTAAAGTATGTAATTGAATAATTAAATACTTTGCCTTACACAATTTCTTCTCTAAATTAAATAAATAGGACAATTTATTTAATTTAGTCACTTAACCTTTTTGGTTAAAAATCAATTTTTAATTCCTCATTTTCTCTCTCCTTGTCACATTCTCCATAATCCTCTTTTAATCTGGATTAAATTAATTAATATGTGATTAGGATGTGCACCACTTAATCAAGGTTAATGTCACATCCTCCATAATCTCGCACTTGCTTCTAATCTCTCATTAATTATCCTAATCCTGTGTTTGCAAAACCTTAATCAAGGTCATTAGTCTAATTGGTACCTTGGTCAACTCTCCCCATCCCCCAAAGAGTTTTTAATTCCTTTTTATTCACCCAAGGCTCCTCTCTTCCCCATGTGAATTTTTAATTCACATTTTATTCTTCCAAGGTTTACCCTATCCCCATACAAATGTGACTTGTCATTTTACATGTGCCCAAGGCTTCTAGAACCTTAGACTTGTCACATCTCTCACATGTGGAAAATCCCCACCTTTTTAGAAACCCTCTCTTATCCACTAGATTCTTCCAATCATTGTGAAATTTTAATTCACTTTTATTCCTCCAAGGAATCTTCTCATCCCCCAAAGTACCTACAAGGTACTTGTCCTTCCTCCACATCATGTACTTCTCTTCCACCTCATTTTCACATCATTCCACCCTAGGCCATCTCACATTCCACATGTCAAGATGTGAGGGCTTGTGAGTCCTCAACTCACCATAGCCCTTCATCTTGGCTTTGTTGGCTCAATCTCAACCGCTGAATTCTCTAGAGAATTACAATTATCCTATAAATACCCCCTCATTTCTCTCATTTTAGGGGATGAAGTCTTTTGCTACCAAACTCTTGCCAAATTGTCATTTGCAACATTTTAGCTTTTCCATAGTATTTCTCATCAATCCATCTTGCATCTTGCATCCACTTCACTCCATTGCCATCTAAGGAGCACACAAGACATCCAAAGATCAAGGGCCAACCAAGGAAGGAGCAACATGAAGGTATAATCAACAATCAATTTATCTTATCTTGCTTTCATGCTTACTATTTCTTAGGCTAATCATTGAGGTGCCCTTTTCTTATGTTATTTCCTCTTATTACATAATTTTAGCATCTCACAGATAGGTACTTGATGTTCAATGATTCCCTTCAGGTTACTGCAGTATTGAAAGGGGTCAGGATCACTCGATATGGTAATTTCGGTGCCATTATATGGAAACTTAAGGCATTGATGGTACATGGAAGGAATGACCCTCATGGAATGAATCCATGGGTGACCAAGGAGATGGTTGTATGGTAGATCCAGATCCAAGGCTTGGAATATTATATTTTGAATAATAGGCCCAACCCTCACGAAAAGTGTGATTATACCTTTGGATGAACGCTCAACATCGTCATAAGCCTTGATGATGATTTTCTTAGACATGCCTATACAAGCTTTAGAGAATCCCAATGCTATGACCAATTTTAAGGTGCATATATTCATACCTACTCCACCATCTACCAAGAATCATTTGATTTTGTGTTAATTAACATATACCTCAAGGTGTAATGGGTCATTATGATTTGGTCATTGTGTAGGAATACCTTGTGCAAAAAATGTGACATGATGGGTTGTAGCTAAGTATCCTACCATGGCCTAGAATTGATTAACGTTTAGATCAATGGGAATGGATGTTTCTTGCAAAGCTTTGTCCAATATGATTTTATGGTCAAGGGATATGCGAAGCAACTCAATAATATATATTTGCATGGGAGTCTTTCCTAGATGGTCTAAAAGGTTATATTGACTCTGGTTGTGGATTTAAAGTGGCCCCTTGCAAGGTGACAACACATTTTTGACTTTTCTCGATGGTAATGGTTGAGATGTCATCAAATGATTGAATTTAATTAACAGTATACTCATATGAGACATTAGTGTAATTAGCATTAGTGTTTGAATTGTTCCCTAAACTGGAGGCTATTCCTTTTCCATGGTATTGTAGGGGATTCTTGAAAATAGTATGGTCAACATTTATTTTTCCTTGTGAATTGTCCATTGATATGTCACCTTCTTCAATGAGGTCTTGGATAAGGTTCTTAAGTGTCCAACATGAAGATTTTTTATGTCCCTTGGTACGATGGTATTCATAAAATTCATCATCATTCCACCAATTTTTTTTGAAGATTATTGGTTTATAAGGTTTAACCTCTGGTAGTTGAATGGCATTTGATTGCAATGATTTCTTCAAGATTGATTCAATGGGTTCTCCTAAGGGTGTATATGTTCGTTTAGGCATATTTTCTCGTGGAGGACCTCTACATTGTTGATTGTTTTGGATGACATTTGGAGTTTGATCTTGGCTTGGTGTAGGATTGTTTTGTGTGTAAGGGCCTTTGAGGTGAATGGTGGGGTGAACCATATTAACCATTTTAACATCAACTACCCCATCATGGGTGATATATTTGTTTCTAGACCAAAATTTTCTTTTCTCATTAGGATTGTTTTAGTTTTCTTTGAAGATCTTAACCAATCCTTTTGCAACAAGATATTTTTAAATACAAAATCCCTTTTCAATGACATCCTCAAATTTGTTGCAATAATTGATTTGAAGTTGAATCATCAATTATGTGTTGAGGTTTTCTACAAAGATGGGGACCAATTGTCTTTCTAGTATGTGGCAAGGACATTTACTAGCCATACTTGACTATCTTTGAAAGAATGATGTAAGTTACTCCCCTTCCTTTTGTTTGGTCATGTATAGTTTTGCAAGGGTCATGTCACTTTCAATGTTATAGGAAAAGTGTGATGATTTTTTCAACTAATTCATTCCCTATTCTTATCCAGGGAGGTAAGTGTGCAAACCATTCTAGATCCTATCTTGAAAGGAGACATGGGAATAATCTCATTAGATACGTAGGCTCAAAAGTGATATCCATACAAGCAGTGTTAAACTCTCGCACATGCTCTACTAGATCTCCTTTTCCCTTATATTTTTTGAAGTGTAACACATTAAAGTGTGGAGGAAAAGGTGGCATGTATATGTTGTTGCAAGTATGAAGGTGTTTTCATTGATGCCAACAACCTTGTGTTGTCATTGGTGTCAACTAGTTGATGAGAGAAGTGTTAATTGAATTGTCTGGGTATGCATGTATAGTTGAGATATTGAGGAAGTGTTGTGAGTACATGGAGCTATCTTTATGATGAAGAGTTTGGAGATGATGTGAGATGTTGAGATAAGCTAATATGATGTCTCTGGCACTTTTGAGAAAATTTGAAGAAAAAAGAAAAAAGTGTGATGAAGGTGTGTTTAGTGGTTTAGAATGTGCTCCGGGATGTGCTATGAATTTCTTCTACGTTGATGCTATACCTGTGTGGTTTAGATATGATGGTGAGATATGTTTTAAAATGTTATACTCAAGAGATGGTATGTTGTATCATTGTACAATAGAAGATATGTTCAGTAGTGTGTGAATTATACATTATAGAGGTGTCTGGGAGAAATGTCTTTGCTTCACGTTTCTTCGTAGTTATGCTTCAGGTCTGTGATTCTAAATGTGTGTTGATGATGTTGGTCTCTTTCTTGTGTTAAAAGGATTTGAGGTTTGTTGCTTCAGAAGATAAGTTTTCAAGTAACAGTGTTTGGCAGATGAAATATTCTCTCTCAATTTAATTGATTTTTAAACCAAACATTTACAATAGAATCAATCACCCATTAAGGTTAGCATAACCAAAATGTACATGAAAATAAATCTAACCAAGAATGCACCCTAAAACCACTTAAGGAGGAGGGGTAGGCATATGGTCAGAGGATCCCTAGGATCTACTGGAGCAATAAGTACGAGATTACATTGAAAGAGAAATATTAAACTCAACACCAAGGATGTGCACTCAAGATCCTTTGACAGACGAGGAGCTAAAATATGGTGGAGTACTACTGTTGAATTCAAAAGAACAAGGCAGATAACCAGCTAAAGAGCTTTCCACGTTACCACCAAACAATGCGGGGAAAAGATTACAAATGATTACTTCTTCTGCTGCGGCAGACATCCACTAAAGAGTGGGGATTCACCACTTGAAAATGGGCATGAAATACATTACAAAACAGAATTATCCACATTGGTGGTATACCATCCAAGGGTGCTTAATGTGAAGTTAATTAATTAATGCAGCAAAGCTAAAACTGAAACAATACTATTGTTAACAGTTTGTACAAAGTAAAAAGCTGCAAATCACATTGCTCATCACTATTTTTCTAAGAACCACCTTATACAATGTTTCTGAGTTAGAGAATAATAAGAAAGATGATAGAATATGGAAACAACAAATGAATTGCTTTATCTCAGCAACTGCAATTCTGGAAATGGAAATCAACAACTACAGAAATATGTAAAATGCTCACAACTCAATCATAATACCTCTGAATGGCGTGAAATCAAAGGCAAAGGTCAATTGGTAGATAGGTGCCCCTATTGAGACACATAAACAACTCCAAAACACCTGCAATATTTAATGTCACAAGTACCAATGCATGCTGAAAGGTACGACCCTTGAGAGGGGCGATCTCTTATTATGAAAATAACCACTTGAAAATAAAATCTGCCACTTGAAGGAGTTGGTCGCCTAGACCTTAGGATTAATAATATCAATTGCCCAGAACCATGAAAAATTCATACATTTAGCCATGAACAAAAACAACATTCAATTGTGTGCAAACAACAACTGTAAAACTAGAAAATACATCAAAATTTCACCTTGAAACTCAATCTGCTAGGCTGGATGAGAAGCAACAATAATTCAATTAGGTGTTATCTTGCAAACACGAAATTGAAGAAAGAACTAGGAGGTCAACATTCCTTGAATCATAAAATGATAAATCATTTCGACAACATAATTTTAGCAAAATCATGGATACCAAATGTTGGAGCCAAGCCTCAATTTTAAAGGAAGAGAGGAGACTATTCAAATCCTCCAAGAAGGTACGCCAAAAGCCAACACCTTTTCAATTTCCAAAAAGAAATATAATTCTTAAAAAATACGCCCCACTTGATACAATGAAGAATTAATATAAAAACCTTTTAACTTCTTCATGTGGTGCCACCCTTACAACCCCCCTTTTAAAACAACTTGAAGTTAATTCCTTAGGCCAAGGGGTAACTACGAATTAGAACCATTTGCTCAATTAATGAAGAAATCCATTAAAATAATATTTCCAAAAGGCCAAGGCTAAGTTCTGAATATTGCTACCAATGATGTGATGAACTGAAGGCTGACAACTGCTAACTGCTAGAAATAGTATTTACTATAAATAGTAAATAATGAGGAAAGATCACAAAACCTCCAAAATTGGAATCCTTTGATTCACCTCAACGAGCCTACAAGATTCCAGAATAGGTTGATGAGCCACTGACAAGGTTACTGCCAAAAGGGGAACACTACAACAGAGTGGTTTAAGTGTATAAATCTTGTACATTCTTCAAGTGGAAGTTGTTGCGAAGGAGTTTGATGGATTTTAGGGTGTTGGAGGAATATTCTAGATCATGTTAAAGTGTGATATGTGGTTCACAAGTCATCTTGAGATTGATGAAGCATGTAGTTAATTGATTAATGGTGTTTACATGGGTAACGACTAACCTGGTGTTTACACTACACACGAAGGATAAATATTGTTTGTGGTAGTGTGTGATTAAGTGGTGTTGTTGATTTGGGTCCCAATTAAGTTTTTATATGGCCCACATTCACTTTTACCTACCATAGAAGTGTTTTGGCATTGACCTAATTTAAATTTGCACGTTTGAGGTGCATTATTGACCTTGGAGAGGGTTTCAAGGTTGAGGATGGTATAAGTATGAGTTGAATTATTGAAGGAGGTGAAGATAGATGCAAGATAGATGAATATGAAAAGTGTATGATGTGAAGTTGATTAGAGTATTGTGAACTTTCAAGTGTTGGATTACCCGATGTAGTGAGTAGAAGGTGTCTACAATCATTCATACAAACTATGAAGGTGTTGGAGCTATTGTGGTGTAATATTTGTTGTATTGAGATCATGTTCTTTGTGCAACATTTCTTCTCAATCTTCTTTTCTTTTTGGCAGCGAGCCTTGGATGTGAGCCTTTCTGTATAGTGTGTCCTATTCTAGCAGTGAGCCCTTGTAATTAGTTTTTCAATTATTTATGTTATGAGCTAATCCTCATCGTGGTTTTTCCCTCCTTGGGTTTTCCACGTAAATCTGGTGTTCTCTTGTGTTTGGTGTTGAAGATTTATGTTATTTTCTTTTCATGTTAATTCATCACAACAAATAAAGGGCTTGATGAATGCTTGTGGATTTGAATGTTAATGAGGGTTTTGGTGTTTTGATAAGATAAAATTAATTCACCCCCCTCTTAGTTGTCTTGTTCATTCAACAATTGGTATCACATAAAGGTTCCTTGGAGAAAATCTTAACAGCTTGAGGTAGATCTGGGATGGCTTACATGAAGGAGATCCCTATGTTTGATGGTACAGACTATGCATTCTGGAAAGTGAAGATGGAAGGCTATCTGGTTTACCTTGGATATGATACTTTGCAAGTAGTGAAGACTACTTACACTATACCTGCAAGTGGACCGAGAAAAGTGATGAGATCAAGGCTTATGTAATAAATGGTAAAGCAAGGTTTGTTCTTTTGAGTAGTCTTATAAATTTTGAATTAGTGAAAGTTATGGATTTGAAAACTGCTAAAGAAATTTGGGATAAGCTAGAAAGCATTTATGAAGGAGATTATAAGGTTAAAAAAGCTAAGATGCGGAATTTGAAGACACAATTTGAGAACCTATGAATGTTTGAAGAAGAAAATATCACAAGCTACATGCAAAGAGTTGTTGAAATTTCCAGTGCAATCAGAGGTCTTAGAGGAAAGGTAAAAAAACCTAAAGTGGTAAAGGAAATGATCAAAAATCTTCCTAAATCTTACAGTCATAAAGGTTTTTCTATTGAGGAAATTGAAAATTTCAATACTTACACTAGAGATTAGTTGTATGGTACACTAACTGCATTTAATGAGAGAGTTTGGTCTAAATACTAGCGTGAAAGTGGAGATTGCTTTTAAGGCTAGAAAATTAGAGAAGATTGAAGATTTAGATCAAGATGATATTGATGATGTAGAAGCTAACTTTGTGAGAAGGATGAAAAAATGGCACTAGTAAGTACAAAGGTAAATTACCTTTCAAATGTTTTGGTTGTGGAAAAATAGGTCACTATGCTTCAAGATGTCCAAACAAAAGTGTGAACAATAAGAATAAGGAAAAAAGGTAAGATGATCATGGAGAGCTATTATGTTAGAGAAGATGTTGGTATTTCTTATGATAAATCTGATTATAGAGACTTTGATGATAATGAATGCTTGTTCTTGACTTTAACA
Organism: Sequoiadendron giganteum; assembly: GCA_007115665.2. Taxonomy (NCBI): domain Eukaryota; kingdom Viridiplantae; phylum Streptophyta; class Pinopsida; order Cupressales; family Cupressaceae; genus Sequoiadendron; species Sequoiadendron giganteum. Next base: position 358,191,501 of record CM021110.1, on the reverse strand, counting down.
GATGAATTTGTTTCTACCAACTTTGAAAGATGTGTGAAGGAAAGTGCTTTAGAGACAAAGGAGACAAAGGTTAAGGCTGAAGCTACTTTGGTATCTACTTTTCATGTTAGATAGGACAAGAACTATTGGATCATTGACAGTGGCTGCTCAAATCATATGATCGGAGATAAGAGTAAGTTTTTTAAACTTGAAAAATATGATGGAGGACTTGTTAAATTTGGAAATGATTCAGGTTCTAAGATTTGTGGAATAGGTTCAATCAGTTTTGATGTCAAGCATAATACTGAAGATGTTTAATATATTAAGGGTTTAAGGCATAATATTTTGAGTGTTGGAAGGATGTGTAGCAAAGGATATAATATTATGTTTTAGGATGATGGATGTGAGATCAAAAAAGGGTCCAAAACTATGATTACTATTGGAAAGATGATAGATGGAAATGTTTATCAACTAAAGGGTGCTAATGGTCACTGTCTTATGACTCAGAATAATAAAAGCTAATTATGACATAGAAGGATGCATCACATCAATTTTGACAACTTGGTTAGAATTAGTCCAGTTCAAACAGTGAGAAATTTGCCAAGGATTACAAAGCCTATCAATGTTGTTTGCAAGGAGTGTCAAATTGAAAATCAAACAAGAAGAAGTTTCAAGGGCAAAGAACAATCTTCTATCAGATTGTTGGAATGATCGCATATAGACCTGTATGGTCCTACAAGAGTGATAAGTCTACAAGGTGATAGGTATTTCATGCTTTTGATAGATGATTATTCTAGAATGACATGGGTTACTTTTCTTAGAGAAAAAATTGAGGCCCTAGATAGATTCAAAGCATTTAAAGTTATGGTTGAGAATGAAATGGATTTGAAGATCAAATGTTTGAGGTCTGATAGAGGTGGATAATTCACCTCCAATGAATTTAACATATTTTATGAGAATCATGGCATAAGAGGCACTTGTTTTCCCCTAGTACTCCTCAGCAAAATGGAGTGATTGAAAGGAAAACTAGGACTATTCAAGAAGCTACAAGGACTATGATGAAAGAATCTAACCTACTAGAAGTCTACTGGCGAGAAGCAATTCATACTATTGTTTACATACTTAACAGAGTTCAAGAAAAGACAAATAACATAAAGATCCCTATGAGTTGTGGTATGGAAGGATCCCTACTATCAAGTACTTCAAAGTGTTTGGAAGAAAATTCTATATAAGAAGAGATGAAGAAAACTTAGGAAAGTTTGATGCTAGTTCTAATGAAGGTATCTTCCTTGGATATTCTACTAAAATAAAAGCTTACAAATGTTACAATAAAAGATTGAGAAATATTGTTGAGAGTGCAAGTGTCAAATTCGATGACGATCTACAAAATTTAGTGGTGATAAGATGGATATGAATTAGATGAACCTTCCTATAGAGAAGAAGCAAAAAAAGCTAAGGAATAGTAAGCACAAGATGAAGAGGAAGAAGCTCTAGAAAAGACCCCTAAAAACCTTAAGTATGTGAAGAGAAATCATTCTGAAGAACACATCATTGGAGACAAAAGAAAATGTGTGTTGACAAGAAGGAAATCTGTTGAAGAAGAGGTAAATTTATGTCTACTTTCTAAAGTTTAACCTAAGATAGTGATTGAGGCATGTAAGGATGAACATTGGATGAAAGCTATGGAAGAAGAACTTATGCAGATTGGGAAGAATCAAACTTGGGAACTTGTCCCAAGACCTGCAAACAATAAGAAAATTGGATCTAAGTGGGTGTTCATAAACAAATTGAATGAGAATGGAGAAGTGGTAAGAAACAAGGCAAGGTTTGTGTGTAAGGGCTATGCACAAGTTTAAGGAATAGACTTTGAGACATTTGCTCTGGGGGCTAGAATGAAGGCAATCAAAATGTTTTTGGATTTTTTAGCACATAAGGATTTCAAAGTTTATCAGATGGATGTGAAGTCTGCTTTCTTGAATGGAGAGTTGGAAGAGGAAGTATACATGGAACAATCAAAAGGATTTCAGTTATCAGATAAACCTAATATGGTTTGCAGATTGAAGAAGGTTTTATATGGATTGAAGCAAGCTCCTAGATCTTGGTATGCAAGGTTGGATAAGTATTTGATATAGGAAGGATTCAGTAAAGGAACCAAAAATAGTAACCTTTACTTCAAGGTTGAAAAATATCAAAACTTGATTGTTGTTGTGTATGTTGATAACATAATTTTTGGAGGCAATGAAGCTATGTGTAAGAAGTTTGCAGAAGAAATGAAAAAATAGTTTGAGATGTCTATGTTTGGGAGATGAATTTATTCCTTGGGATACAAATCAATCAAACAACTAAAGGCATATTCATTTCAAAGTCAAAGTATGTCAAATAAATTTTGAAGAAGTTTGGAATGGAAGACTCCAAACTGGTATGTACCCCTATGGTTACTGGTTGCAAATTGAGAAAGAATGATGAATCCCCTAAGGCTGATCAGAGAAAATATAGATCTATGATTGGTGGACTACTATATTTAACTTCTACTAGACCGGATATCATGCATGCAATTTGTCTTGTGGCTAGATTTCAAGAAGATCCTAGAGAGTCACATGTTGCAATAGTAAAGAGGATATTTAGATACCTAAAGGCCACTTTGGATCATGGCTTATGGTATCCAAAAGATACTAATTTCACATTGAGTTCTTACACAAATGAAGATTGGGTTGGTTGTGTGGATGATAGAAAAAGTATAAGTGGTGGTGCATTCTTTCTTGGATGTAGATTGGTGTTATGGCTAAGTAAGAAATAAGATTCAATTTCTTTATCTACTGTAGAGGCTGAGTATATTGTAGGAACATCCTATCGCACACAAGTGTTGTGGATGAGACAAACATTGAAGGATATCAGAGTGGTGTATGATGAGCCTATTTCTATCTTTTGTGATAATACAAGTGCAATAAACGTTTCAAAGAACCCAGTGATGCATTCAAAGACAAAACATATTTCAATTAGATATCACTTTCTTAGAGAGAAGATTGTGGAGAATGAAGTGAAGCTTGAATATGTGCCTACAAAGGATTAGATTGTTGACATATTCACTAAGGCTCTTCCTATGGATACTTTTGAGTATCTCTGGGAGAAGTTGGGGGTTATTGCCCCTCCTTCTCTGAACTAGATGCATAAGGAGATGCATTAGTCTAGTCGATCTATGGATTCATCCTTTGTCTGGACTGATGTTGGTGGCTACCTCTTAGGGGGAGTAGGTAGTGACATTGTTGTATTATGGAATGAGTGTTGTCATTGTGAAATGTCAAAGGGGGAGAATAATGCAAACATTTTATCCTTTTCCATTGATGTCAAATGGGGAGAGAGAATCATGTGAAAAAGTGCAAGGTATCAGGGGGAGAAATTTGTGTATGTTTTCTAATCATTATTGTCAAAGGAAGAGTGAAGCATGTGAAAAAGAAAAATTTAAAAGGGGGATAGACAAATGTTGTGTAAGTTGTCTAATCAATAAAAAAGAAATGAGAGTTGTCTTTAATGGTTTTTCACATCTTGTGTTGCCATCAATGATAAAGGGGGAGATTGTTGCAAGTATAAAGGTGTTGTCATTGATGTCAATAGGCTTATGTTGTCATTGGTGTCAATTGGTTGATGGAAGAAGTGTTAATTGAATTGTTTGGGTATGCATGTATACTTGAGATATTGAGGAAGTGTTGTGAGTACATGGAGCTATCTTTACAATGAAGAGTTTGGACATGATGTGAGATGTTGAGATAATTTGAGATGATATCTTCGGTGCTTGGTTTCTAGGTGCTTTTGAGAAAAGTTGAAAAGAGAAAACAATGTGATAAAGGTGTGTTTAGTGGTTCAGAATGCACTCTGTGTTTATTCTGTGTTGATGATATGCCTGTGTGGTTCAAATATGTCGGTGAGATATGTTTAGAAATTTTATATTCAATAGATGGTATGTTGGATCATTATGAAGTAGAAGATATGTTCACCATTGTGTGAATTGTGCATTACATAGGTGTCTGGGAGAAATGTCTTTGCCCCATGTTTCTCCATAGTTATGCTTCAGATCTTACGATTTTGAAGGTGTATTGACGATGTTGGTCTCTTGCCTATGTCAAGAGGATTTGATGTTTGGTGCTTCAAAAGATAAGTTTTCAAGTAACAGTGTTTGGCAGAGTGGTCTGAGTGTATGAATCCTACACATTCTTCAGGTGGAAGTTGTTGCAAAGGAGTTTGATGGATTTTAGGGTGTTGGAGGAATATTATAGATAATGTTCAAGCATGGTATGTGGTTTGCAAGTCATATTGAGATTGATGAAGTCTATACTTAACTGATTAATGGTGTTTTCATAGGTGACGACTGACCTGGTGTTTACACTACATGGTGTGTGAAGTGTATGATGTGAGTGATGCAAAATTGAGTAGAGAAATGTGAAATTTCAAGTGCTAGATTACGAGATGTAGTGATCAAAAGGTGTCTACAATCATTCAAATAGGCTATGAAGGTGTTGGAGCTATTGTGGTGGAATCTTTGTTGCATTGAGATCTTGTTCTCTGGGTAACATTTATTCTCTATATTCTTTTCTTTCTAGCAGTGAGCCTTGGCTGTGAGTCTTTTTGGATAGTGTTTCCTATTCTAGGAGTGATACCTTGTAACCAATTTTGCAATTATTTATATTATGAGCTAATCCTTACCATGGTTTTTCCCTCCTTGGGTTTTCCATGTTAATTTGGTGTTCTCTTGTGTTTGGTGTTAAAGATTTAAGTTATTTTCTTTTCATGTTAATTCATCATAATAGATAAAGGGTTTAATGAATACTTATGGATATGAATGTTAATAAGGGTTTTTGTGTTTTGGTCAAGCCTTAGCTATTTTTCCAAAAAATGTTTAAAAGTGGAAACCCGCTATCCACTATCCAAACAAAATGTACTCACATGGGCTAGTGAAATCCATTGTCCACTAGGTGAGCCCCAAAAAGTGGCTAATGGGAAAGTCATGTGAGGTCTATAGGCTCCCATTTTACTAACCATACTGAAGTTATACCTCCTGATAACTTTGATAAGGTGCTACAAAACTGGTCACAAGGCTAGCAAGTTGCGTTATGCTAAGCACTCATGACAAAGGTTCCACTAGCAAGCAAGTTATGTTATGCTTTGTGGTCGTGAAAAAAATAAAGGCTCCAATGACAAGCAAGTTGTGTTATGCTTGGTGGAATTGATACATGCAATAGGGGATTTTCTTAGTTCATGAAAGTTCTCACCTTAGGGAACATCATGCCTGATGTCTCCAAGAGAGGACTAGTTGAGGATACAAGATTTGCAACTTAGGGAATGCAATCCATAGCATCACCATTAAGATGAATGTCATATGCCAAGAAAGGTCACATTCTTGAAGGAAATCAAATCAAATGTCACCACCAAGAATACACATCACATGAGGTAAGAAGACCACACTTTGAAGCAATCAATGAGTGGGGACGCGTATGCTCCCACTTTAAAGAAATTGCTAAACACCATGTTGTGAGAAATTAATTTAAAGTAGAACATAATAAATGGAAATACATGAGAAATTTATTCAGAAATCCATGTGCCAAACATATGTTTCCAAATAAAGCTAAGTCATGAAAAGGGGTTGCCCCCAAAATGCAATAGAAATAAAAGTATGTCACATGCAAGCCAACTTAAGGCATGCCATTTGATGAGTCCAAATATTAGTTAGTTTTTACATATTTTATGCATGCTTATAGATATTGCCAATACATTTATCCTATACATGTTCATATATTATTCTATCTTTGATACCTATTATGCAAACCCTAAACCTGGTTTAAGTATATGGAGATATAATCATGATGTGATGATTAATGCATGATTTATGTGAATATATACAAATCGTGACTGGATATATATGATTATTCATGGTTGTTAGTATTGTGTACATGTTTTGTGAACTAAATCCTTGTAGCCAAAGGAGGCACTATAGCCCACAACAATTGCAGCACAGAGTCTGCAGCTGAAGGAGTTCCTGAACAATGAATCAAGGGATGTCCCAGGATAAACTAAACATGATGACTACATCATGGAGACATTTAATGAAGAATATAATGCATCATTATGATGTTTAATAAAGACATTGGAGAAGGAAGAAACCTGTTGCAATTGGAATTCTAATATAATTGACTTTGAGCATTCCATGTTCCAGTCTGTTACAACAGAGTCACAATCCAACTTGGACTCTTCTTCTTTTCTAGTTACATTTAGAGCTAACTAAATATTTGTCACCCTCTTAAATCCAAGGAGTGGTCATTAAAGGTTTTAGTTTAGAATCCTATTTTGAATAAGCTCCCTTGTGCCTCTATGTAAAACACATTGGTTGAGTCTTAAATTAGCTAGTCAATTTTCAATTCACCAGTTTTTACCAATTATTAGATAATATTTTAGTTTCTAGTTGTTATAAAAACTATGTTTATTGTGTAATTATGACTTCATGATAAGATCTTTGAGAAAAATATTATGTGATATTTTGGATTTGTGCAATGAATGAATCTGAGTTATCATGATTGTGTTGGATATAAGGAGTTAGATTTGGTTTTATATTAGTGAAGAAAAATACTTGAGCAAGGTCCACACAAGGTTGTTGAAAATGAGGTGTTTTCTTAGCTTAATACTCTGTAAAACTTTAAGATTGGTGATGTAAATAAGATTTTCCTTTTGTTACAAATTCTTTGTGGGTTATTATCTTGATTAATCTATTTTATTGTTATAGAATGTAGAAAAAAGTTGATAGAAGAACTAGACAAGATAATAGAAATATTACACGAGATGTACCATGGAGAAACCCTTTCGGGAAAAAACTCCACCAAGAATTATTCTCTATTATTCAAAATATAAAATAAAATAGATCCAATTCTTGCTTGAGAATGCTTCTTATTGCCTTCACCAATCTTCTCCACAACTTGCAATAACAACTGGTAATAACTCTCTTTTACTTGCTTGAGATAAATAGGATTTAATCAACTTTGTAAACTCCAAATGAGTTACAATTACAATGCTCAATCCCTAACCCTAAAAAGTACACCTATCTCTTGCAAGTAGAGTTGTGCCATGAAGAACAATGTCAAATCATCTCCTTCATCCATTTGGGGGTCCCAAACTGAAGTCATAACTCAACCTTTATCCTGTAAATATCTTAAGGCTTCATCCTCAAAGTTGGCGCCCAAAAGAGCCCCCCACTTAACTAAGCCTTTAGAAATATCTCAACATGCAAAGGAGTTAATTCCAAGAAGCCAACTTGGGCGCCCAAAGTGGGTCCAAGATATTTCTTGTTAAATGAAACATTTCTCAACACCATTCATGCAAGAATGGTCATCTCCTGTTAACTGAAGGTAGTTCTTGTTACCAGTCATGCAACTCAAGTTATTAGCCATGCATTCCAAGTTAACTGAAGTCAACTAGCATTCAACTAAAACTAATTGAAGATAACTGAACTTAACTTAACTGAACCGAACTTCAACTGAATTGAATTGAATTGAACTGAACTTCAACTAAATTTCAACTGAACTTTAACTAAACTTCAACTGGAACTTCAACTGAACTTCAACTGAACTTTAATTGAACTTTAAACCCTATTTTATAGGTACTCAACATGCATAAATCAAAATCCCTATTTTGTAGGAACCTAGGATGCATTTATGAAGTGTATTCAACTTACCAACCAGTTAACTAAACTCAAGGTGAGTTGTCACCTACCATATGTGATCCCATGTGCTCCTATTTTATAGGAGATAATTCCAAGATGCCCACACATTCTTTTAACATTTATAATTAATTACAAATGTCAATTAACATGATTATTTCATCAAATATTAATCTCTTCATAATCCTAGTGTTGTTGAACACATTCCAAGGACTTAGGAGATACATGAAATAAATAATGTTTAGGATTGCAATTAAATGGCATCCTATTTCCAACATTCTCCCACTTGATATTATACATTACAATTATTCTAAACAAGGAATAATAAAAAAAGTACAAGACTCAAGGCCAATGGCCTTCTTGAAAAAACTAATCAATCCATGCTAACTTCAAATGCAACCTGCATAATCATGAAGCTTCCAAGCAAATGATTTAAACCAAGAGAACTTATCTATATGGTTTCATAAGATAATCTGTAATATTAATTAAAGTGTTAAATTTCTCAATTAATACCTTCCCATTATCAACCAAACCAATAACTTTCCCAAGTCTCTGTATCTAAACCGCCTCTTTGGAGGTATGCTAAACTACTAAGTGTGTTGAACTCACATTCAATAAAGGTGTAGGCTCCTTGATATTTTTTGTTCAATTTTTTTCTTTTCTTACAAGTAATCATTCCAACAAATATCTCTTACCAAAAGAGAATTCTAGCCTTACCTATTTCTCCAAGTATCCATGAGGACCTGTAACCAACCAATCCATGCCAAACTCCAAATGCAACACAACACTTTCATGAAGTAATCTAGCAAATGATTAATGTACCCAATACTTAAGATAACTACACAAGATCAATGCCAAAGCTCCAACCTTGAACATAAACATGACATCCATGATCTAACCATCTCCTTCGAGGAGATCATATGCACCATAACATATATATATATATATATATATACATCCTAGTCTCAAGAGAACATGTAATATGCCCAAAAATCTAATCTAGAATCAAGAGTAAACCATGACATAATAGCAACCACTTTAAACCAAAAACAAACCATATCCCCAATCACAAAGATAAATAAGCAATGATGCATCCAAGTAAATGCCAACAACTCCCACTGAACTGTGGTACCGATTTAAACATGGCATCATGACTTCCATCCTCTCCATGAAGATTACTCTGAAACATGAAGAAAAGAGTTATCACAAACAATATTAGCTAAAATAACCAATGCATGATTACTATCATCTGCAGACTCCTCTGTAGAAGAATCAAAACTTTCTTTCTTGTTCTTACAATCCTTCTTCACATGTCCTAGTTTCCCACAGTTCCAACACTTTACCTTACTTCATCCTTCTGACTTACCCTTCCTTTCCTTGTTTTCCTTAGGTTCCTTTTTCTCAGGCCTACCTTTTACAGACAAGGCATCTTGGATTTTCTCCTTAGACTTCCTCCTCATCTCCTCTGATAGGAGAGTAGGAATTATATTTTCCATCTTCGAATCTACACCACTACCACTGATAGCAACTATTAAATTTTCCCAAGAATCTAGTAAAGAACAAAGTAACAAAATGTATTTATGCTCATCTTCTAGATTTACATCTACAGATGCTAACTGAATGAGAATTAAATTGAAATCATTTAAATGTTGTGCAATAGATTCACCATCTTTCATTTTTAATGAATACAAATACCTTTCAGATACAACTTATTGGTGAGATTCTTAGTTTGATAAATATCTCCTATTCTCTTCCATAATTTATATGCAGTATTTTCATCTGAAAGATTCAAGAGAACCGCATCAACAAGACATAAACTAATTGTTCCTCTTGCCTTCTTATCTAACTTAGCCCAATACACATCTAAAATAGTTGTAGGTGTCTTTGCCTCATTATTAATCACTAACCACTGATCTCTTTCTTCAAGAATATCTTCCATTTTTAATTTCCACATTTCATAGTGAGAACCATTGAACCTTTCAATATCTAACTGAGAATTCATTGGAAAAAAACTTAATTCCAAAATAAAAAATAACAAAAATAATAAAAGCTCCCACTAAGCCAAAAAACCTCCAATATTTTAAGAGAAAGGCGTCCCAATACTCTACCCAACCTCAGCTATGATACCAAATGTTGAAAAATGAGGTGTTTTATTAGCTTAATACTCTGTAAAAATTTAAGATTGCTGATCTAAATAAGATTTTCCTTTTGTTACAAATTCTTTGTGGGTGATTATCTTGATTAATCCATTTTAGTGTTGTAGAATGTAGATAAAAGTTGATATAAGAACTAGAGAGGATAATAGAAAGATTACACAAGATGTACCATGGAGAAACCCTTTCGAGAAAAAACTCCACCAAGAATTATTCTCTATTATTCAAACTATGAAATATAATAGATCCAATTCTTTCTCGAGAATGATTCTTCTTGCCTTCACCAATCTTCTTCACAACCTGCAATAACAACCGATAATAAATCTCTTCTACTTGCTTGAGATAAATGGGCTTTAATAAACTTTGTAAACTCCAAATGAGTTACAATTACAATGCTCAAGCCCTAACCCTAAAAGGTACACCTATCTCTTGTAAGTAGAGTTGTGTCATGAAGAACAATGTCAAATCATCTCCTTCATCCATTTGGGCATCCCAAACTGAAGTCATAACTCAACCTTTATCCTATAAATATCTTAAGGCTTCATCCTCAATTTTTTTTCCCAAAAGAGGGCCCCACTTAACTAATCCTTCAAAAATATCTCAACATGCAAAGGAGTTAATTCCAAGAAGCCAACTTGGGCACCCAAAGTGGGTCCAAGATATTTCTTGTTAACAAAAACATTTCTCAACACCATTCATGCAAGAATGGTCATCTCCTGTTAACTAAAGGTAGTTCCTATTATCTATCATGCAACTCAAGTTATTAGCCATGCATTCCAAGTTAATTGAAGTCAACTAGAATTCAACTAAAACTAACTGAAGATAACTGAACTGAACTTAATTGAACTGGACTGAACTGAACTTCAACTGAATTAAAATTCAACTGAACTGAACTGAACTGAAATTCAACTAAACTTTAAATAAACTTCAAACCCTATTTTATAGGTACTCAACATGCATACATCAAAATCACTATTTTGTAGGAACCTAAGATGCATTTCTGAAGTGTACTCAATTTACCAACCAATTAACTAAACTCGAGGTGAGTTGTCACCTACCATATGTGAGCCCATGTGTTCATATTTTATAGGAGCTAATTTCAAGGCGTTCACACATGATTTTAACATTTAAGATTAATTACAAATGTCAATTAACATGATTATTTCATCAAATATTAATCTCTTCCTAATCCTAGTGTTTTTGAACACATTCCCAGGACTTAGGAGATACATGAAATAAATAATGTTTAGGATTGAAATTAAATGGCATCCTATTTCCAACAAAGGTAACTATCCTTCACTCCTTTCTTTTTAGTTATTTCAATTCTATTTTAGATGTTACTTTATAAATGAAAATTATGTTAAACAAATTCTTTTTGTTTCAATCATTGATGAATGCACGGACAATTCCTATTTCATAATTATACTGTAATTACTAGAGTTGTAATTTGGAGTGTAGAATAGGTTTATTAATAGCTTAGTCAATTTCCATCATTCACTTCTGAACAATAGTTTGTTACAGTCTTATAATATAGGTACCTGTAGCCATAGAGACAAATTTACTTTCCTTACTATTTTATAGTTTCATGATTTTCCAGCAAGTGTAATATCTTTACTAGAATAATTTAGGTAGTCTCCAGTGTTTGAAAGAACATATAGTGCCAGTACCATCACAAACCTAGTAGCCTTGGTCGATAATTCAATGAAGGTCTTTCCAAATGTTAAGTTAACTATTCAGCTAGGTTTTTCCCTCTAAATTGTGTGATCACCACCAAGGTTACAAATAAAGAGATTATAAATATTCTGGCCAAAATAGTGCAAATTCATAGACAGGATTAGTCATCAAGATTACTTGAAGCAGTGTAGGCCTATAGAACAACATGGAAAACAACTACAGGTTTCACATCCTATGAGTTAGTCTATGGGAAAACAACTTTTCCAATAGAGTTTGAGTACAAGACACTTAGGACAACAATGGATTTAGAAATGGATTTGATAGAAGTATAGAAAGAAAGGTTACAGAGTCTAAAAGGATTGGATAAAATTAGAATGGAGGCCATGCATCATACAAAGATCATTCAGAAATAAATAACCAAATGGAATATTCAATTTATAAAAGCCAAAGAGTTCACTATAGGTGACTGGGCTTTACTATACGATTCCAGGTACAAAGACCACAAGGGTAAGTTATATTCTAGATGATTGGGACCATTTGAAATTCAAAAAGTATTTTCCAATGGAGTAGTCAAGTTATAAACTATAGATGCAGTTAGATTCACATTGTTGGTGAATGGACACAAATTAAAGATATATAAGCAACCGACTCAAAAAGATGATTTTCTTCTTTCACTAAAGCATCTATATGGTCAAAATAATGGTTTAGATACAAATAATAAATCATAGGATAACACATCAACAATAGTTACTAGCGGTTCTCATAGTGCCTCAGTAGATGACCTACAAATTTTTATCTCCTAAGGTTACTCGGGTATAAATTACTAAACAACACTTTTATGCACACACATCATAGTTACTATGATTCTCAATATTCTTCCTAGAATGCTTCATACTGGTGAAGGGACCTATAGCTTCATGTATCAAAGCTTCTATAATCCAGTTTGAGCCCTGGTGTAGTAGGGATTGATAGCTTAATACATGTGAGCTATCATAGTTCAATTCAAAACCTATTGTAGAAGGGACTTGCAACGCTATCTGTCAAAGCGTTTAAAAATTTGCGCTACATTAATTGTAGTTCATCACCTTTCATTTCATTTTTTATCATGCATGCAACATTACTTCTATCATATTAAGTACATGCAACATGCTCATTCCATTCCATGTTGCCATTTCAAATTTCAAGAATTCAAACTATCACTTCATATACCATAATCTGTACTCTCCACTTTATTTCATTACACACACCGCCCTATCATTCATTTAACCATACACTGTAATTAAATCTTGTCAAATCAATATCATAATGTGGATACTCTTCAATCAACCTCACATGCGCGAAGTTATGTTAATCACATCTGATAGGTATACATACTACACTACCATCATTATCATAGATTTCCAAAGATTTCGTTATGTATTTGCATTAAATTTAGCATGCTATCTATTCATTACATCTATTTCCATATTTTACAACCATATCCTCTGCCTATTTTCACATGAAATGAAGTGAGGTCACTTCAAACCTTAAGATGGGGGGCGGGGGGGTGTAATATATTAGCAAATTTTTTTTAGTTTTTTGCCACCAAAAGCCAAATGTAGAAATAGACATACAAACCCTTTTTGTCTTAACTACAACCTTTTGTTGTTAATTTCAGTTTTCAATTCCCTAGATCCTAGATTCTGAGCTAATTTGAACCCAATTTAAGCTTAATTAAGATGATACAAAGGAGAAAGGGATGTAGTAGTTGTAGTTACAATACAGTTACAGTGGAAAATTGCATGTGAGTGTAAAAGAATAGAGAGGTTTTGAAGGTGATTGAATTAAAATTGAGCTAAATTTTTAGAGCATTGAGCAGAGGTAGAGTATTTCACCATGGAGGTGACATTATCTGAAGGGATCCATCAACACACAAATAAATATTAGAAGACACATTATGTCTACCCATTTTCACAAGGGTTGGATGCTTGGACTACTTCCTAAAATTGAAAAATTACAATGAAGAAATGATGAGGCAATTTACAACCACATTACAATTTGATGAGGCCACAATCAAGGGGTTGAAAGTGGATGCTTTAGAGGTTTCAATTGCACAATTTTTTGGTCTATCAAGGGTTGGAGTTGAGTTCTCTACTCAAGCAAATGTAGTTGCAACTAGGGATGAGTTTAGAGATCTAGGAGAGAACCTTGACTCCTCATCACAAGGCACTAAAAGACTATCATTTCCATGTGTATGGGACTCCTATGCCTCTTATATCATTAATTAAATTACATGTGATGGTAGGTTATCGCTATTGTATATTATTTATTTTAAGTTGTTAAGTCATCTTCGTAAAAGTCTATTGGTCAATATGTCCAATTATCTTTACAGTTTTCTCAAAAGAATAGGGTTAGAATATTAGAGGAAGCAAAATGATTCACCATTATCACATTATTGTCAGATAAAATTGTTAGTAAAAAGGAGTCTTAGGATTTAGCATCCCTAGGTGTCTTGGGAGAATTTTGTAGCTTGTCAAGACATTAATCATATCCTTGAGGAACTTACAGTGCTAGAGGCCCTAAAATCACCTGCTGCATCTATAAGAGAAACCCTTCCTATTTCACTTGTGGCTTCACCTAACCATAGCCAAGGTGAACTTGAGTAACAAAATGTGCAATATTTACCACATGCAACATCTAGCCAGCCTAGAACAAAAGAGACTCCATCTTCCTCTAAAACACCTAGGACCAAGAAAAAGAGAGGTAGTTCTTCTACACCTTCTAAGGTACAAAAGAAAAAGAAGGATGCACAAGAAAGTAAAGGAATATGTACATTTTCAAAGGCATTTCCTTTCATTTTTGAATCAGTTTCAACCATCATAGCATCTTCTTATTGTTGTCTTTTATCCCTTAGTGTTTCCAAGTGGTATCCATCATTATTCCCTTTCAATCTATCATTATACCCTTTCTATCCATCATTATCCCCTTTCCATCCATCATTATCCTCTTTCAATCCATTATCATTTTATCCAATCCCATCATTCCTAGGTCTCTTTCTTGGATGCCTATTACAAGGTCATAAGCAAGACAACAAATCATGGCTTCCCAAGAGTTCCCAACATCATCATCTAATGATATGTTCTTTGAAGAGGTGCTCTATCAAGTTCCTATGGGTAGCCCATTCCCATTTCCATCCTATATCATACATGATCAAGATTAAAGTGACAAAGATTCACCTACATCCTTAGAGGACTTTTCTCACGATACCCAAGCTATAGAATTAATGCATTGATATATCATGAAGCATATTGATCAATACATCCTTATGTTAACTAATAAAGGTGCCAAATTAACTTGGGATCCAAATTGTTCTTCCAAGCTCATTGTTGGTGAGCCTTGGTCTTCTTTTTTGGCTCTCATTTTATGCGAGTCACCAGTATTCTACCTCTATGGATAATTTGTAATGGGTCCTTGCCAAATTACCCTATGATTTTGATATCTCCCAAATCACTCAAAAACCTCCTTCCACACCTCCAAATTTTAATTATCAGAATCCCACATATCTTCCATCTACTTCTAATCATCACAATCCCACATATCTCCCATATTCTTCTAATCCTCCTATCACATCTCAATTCATCAATTCTAGATCCACTTTGCATATCAAAATTCCATATCACACCCAAATTTTTTATCATATATCCCACAACCTCATGCTTCCATCCCTTCTCACATTTTAACATCCATCCCATTAAACACCTCACACTTTCCAAACCTCAAATACAATTTATTCTAATCCAATTTCATCCACCTATCAACACTTCTAATATTTTAATCCCATTTCATCCTGTCATCAATACTAACACATATCATCATTACAACCTCCCATTTACAACTATCAACCACCACCCCTCATTTTCACAATTTATTTGGCAAAAGTCATTCAAAAAACAAGGACACACTTAAGATACTTCAACTTGGACATCAAAATAAATCTTACACCTTCCAAGAACTATGTCCTTATCCTTTTAATAAGTCCATCACCATGATACCCTTTCCCCAAAAGTTTGAGATGCTTAAATTCGGTAAATACAAAGGAAAGGGAGATCCTAGGGAACTCCTTAAAGAATTTTACATCGCATGCCAAGAGGTCTCTTATCTTGATGCATACCTCTTGAGACTATTCCTTAGAATCTTGGGTGGACAAGCCCTTGATTGGTTCACTCACCTTCCTCATGGGACCATTACCAATTTTTTTGAGATTTCCACAAAAAATTTCACTCATTTATCTTACAACATAGAACATGATATCACCATGATGGACCTTTATAACCCTAACCAAAATAATAGAAAAATGATTTATTTTTAGAGTTCCATGGATGTGAGTTTCCCTATTAATTTTAATGAATTTATTTTTCATGCCACAATTGATTTCGATATGGGCTTCCATATCCAAATGCAATGTACTCACTCTTTGATAAAATCATAGAAAAAGTAGTTGCCATAGAGAAATAACTTATAGCTAAAGGAATAGTCAAAATTTATAAGGAGAGCAAAGATAACAATTAGTCTAGCGACAAATCCTATTTTTGGAACAAAAATAAAAATGTAGGCAAGCTTCATCAATTTTATCCTACCCACATCCTATCCAAGCCCTCCAATATCCTTCATTCTGTATCCTCATCATATCTTCTTCCTTCCATTTTATCCAAATTCATCCTCCCTTCCCAAATTTGATATTGATATAGCTAGGGGAAATATCCACACATTCTTTATCCATACTATCCTATCTACCACATATTATCTATATCATCCAATATCATTCATTCCATATCCCCCATCCTATCTACTTCCATCATTTCCATCCATATTCCCTTCCCACCTTGATCTTGAGAATGAATAGGGAAAAATTTAAATATTCTTTGGAAAACTCTTGACATGTCCATCCTTTGGTCACACACCAAATATAATATCATGCCATTGTATACATAGCATTTTCAAACCTTATATCTTGGAGAAAATATATTATTCCATTACAACATAGTCCTTGGAGCTCCATCCTCCTATCCTCCATCTAATATCCTCTTATCTTCCATCACCACAAATCCTATCAATCCCTCTATCCTTCTATCATTTTACCAAGCCTTGGTTCTCCCCTATCATTGGTTCCTATCCCATTCAATCAATTTATCCTCTAATACCATTCAATCCCATCACATCCCATCCATTTATCCTCCCTCCATACCTCGAATCTCAAAATCCCAAAGTAGTCAATCCAATGTAATAAATCCTAATCCATGAAATCCAATCTTGCAATCCATCACATCATCCTCAAAAATCTATCGATTTTGATTGAAATCACCTAATAATCCATTGATACACTTGATTCCAATTATAATCATATGGATGCATCCTTCACAATCCTAGTTTTTTAATTATCATTAACATCACAACCCTTGGGGTATGAATTTTTCTTATCATTAAATTTTCTATCCTCATCATCATCAATCAATCAATCTATTAGTTTTAAACTTGACTAGGGGAAATCCTAGTTTATTTTTGGTTTATTGTGCATTCTTTCTTGTTGCTTGTGTGTTTTTTCATTATTTTAATTTATCATGATCTTTGCACCATATTTCCATAGGGTCATCATGGTATTCTATACAATGATGGTATAATACACATGTTTGCATTTGACCTTTTTGATCATGTACTTGACACATTATCACCCTGTTTCCTTATACAAGTTGGTACATACCATCAAGTGCAATATAAAATCTAGGTTTATTATACCACTGCAATTCTCATCCATTATAATCATCTCCCCAACTCCCATCCATCATTCTATAGTTCCTCCTTCCATCCTTCATCCTTTAGTCCTCCTATCTATTTCGAGAGCACACTTGTGTTCTTTAAATCCACTGTTATTCTCGAGGGGCATACCAAACTCTCTTCTCATCATCTTTTCTCATCCTTCTAGTGAATAGGACATCATGTCACTAGTCCTTATCTCTTTTTTCCCACTATGTTTTTTTATTCTTTGATATAATGCCTCTCCTTACAGTTGTGATGTCATATCAAAGGGACAAATGTAGACACCTATATTAGCTTACACCCAAAAATACTCTATTTTACTTTGTTCAAGACATTAAGTAATGTGGAGAAATTTTTGCTCTTATGTATGTTTATTTATGTTCACTTTGTTCTTTTGGCCCTAAGGCCCTTATCTTTTTGTCTTTTGTTATTCACTTCACCATGTGTTGCATTGGCACATCTTTTTGGAGGTCGCAGGTTAATTTTGGCAAAAAGGTGCACATGGCTACACAACCTTTTGAATATCGCTTTTCTTTTGGGCCCGAAGTAGGGCACATAGCTGTATCACAAAGATTTTCCATAGACTGCTCTTTCAATTTTTGAAGAACACTTTCCAACGTGCTACGTTGCTCGTCTTTTGTCGGGTGGGTTTCTTCACCGTTGGGGCAATATCTTCATGGATGTTGTTGAGTGGTGATTTTTTTTTTCTTTCATAGCTTTAGGGGTCAGCTTCCTTTTTGGTGACACCATTATTACCTTCAGTAGATCAGATTAAATTTCATCAAGAATTTACAACCTCGTATCTACCTTCTGATAAGGAGAACTGCACAAAGATCTTACGACATCCAGTTCATCGAGTTGTTGTATCCATCACCATTATTGAAGCAACTCAATTTTAATTGTCATATTGTATCTGATTTTCGATCAGATTTTGAGGTTGTCTTGTGATGATACTTTTTAAGGTTTTATCTTTGGTGAAAAAGAGTGCTTGGTGCTTGTATGTTTCCCTTATCTTATAAAAGGGAATTGCTAGCAGCCTCTTAAAGATCTCAATTAGTGACAATATAAATAGCAATAGTAGTAGTAGATAGATAGAATAGGGCGTAGAAGATTTCTTATAGAGCTTTGATTTCTCTTTTGTAATCAATATCAAGACAACTATTCGGATTTGTTATATGACCTTAACATTTTTTGTTATTCTACAAAATCAAGCAATAGGAGAATAAAGTTTGTATTAGATTGTGCACATGCAACCTTTGTTTTACATCTTATTATGCACATAGAATTCTCTGTGTAATTTTATTTTACATACAATCCTAATAATTGATTATGATTTATTAGCTTTTATGTTCTTCTAACTTAAACTTTTAGGAATTTAACCATGTTATGATACTCTCTAATTTTCCTGTTGAAGTTATGTTGGATTTCATATTATGCTATGGGGAAGAATAGTTCTGTAAGGATCTGAAACATCTTGTTTGAGCTTGGGTTCCTTGTTTCTATCAAACATTAATGGGTGATTACCATGGGAGGATTTGAATGACTACTATATGCCTACATAGGCCTCAGTAGCTCATTCTCCTTCCAACAATGAAGGGTCTATGGCATTCTGTGTTCACTTTATCAAAAATAGGAACTTGTTAGGGTTTTTGAAATGTTGTAAAAGCTTTGGTGCATTACCATAATTATGTTTCATTTATGTATTTCCTTCTCCCTTTCCCTAAACACAAAGGAAGATCCAACTTCTTTAAAATTCCCAAAGGTTATTAAGTGAAGCACAAGCAGGTTCCCCATTCACTAAATTTCCCATAAGGCTATTCAGAGAAGTACGAGCTTTTAAAATCAACAGTTCTTTTTCTAGCATGCTTGGTGATGAGTCTAGTTTATGGTCTAATTATTGGTAGATTTTTCCATCCATTTGATGTATTTGGCATAGAATTTGATGCTTGGATGTTGACCTTTTTATGATATTTCCTTAAAGCCATAGACTTTGGACATGAACTTATTTTCATAACTTCTAATGATATTGACATGCTATATGAACTGTCTGTGTTAATTTTGCATGTGATTAATGAATGTCACTTTGAGATAATTATAGATATGCAATTGTTGTGTGTACTAATATTTTTATGCAAATATAATTTGAGGCTAGTAGTTAAGGAAGATTCTGCCATCTGGACATTCTCCATACCGATCAATAAGGTGGTCATTTAATGAAAGAAAGACTCTCAACAACGGAAATATTCCTCATTCAAATCAAACTGTAACCGCCTTGTAATGGTCTTAATTGTTGTTGGGAAAATATAGGCATTACTACTATGCCAGATTCACATTAAGGAAAACATGCCTGATAGATTATGTGCATGCGTAGCCACCTCTCCACTTTCCCTAATGTGGCATCCTCCGCACCTGAGGGAGTTGACCGCCTTGATAGGTGATTAGATAAATAAGACTTCGATGCTCCTTCAGGGGTTCAAATCAAAGGATGCTCAATCTAATGATGTAATCACACTCTTAATATTTTCAGTAATATAGTCATGTTGCTCAATTGTACTCATTTTTTTAAATGAATGAAATGAAGTTATAAGTTCATGCATCTGAGTTTACATTAGTTTTAGGGGATAAGCATCCAAGGGGTCCCACTTGGCGAGTATTCCATCTCGTACCTTAGTTTAGTTTAGTTGTCATTTTATGTTCAGTAATTAGTTAAGAATCTGGCATTGTCTATTCCTGCTGCCACTAGAATTTCATTATGTGATTGTTCCTGCAACCAGAGCAGTCATAGTAGTTTCCTATTTGTTCACTCAGATTTTCATTTCTATCATGCATTCTAGCTTAGTATAGTTGTTGGTTGATGCTCAACACTTATGTTATTTCCTTACAAGCAATTTACTTTCAACATTGTATCTTTCTTAGCTGTAGGATGAATATGAATACTTTGGATTCCTAGTGCACATATAGTGCTAACCCATTTCAAGTTTACGTCCCTGGGTTGACAATTTAAATACACCTTCATGATGATTGAAATAGCTATTCAAGTTAGATGTCCAATCTGTGAATCACACTTGTGAAGGCTTAGTTGTTGAATCATTGTAGGAGGCTGACATTTTTGGCACCATTGTCGGGGATGGTGCAAAAATAGTGTGTTGTTTGGAGTCATTGATAGTTTTTCTTGCTGTAATGTTTCTCAAAGTTGTTATTAGTATACCGCTCATTTAGGAAAGTAATGACCCCCCTATTTTTTTGCCAATTTTTTGTGTGAGCTGGCTGATAGTGAGTTGATACCGTATGCATAGAGAAAGGAGAAGAGATGCTCGTGGGAGATTCCTTCCTAACAATCCTAATCTATTCCAAATAATTGAGTATTAGAACTTGCCCAGAGACGAAGAAGAAGAAGAGCCACACCTCTTTGTTGATACATTTCTAGATCTAAGTAGTTCTAAAGCTTCCTCTAAAGATCAAAATTTTATTGAGAACCCCCTTGCTTTGGAACTTCATCAGGTAGACATGGGTGATGCAAATAGAAATATACCTAACCAACCAAATTTTCCTTTCCCCATTGCTCATCAGAATGAAGTAGACAACCTCAAAAATATCCCTGCTTCAGTCCTTCCGAAGTTCTATGGACTTGTCACAAAAGATATTGATACATTTTTGTTCAAGTTTGATATATTATGTAAGAGTTAGGACTATACCATTGATGCCCACATGCTTAAGCTATTCCCTGCCACCTTGAAAGAAGATGCATTAAGATGGTTCATGAGCTTAGGCAAAGATACTGTGGAGACTTGGGAGGAAATGAAGACAAAGTTCCTTGAGAAATACAAGGAATATTGTAGGGGCATTGACATGAGAGGAGGTGACATTTTTAGGATGCAAAAAAGAGAGGATGAGAGCTTAGAAGATTATATTTCAATATTTTTGTTTTGCCTACAAAAATATCCACACCTACACTCAATGAAGAATAAAAAAAGATGATTTTTTTGAGAGGAATTAATGAGAGCTGCACAAATGCCTTGGAACTGATGCGAGGAGGATATTTCACCCAAGTACCTAGGGAGGACATCAAGAATAAATGTTAGAACTATTCTAGGGTAGCTTCAAAGAAGGGGAGAGCTTACCAATCTTCCATGGGTAAGTCATCTACTAGTGGATTTTTAAGGATGAAGATTACTCACTTACTAACAGACTTCAATCAAGACATCATAAAAAATCTAACTACTCAACTAGATACACTTTAGGCCAAGAAGAAACAAGAGGAGACAAAGGCAATATTGGTAGAATATTTCCCTCATTGCAGACAAAAGAAGAAGGACTACGGATGCAAGATGATAGCTAATATTGACAACAAGTAGATGACACCTGAGTTCAAGCCAATCCAGGGTGAAGAAGATCAAGTCTACTTTATTGCACAAAGGAGTCCATGGGCCCCAAAACAAGGCTTGCCACTAGATGCACTATCTTTTGTTGGGCCATATTTCAATTCTTATTCATCTGGTAACCGATGGTAATCCCCACATCTATCCACTTATGGAGGATATACACCATAGCCTTGGAATAACCCTCTAAATTCTTGGCCCAATCACCAAAAATCTCCACCCCAATGGTAGCAACCCTAGGGGAATTAGCAATAGTTTTAGGGAAATTGACAGTCACCTCCATGAAATTGGCAACAAACATCCCAATGGAAGGGAGGACAACATGGCCAAACCAGACAACTCATTACATGAAACCACCTTCTCAACCTCAACAACTTGCTATAATTTCTCCTCCTGCTAGTTCAAATTCAAACATGCCTAAACCTACTCAGCTACTAGCCCAACCCACACCTTACCAAAATAATAAACCGCAACAATAACTGGTATACTCTGCTGATCCAAATAAATTCCCTACATATGCTATGAGTGTAAGTAACATCCACTTGCATTTAGGAACTATTTTGATAGCTCCCTCCACACCCATCATCACTGAGATTCCGATGGAGGAAGAGGAGCCTCTGAATGTCCCCATTCAACCAAGCGCACCTAAAAATATTGTACCAGTCCCAGTCAAGAAGACTGAACTAGAACCACCATTTCCCTAGAGGTTGGAAACTATGAAACAAAAGGAAGAAAAGGAGGACACAAATTTTGACATTCTAGATCAATTGAAGCATATATGTGTCCAAAT
Organism: Sequoiadendron giganteum; assembly: GCA_007115665.2. Lineage (NCBI taxonomy): Eukaryota > Viridiplantae > Streptophyta > Pinopsida > Cupressales > Cupressaceae > Sequoiadendron > Sequoiadendron giganteum. The sequence goes on along the minus strand of CM021110.1, from coordinate 358,169,034 downwards.
ACCTCTATTTTAGGCCATAAAATATGTTCCCATATATGGTAAGGCAATCAAGGAAGCATGCCTTAAGAAGCTAGACAAGAAGAAGAAAGACCCCACTACGGTTCATGTGGTGGGATAGTTGGCTGACATCATGCTTGGAAAAGTTATGATCCCCAATTATAATGACCCAGGGAGTCCTGTGGTAGGAGTTGTTATAAATGGGATCCAGATAAATAATTCTTTGATTGATTTGGGAGCAACAATAAATGTGATGATTAAGGACATCCTGCATCAACTAAATGTTGCAAGCATGAGACCTAATCCTACTATCCTGCAACTTGCTAATAGTTCTACTGTTAATCTTGATGGGATAGTAGAGGATCTTGTGGTAACTGTAGACTCTTGGGAGTACCCAAATTTTTTTATGATTCTTTATCCTAAGGCCACACTAGGCGGGTACCCCATTATTCTTGGAAGGCCATGGTTAGAAACAAAAAATGCCTATATTGGATGCCAAATAGGAGACATGACCATTTTTGATGGAAAGAGCACCAAAAATCTTGTTCTCTACCCTCCTGCTAAGTCCTCCCATGATAAAAATGATCCTATATGGCCACATATTGGTGAAGAGGCAAAGGAAATTAATTATGCGGCACAACTTATGATGTTCAACAAAAGTCCTTTCATGCAGCTTCAAGATGAAGATGAAGTATTGTCTAACATAATTCAGAACCATTATGAGATAGAAGAAGCATCATCCTCTCATGCATCTGATTCTGCTGAAATAGTGAAGACACTCCTACCCGCTCTTCCTACAACCACTCTTCCTACAGGTGCTCGTCCTGCTGCCGCTCTTCCTGTAGCCAAATTTCTTGGAGCAACAAATATGTCCCATATGTTTCTGCCATATAAACTCAAGATACCAAGCATTAGTGAAGCATCTATGGTAGAGTTAACTACACAAGTGCAAGTATCAGAAGGAAAATATCTAAATGTTAACTTCAAACTGAGTGAAGAACGAGAGTTATCATTGGAAAACTTGCTAAGGGCCTACCAATGTGCATTTGCGTGGGATTATCATGATATGAAAGGATTGGACCCTAAGCTTTGCACTCATAGGATATATATAAGAAATGATTGTACCCCAGTGAGACAACTACAAAGAAGAATTAACCTTGCATTGAGAGAAATAGTAAAAGGGGAACTACAAAAATTGCTAGATGCAGGATTTATCTACCCCATCTCCAATAGCCAATGGATGTCCCCATTGGTGATTGTGCCTAAAAAATGAGGGAAGTGGTGAGTTTGTGTTGATTAAAAGGAACTTAATGCTGCCACCAAAAAGGACCATTTCCCCTTACCTTTCAGAGATCAAGTTTTGGACTCACTTGCAGGAAAGTAATACTTTTTTTCCCTAGATGGATTCAATGGCTAAAACCAGATCCAAATTTCACCAGAGGACTAGGAGAATACCACCTTTACCTATCCATGGGGGACCTATGCCTACTCAGTACTTCCATTTTGTTTATGCAATGCGCTTGCAACTTTTTACAGGGCAGTCATTAGCATATTTTTAGATATCTCTTTTGATTGCATGAAAATCTATATGGATGACTTCACCAGTTATGGTGCTGATTTCAAAGAAGCATTGGAAAATATCAGGAGAGTTCTACAAAGATGTGAAGACCACAATCTATCTCTAAATAGTGAAAAGTGCTTCATGATGATTCAGGAAGGTGTAGTTCTTGGCCATTACATCTCTCACAAAGGAATTCAAGTAGATCCTACAAAGATTGAGGTGATCACCAATATTCCAATCCCTACAAAAAAAAAAGATATTAGGATTTTGTTAGGACATGTAGGTTATTATAGGAGGTTCATCAAAGACTTCAAAAAAATGGCAGCACCATTGTATAATCTCCTAACTAAAGATGTTGAATTCCAATGGATAGAAGACTGTGCCAAGGCATTTTTTGATTTGAAAACAACTTTAACTCATGCTCCTATACTCAAGGGTCCTAATTGGGAGCTTCCTTTTCACATCCATACAGATGCATCAAACTATGCCAGAGGAGCAATCTTAGGACAAAAATAAGGAGCTATTGAAAATGCTATTTATTTTGTCAGCAAAAAATTGCAGGGAGCTGAATTCAACTATACAATGATAGAAAAAGAAATACTGGCAGTGATCTATGCCATAAAAAAATTTAGGCACTACATAATAGGCTACCAGATCTTTGTGCACATCGATCATGCATCCATTAGATACCTCGTGAATAAATCCCTAATCTCAAGTAGGCTGGCAAGATGGTTATTGTTAGAATTGGCTATGGATGCCAAGATCTATGGACCAAATAGAAAGCACAAAGAAGAGAGAAAATAATATGACAAGAATAAACTGTATTCAATGTCAATGATAATGCTTCAATGTGTGTACAAATGTAGTAGAGACCCCTTGGTTATATAGCCAAGGTGAGAACATAGGAGTGCATAAGATTATGACAAGTGTCGTAATCTTATGACATGAGACAACAATGAAAAGCTATCACTCCACCTAAAGTGGAAAGGTGATAATATGATAACCACCACAAATAGTGGATCTACCACAAAAGGTGGAAACCTAATCACATGATATGTCCATGAAAGGTGGAGGTGATAAAGTAATAAGAAGATAAGTCCACCAAAGGTGGAAATTCTCCAACAACTCCTATGTGGTCCCTAAGTAAACTTAACTAAGGTGTAATTATGACCTAGGACAAGGTACAAAATATTTAATTACACCAACAGTTATTATTGATGCAGGAGTTCGACAAGACCATTATGAATAAGCGAGGGAAGGCCAATGTTGTTGCAGATTTTATTTTAAGGCTGACTACATTAGAGGAAAATCAAGTTGTAGATGACTTCTTCATTGATGAGCATATATTTTCCATTAGTGTGTAGACACCCTGGTATGCTGACATAGGTAATTACTTGGTCACAGGGAGAGTTCCTCCTCACTTCTCTCCAAAAGAGAAGAGGGTGCTCATTGAAAAATATTTTCCTTTCTCATGGATTGTTGGACGCTTGTTTTACATTGGACCAGACCATGTCATGAGGAGATGTGTGAGGGAATATGAGACATATGAAATTTTTCATCCATGTCACAATGAAACTTGTGGAGGGTATTTTGCAGCCAAGCAAACAACGATGAAGGTTTTGAACATAGGATATTACTGGCCCACACTCCACAAGGACGCAAGGAGATATATAAGGAAGTGTGAAAGATGTCAGAGGATGGGCCAACCAACCAAATCTAATGAGATGCCACTTTACCCCCAGGTAGTCGTCACTCCATTTGATAAGTGGGGATTGGAATTTGTAGGACTTATTGATCCTCCATCACATGGTAAATCCTATATCTTGGTATGCACCGATTATGTAACCAAGTGGGTAGAAGTTAAGGCCATGAACAATGCAAGAGACAATAAGGTTGTTGAATTTCTTTATGAGGAAATTTTCACATGGTATGGGGTTCCAAGAGAGATAGTGACTAATCAAGGGGCTCAATTCACTTTAATCCTTGTTATAGCAATGGTCAATGAGTACAACATTAGGCACAAGAAGTCTACCCCTTATCACCCTCAGGCCAATGGTCAAGTTGAGGTGACCAACTGAGAAATTGAAGCCATTCTGACCAAAACAATGGCTATCCATAGAAAGGATTGGGCAAGCAAACTACCAGAAGTTGTTTGGGTTTATAGAACTACATGGAAAACAACTACAAGATTCACTCCATTTGAGATGTTGTATCGAAAGACAACTATGAAGCCCATTGAATTTGAGCATAAGACTCTTAAGATTTTAGTGGACTTCGGGATGAATATCTCTAAGGCACAAAGGGAATAAATCATGCAACTAAATGCTTTGGATGAGATGAGGAAGGAAACTTTGCATCACACAGAGGTAGTGTAGAATCAAAGAGTAAAATGACATGAAAAATTCATTAAAGTTAAGAAATTCCAACTAGGCGATTGGACACTACTCTATGACTCAAGGTATCAAGACAATGCAAGAAAATTGTAGATAAGGTGGCTAGGACCGTATGAAGTTGCTGAAGTATTTCCCAATGGGGTTGTTCAGTTCACTACCATTGACCATATTAGATTTAAGCTATTGGTGAATGCTCATCGCCTGAGATTGTATCACAAGCCAAATTCTAAGGAGGAGTTCCTATAGTAATTCACTCAACATGTAACACCCGAACTTCCTACAACCGAAGGAAGTGGACCTAGTGTCCCTCCTTCTGGATAACTAAGGTATGTAACTTGTCATAATAAAGACTTCCACTTCTATGGGGGGTCACTTCTTCATCCATCTGTTCATCCATTCCACCTTTCTCTCTCTTCCACCTCGCCATCATCATTTCACTTCACTTCATTCCATTCCACCTCATTCTGCTCCACTTTCATTAATTGCTCAGCTGATTTTTTTGAAAAGTGACCATTACTTACTCCATAATCTTTGCAATAAATCTTCCATGAATTTAGGTATGTGCGCGATCAAAGTGCAAATACCATGTCCACATGTCTATCTGTACTAGTTCATTTTAGCAAAATTTAAGTATTGAGACGATTTGAATTTTGAGTGAGATGATGACTCATATGTGTGAAAGGACATCAACCATTGCCATTTTCCTTAATCATAGCCTGCATTTATTACTCCTTTACTTCCTTTATTTTCTCCTATCATAATCTTAAGCCAAAAGGTAAAATTCAGTCGATACGAGCATTGGAAATTTGACAACATTGTAGGAAGGAGAAGTTTGGCTTTTAGACGAAGATTACAAGAAGAATTTTTTTTGCAGAGTGATTGTTTGATTATAGATAATGGGAGGTGGGTTACTTCAAAATGAACCCACAGTTCATGATGTATTACTACAGGATGCACCTTGCTGTCTGAGTTTAGAAACTACAGATGGATAGACTATTTCCTAAAGCTGAATGGCTTTGATGAAGATGTTGCATTGGAATTTTCCCAGATATTATCTGAAGGAAAGGCCATAGAAAAGGGGTTGGAGGTCATAGCCACCGAGGAAAGGATTGCAGAAGTTATAGGGTTGCTTGCCGACGGTGAACATTACCCTATTACTAGAGATGCTAGGTCGATTAGGGCCAAATTTACAAAACCTAGTGACCCTTCGTTGAGCATGGACAAAAAAGGAGCAAAGAGAATTTCTCTACTCGAGCCATGGAAGCAGGTAGCTATTTATGTTGTGAAGTATATTACCTGTGAAGATCATTAGTCGAATCTACATTCTATGCATTTCAAACTCCCGAACTACATGAGGCATGAGAGAATAATGAATGTGCCCAATGTGCTATACCACCTTCTTTTAATCATGGTAGACGAGACCTAGAAAGGTAGGGACAACTCTGTTTCCCACCATTGTTTGATCAAATTATTAGCTGAGAAGTCTCCGCATGATGTGTCTCATATATCTTGGGAAGAATTCTTGAATATTGATCAAATTAAACCAGTGCATTTGCAACCTAGGGTTTTTCCTCAACCTCGTAGGGTTGGTAGGAGGATGAGCAATGTTCGAGCCACTCCTAGAGCCTCAACTCCTAGAGTGATCCCTAGTGTAAACCCTCCTGCAGTCGAGAAAACCATAGAGATTAGTTCTTCTAAGGTTGAACATTTAGAAAAAAGGAAGTTCCTCTCTAGATTTTGATGATGATGTCCCTCTTGGAACCCTAATGAGAACTAGGGCACAAAAGAAGAAGGAAAAAATAAGAAAAGGAAAATTTAAAAACCAAATGGTAGAAAAAGAAGTGCCAAGCTCTAAAAAATGAATGCTTGACACTATTCTTCCTGCAGCAAAGGAAAAGCGAAGAAACCCTCCTAGAAAATCAAGACCAACTGGGCCAGTCGTTGGTGTATCTCCCAAGGGAAGCCCTAAACTTGAAGAAACATCATGAGGGGATACAAAAGCTCCAATAGAGCAAGTGAATGTTGAGGAAGAAAAGAAATTAACGCTGGCAAATCTTGCCGACATCACAAAACAAGTTGAAAGTTGAGGGCATGAGGAAAATCAGGAGCTCCTATAGCAAGAGCAGAAGCTAGAGCTTTTGCAGTAAGAATAGAATCAAGAATTCCTACAACATGAGCAAGAAAAAGAACTTGAGGCCTTGCAGCTAGAACTGGGAGAATAGTCAACACTCTTGTAGCCAGAATTGGCTGAGTAAACAAAAGCCTTGCAACTGGTACTCTATGAAGATAAAGTAAAAGTGCTAGGAAATTTTTTGGTAGGAATACAGAGGCCCTCTGATTCTTCGATGTACAAGGTAGTCATGAACTTGTGGAAAGAAGTGCAAAGGAGGGGAGAAGAATGGAAAGCAGAGAAAAATAGGCTAAAGAAGGAAATTCAAAAGAGAGATGAAGAGATTGAGGATAAGAATGAAGAAATTTATGCTTTAAAGAAAAAGGTGGATGACATGAAAAATTTAGTACCTCATATATTAGAGTATAGGGCTCCTCCGAGGGTCTATGCTCTATATTTGAAGAAGCATATTTTTTTTAATCTAGCAAGGATTGTTTCAGGTTTGAATCCCTCCATTGAGACCCCTATTTAATTTTTCAATGCTTATCAGATTTCTCCTCCTGAAATGAAAAATTTGTTGTGTGAATTTTATTTACATAATTATGTTGTGACCCAATACCATGATTGGAATCCATTGTTGTATGTTGGAGATGTCCAATTAAGGGCATTTATATCTTGGATACATAACGAAGTTAGTTAAAAATTCAAGACCTATAGGAAAAAATTGAATCCAACATTCCCCTGCCCATTAGGGCTAAATCTAGAAATCCAAGAGACATTTTCAAGGATTGACACAAAATTCTCTACCAACCAGGTTATGGCAATGGGATCTTGTTTGAGAGAGACAGTTTATAAAGAATATGAGAAGGTAGCAAGAACCAAAGGGGAATCTATAATGGGATACTTGTCACAAAGGTGGAACAACCTAACTGGTGATTTGAAAAAAGTTGATCCTCATTCCACACATAAATATGTTGCAGTACTTAAGAGAGCTGATAGATGTATAGAGATTGGAAGGATAAAGGGACAATTTTGGCTTCCACTACATTTTCAACCACCTATCCTATTTTGGCTTGTGCCAAACTTCAAGTACTACGGATATGACATAGCTGCAAAGAAGCAGAGATGGAGCAGGTTGGAAAAACAACAAGGGTTCTATTGGGATCCTAATTTAGGCACAACAGAAACTGATGTAGGAAAATTGCCGGTTACAAATATTTGGGCATTGACCAAGCAAAAGCACAACTCTCCCTCTACTGGAGGACCAACAAGACCTTAGGTTCTGGGGAGTGATGAGTCTAGTTTATGATCTAATTATTGATAGAGCTTGTCATCCATTTTCTACAGTTGTAATAGACTTTGATGCTTGGATGTTGACCTTTTTATGATATTTCCTTAAAGCCATAGAATTTGGACATGAAATTATTTTCATAACTTCTAATGATATTGACATGCTATATGAACTGTCTGTGTTAATTTTGCATGTGATTAATGAATGTCTCTTTGAGATAGTTACATATATGCAGTTGTTGTGCATACTAATATTATTATATAGATATAATTTGAGGCCTGCAACTAAGGAAGATTCCGCCAGCTGGACATTCACGATACCAGTCAACAAGGTGGTCATTTAATGAAGGAAAGACTCTCGATGATGAAAATACTCCTCATTCAAATCAAAGTGCAACCGCCTTGTAATGGTCTTAATTGTTGTTGGGAAAATATAGGTGTTACTACTGTGCCAGATTCATGTTAAGGAAAACATGCCCGACAAATTCTGTGCATGCATAGCTGCCTCTCCACTTTCTATGATTTCTCTAATGTGGCATCCTCTACATTTGAGGGAGTTGACCGCCTTGCTAGGTGATTAGATGAATAAGAATCTAATGGTCCTTTGGGGGTTCGAACCAGAGGATGCTCAATTTGATGATGTACTCACTCTTAATATTTTCAATAATACAATCATTTTTCTTGATTGTACTCATGTTTTTTAATGAATGAAATGAAGTTATAAGTTCATGCATCTAAGTTTACATTAGTTTTAGGGGATACTCATCCAAGGGGGGCCACTTGGTGAGTATTTTTTCTTGTACCTTAGTTTATTTTAGTTGTCATTTTATTTTTCAGTAATTAGTTAAGAATCTACAATTGTTTGTTCCTACAGCCACTAGAATTCCATTCTATGATTGTTCCTGCAACCAAAGTAGATAGAGTAGTTTCATGTTTGTTCGCTTAGATTTTCATTTATTTCATGCATTCCAGCTTGTATAGTTGTTGGTTGATTCTCAACACTTATGTTATTTCCTTCCAAGCAATTTAATTTCAACATTATGTCTTTCTTAATTGTAGGATGAATATGGCTACTTTGGATTCCTAGTGCACATATAATGCTGACCCATTTCAAGTTTACCTCCTTGGGTTGACAATTTAAATGCACCTTCATGATTATTAAAATAGCTATTCAGGTGATATCTCCAATCTCTGAATCACAATTGTGAAGGCTTAGTTGTTGAATCATTGTAGGAGGTCGACACCTGGTGGGACCAAGATCTTTCACAACATTTGATACCCAGCCTTAAAGAGGCATTTGAATCAGATTAGTAGGAGAGGCTGGTAAACTCATGCCTAGAGTCCAAACTAGGGCATCTTCTAGATGTAACTTTGCATACTCTCAATTACCTTCTTCTGTTCCTCAGAGGAGATGAGTCATAGGTTTTGTATCACCTATCAGAAGCAATAGAGTCATGAGTTCTATTCCTAAGTCCAAAGCCCTATCTACCCCTCCAGGTGGCTGAAATTTCCAAATTAGAATACTTGTTTACCAGGTCCATAGAGGTTTGTTCCCTATGGCTCTCCAAGGAGCTTTGAGATATTTTGTAACTTGGGATAGTGGCAGTCTGCTAGTTCCTCCCACCCCTCTTGATGTGTGGCTCGCTATCCTCGCTAATACCCTCAAATCAGTCCCAAAGTTTATCAAGGAGGATTTAAAAACATCTTCTGAACATCTCTAAGACATTTCATACATTTGTAGAGTTCACAACATCATAGAGAAAAACATATCCCTCAGATTATTAGCCACATCCTTTAAAGGTAAGGCTCAAGATTGGTACATATCCCTAGCTCCCAATTCCATCCACTCTTGGGATGACCTCAAACAAAAGATGTTTGAATGATTTTTAAAGAAAGGAGATAACTCATCCTTACTAAAATAGTTGATAATGATTAGGAAATCTTCATAAGAGTCTTCGACAAATTTCATTACCAGGTTCCATAAAACTTGGCAAAGGATCCCCAGGATAGCCAAACCTCTAGTAGTCATGGAATTCATATTCTACCTAAAATCTTTCAATTCAAACATCGCAGTCATGGTACAGTCGCTCAGAGGTGATACTTTGCCCAATGCATATGATCTTACTGTGAGAGTGGAGAATAGTTTGATTGATTATGGGAAACTCCTGCCATGACTGTTGATGCCAATGTTCGCTAAAATATCTAGCGTAACACAAGAGGAAGTAGTCCCCAATACATTTGCTTCACTTTCTAGCACATTAGCTACACCATTGCCTTTAATGTATGTGATTCAAATTCACAACCAAGCACATTCAGCTCTTTTTCCTTAGCCACCGATATAAATAACATGAAAAATTTAATGAGATTTTGTGAACAAGATCATCATTATCAGGCATTAGCAAGTGACACCTCTGAAGCCCCCCCCACAAAATTATCGAGGAAGACCACCCTTCAAACATAACACATTTCACGGAGCCCCGAGAGGAGGCAACCAACTGTAGGCATTGGGACAAATAGTCCTTGTAACCACTTTGATGAAGACAGTCAAGTCTAGCACAAGCAAGGAGTTAGTCCTAGGTTAGAACAACCTCACAGAGGATATAAATGCATGGTGCTTTCCATGCAATGATGCCCACATGCCCCAATTTTTTTTGAGAAATATTCAACAAAGGGTGACAATTAAAGAAGTCAAGGCATTCCTTTAGATGCCAAAAGTTATCAGTCCCCCGAGATTGAGAATGCTAGATTTAGTGCTCAAATGCAAGGGATGCCCTTGGAGAAAGAAGTGGATATCTCCCCCAACCAAGCGCTATTTTCTTGGGTGGAGGGATAAGATTCAGTGCTGACGAATGAAGTTCTGATAGCAAGGGTACAAGAAGTATAGTTAGACTCTAATACCCAATCGAAAAGATGGTTCACCGAGGAGAAATTTCTATATGTGGCATCAACACCACCAACTCAAAAATTACAATGACTTCAACCAAAAATTTTGCAATTATAACCAAATGTCATGGATAAGGTTTCTGGTCCACTTGTTATATGCAAAAATTTTCCTAAAAGTAAGGGAGACACTCCCATTCAAGCCTAAGGTTTTGCTAATCAAAGCACTCAATGTTGTGGAGCAATTGAAGAAGGCTCTCACCAATATATCTTTGTGGGATGTTTTATCCATTCCAGAACAAAAGACTTTGTTGTGGGATGTGTTGAGTAAAGAGGAGCAAGCTCTACTACTAGATCTAGTCCCATCACATAACCAAGATAAAAGAAAAAGGCCCGTATCAGACCCTCAACCTTCAGGAGCCGCAATATATATGAATACAGGAGACAAGGAAAATGCGAAAGATGTATGTAGACCAAAAATCACCCCCTTCTTCTTAACTCTTATCATTGGGTATAAAGTATTACAAAAAAATATGATAGACTCAAGGGCTAGTACTACAATAATGCCCAAGATAGTAGCTGATTCCCTAAACTTAAAATACGAACCCTTGGAAAAGGGAATTATGCAATTGGATGAAAGAAGGTCTTGACCATAGTTCACATAAAGAATCTCCCTTTGACGTTGTACTCTTGTCCAAGCCAAATGGTCACCCAAGAGGTGGTTATAATTGATATGCCACCCATCTTTGGAATGTGCCTGTCAAGAGATTGCATAGCAAAGATCTGTGGATACTTGGCTCTTGACTAGTCCCACCTAATATTGAGAACTAAACATGGGGAAAAAATGAAAATTTTGTCTAAACCTTTGCATCCCAAACACATCTCAAAGGATGTGGTGATGAGATTGATAGTTGTACACACCTTCATTTCTAAGAAAGAGATGTACTATGTAGAAATATTAGAGGATGAAGAAGCAACGAGTGATCAAAGCCCAAAAGAGGAAGTCCTATTGAACCAATTTATTGATTTTGATCCTTTCGATAATTTCCATGCCATCAAATTGGGCACATACATAATATTTGGTGAAGATCAATCCCTCTCAAAACTGGTCATGCAACAAGAGAATCTAGGAAAATTTACTAATGACAACTTATGGAATTTGCACTTTGACTGTGCCAAATGCAAGACTGGCTCTAGAGCTAGGATCCACCTTGTATGTCCAGCCAGGTTGGAGACTCTCATATATTTCCATTTTTAGTTTCCATGTACGAATAATGACACAGAGTATGAAGGACTAGTTCATGGCCTAATTCTAGTTAAACAAATGGGCATTGAAGGGATATAAGTGTTCAAAGATTCTGAGCTAGTGGTGAATCAAGTCCAAGGAAGGGCAATTGTGAGGAATGTAAGAATGCGATCCTACTAACACAAGGCGTGGGACCTGATCGAAGGGTTTAAGGCTTTCAACATCCAAGTCATTTTGAGGTCCGAAAACAATGCCATGGATAGAATGGACTCAATCGATTCACAGTTCGAGCCAACCTTTGAGTCAGCTGAGAGCCAACATGTGACACACATCATTGTCTGACCGTCTATTCTTGAAAATTATCAAAACTGGTAGGTCTTTGAAGATGATGCCTAGATTGCTACGTTCCTACAAAAAATCAAGATAATTTGTCGATCAAGTGCAATCAAGATTTGAAGAGGCTAGCAAGGAGAAAATAATACATCTCAAAAGTAATAAGCTCCGGGTGGGCCTAATTACTCTAGAGCAAGAAGATGCAAGGAATAGTGAATGAAGTAACTTCACACCCAACAAGGAATAATATGAGGACCTCGATGCCAGAAGCCACAAGAAGGTCAAAGTCGAGAGGAATGTTCCATAAGAAAATAAGGAAAGGTTGAGATCCTTATGCACCAAATATGATGGGGTCATAGCCTAGACCTATGATGATCTAAAAGGCTATGATTTGATCATAATTCAACACACTATCAACCTAATTGAAGGGTCCAAACTAATCTAACAAAAGAAAAGGCCAGTTAACCTGAAGGTAGAAGTTGTAATGGCACAAGAGCTCACAAGGTTAATGAGTCAAGGATCATATACCCATCAAGAACTCCACTTGGGTATCTAATCTGGTCCTTGTCTGAAAGAAGAATGGTGATATCCAACTTTGTGTGGATTTTTGAGATTTAAACAAGACCTATTTAAAAGATCATTACCCTCTACCTTCGATGGAAAAAATCTTACAAATTGTGGCATGTTCTAAAATGTTCTCGCTACTCGATGGATTTTTGGGTTATAATCAAATCTTTGTGAAGGAAGAAGATCAATATAAAAAAAGTTTACCACTAAATGGGGAACATTTACATATGCAAAGATGTCATTCAGTCTATCAAACACAGGTGTTACTTTTCAGTGTGTGATGGAAGTCGCATTCAAGAATTTGATCAAGAAGATCATCCTTATCTATCTGGATAACTTGACTATATTTTCAAAATCTAAGGGTGACCATTTCAATCACCTTATAAAGGTCTTTCAAAGGTGTCAAAAGTTTGAGATTTGTTTAAATCTCAAAAAATGTGTATTCGAGGTGCCACAAGGAAAATTTCTTGGCTTTGTGGTCTTTAAGGAAGGGATAGCCATCAAATTTGATAGATGAAATTTATAACAAAACTACCACTACCAGTCAATCAAAAGGGATTGCAATCTTTCTCGGGAAATATCAACTTTGTTAGCAGGTTCATCTTAGATTTCACAGGCATTGTGAGACCTATTACACTAATGTTAAAGAAAGACCTAGTTTTCAAGTAGACTCAGGAAGGAAAAATTTCCTTCAAGAAGATCAAGGTAGCCATTTACACAACCTCAATTTTATAAAACCAAGAATTTTCAAAGGAATTTGTATTATATGTCTATAATGGTAAACATAGCATAGCTTCTGTGCTTGCGTAGAAGGATGAGGAGGTAAATGGAGAACACCCCATCACTTTCCATTCAAGGAATTTAAATGGGTTCGAAACCAAAAACAATTTTGTAAAGAAGTAGGCTGTCATGATAGTCAAGAGTGTTAAAAAGTTTTGACACTTGGTTTCAGCCAGCAAAATTATAGTCCTAATCACTCATCTCAGTGTAAGGGAATATATCACAGAGGGAGAGATCATCAAAAAAGGGCCAATTGGATCATCAAGATCCTAGAATATGATGTGGATATTTGGCCCACAAAGCTAGTCAGAGGAAGAGGTTTGTCTGAGTATCTCTCCCAAAAGCTCGGCCCTAAGGCAAGAGCTAAAGAGACTGATTATGTCTTCTTGAACCAATTTGAGTCGGATGGGTCCTGGGTGGTTGATCAGATAAGATTCATGAAAACTGTCAGATACCTACCCAACATCCCGACACATAAGATGAGATATTATAGGATCCAAGGTGTTGGGTATGTATTTATCGAAGGCCTTCTGTTTAAAAGGAATTTCAACAGAATCCTCCTCCGCTGCATGGAAAAGGTACAAGTTGAGAGAATTTTGGGTGAATCCCATAGTAGCCTAGAAGGCAGATAGTTCTCTACTAAAACCACTACTTTAAAGATCATGCTAATGAGGTATTGTTGGCCCACCCTATTTTTTGAAGCCCATGATCTAGTGAGAAAGTTCTCTCAGCGCTAGTTTTATGTTGGCAAGTGGAAAAACTCCACTATGCCTTTAAAACCAATCACGATAAAGGAACCCTTCACACAATGGGGGTTGGATTTCATCACGATGATCAATCCCATCTCTAGATTAAGACATAAATGGATCTTAATGGCCACCGATTATTTTGCGATATGGATGGAGGTAGCTCCTCTAAAGAATGTTGCCAAAGTCAATATTGTCAACTACTTTGAAGAACTAGTAACAAGGTTTGGTTCCATAAGAACCATCATCTCAGACAATGCACAAGCCTTTATAAGATCCATGATGCCAGATATTTTTCTCAAGAATGAAGTCTATCTAAAGACTTCATAAAATTATTATCCATAGGGAAATGGATTGGAGAAATCTACCAACAAAAAATTGATCAGGTTGATAAAGCGCATTAGGTTGGAGCACCAGAAAGAATGGCACAAGCACCTACAAGTAGCTTTATGTGTGGAATGCATAATCCCGAAGAAAATCCTAAAGGATTCTCCTTATGAACTAGTATATGGGAAAGAGGTGGTCCTACCCATCTCAATGGAGATTTTGGCACTACAATTGTTAAAGTATTTGGAGATTAAGGAGAGTGGTAGAATGGAAGTAAGGCTATCCAAACTACTAAGCCTTCAGGAGAAAAGAGAAAGCATTCAACACCATGGTTAAGCACCAACAGGTGGTCAAATTGTGGTTTGACAAAAAGGCCTCTGACCTAGGATTCAAAGAAGGGAGCCTGGCCTTAAAATTCAATGAACGGGTTGCTAAGCTGAGCCAACATGCCAAATTTGATTCTTTATGGAAGGGTTCCTTTCGTATTTCTAAATGCAAAGCTAGTAATGCATATGAGCTCAAAGATTTTAATAGGAACATCCTGAGGATACCAGTAAATGGTATTCATTTGAAACTATTTAATTAAAGGCTTGTAGTTTTTAAAAAATTTACACCTTATGTACCATATGTATAAATTTTTTATAAATACACTTTTTGAGAATAAAACAAAGTGAAAAAACTATGAAAAGCTATTTTATATTTAGAGACAAAATTTACATATTGTTCGAGGTGTTGAGGCCTATTTTCAAGGGATATTTCAAGCTTAGGGTAGAAAGTACAAAAATATTTTTAAAACAACCAAAAAGTAATACCCATCATTATGGAAAAAATGCTAGAGGTGGTAGCATAGGGCAGCATGAATTTTAATCTCTAGGCTATAGCAAGAAAAAAAAATGGTGATACCTTCAAAGTATTAGGCTTACAGTAGAAGGGTATTCATCACACGGCTCCATAGGGACTGACCAAGGATCAATCATTGACATTCACCACTGATCCACTAGGGTTGTACACCAAGTGCTCAAAGGTAGTTAGCCATTCTATGCCATAAATCAGCTCAATGTTGTTCAGATGGAGGAGGAAGGAGCTAGTGGGCCTCGCCCATTGGTGATGTTGTGAGTCATTGTTTGGAAACCAAAAAGAAAAGCCAAGACATCAACTCAACATTATCCATATGTCGGTGGAGGTCCATGGTGAAGGGTATGCCAAGTCTTGGGACTGCCACGATAATGACTTCCTCAAGGCCTATTAGATATTCTTTGTAGAACATGGCCTTACAGATTTACACTATCCATGGCTTCGTGACATTCAAGTCCAATAATAAAGTGATGAATCGAGAAATGATGTATGTATTGAATCGATAGTGGCTTTCATTTGTGTCAAAGTCTGTCCCTAGCACCTAGTTAAACATAGTGATAGATAGGTCACACTTTGTCTTCATGAGCCTCTTATTTCCGTCATTGGTGACCTCTTATATGAAGGCCACTTGGTTCTTTTGACTCAAGACTCTGATCAGAGTGCCCATGCTTTACATAATATAAATAAAGAAATCATAGACTTGATGAATATTTTCATAGAATAACACTTTATTTATAGAAAAAGCGATCCAGAAAGTCTATAAATGAAAAATCTTTTCCTTGTCAAAATGACAATGAGAAATGTAAGTTGACGACAAGAACTAAAGGGAAATCATGCGTATGGGATTTCACAAGAATCTGAAAATTTAATGTAGGCACTAACATTGATGAACAAATATATGACTTATCGCCATGTGTTCATCACCTTCGTAATCGCTAGTCAGCTCCGTTGTGTGAAAAGACCATTTTAAAGGCTACTTCTTACTTATTTAATGTAGGCGTCCTTTCCAATTATGTCTCCTGTTTCTCAAGGTTGTCCTTCTCTGAAAACTATGTAAGGAATGTACTTAATTCCCTTCCCAAAGAAAAGGTTGCACTTCCCAAGAATGCAAGCATTTATTCCGCACGTATTTCCTTCACTATCAGCACTCAAGAGGCTAGTAATGATGACCATGCATTTAATCTATACACATCAGTTAAAATTAAAAAACTTAAAGAATAAAATTTTCTAAGTGCGAGCCCTTGAAAAAAGTAAAATTTCTCTAAGTGCAGGAGATTTTTTTTGCAGAATTCTTTCAGAAGACATGATAATAGCTGCTGAAGCATCATCCTCCAATAGGGATACTAAAATTTCCTTTTCTCAGCTAGGTTATTTTGACATATTTGGAGATTTCTCCTATGCTAACACACAAATTCCAAAGGAACGAAGTTTTCCTTATACTCGAATCATATCACCTAGAAACCACATCAAACCAAAAGTGATCAAGGATTTCACGTATAATATCTTTGACCCAAAGTTGCAAACCAACCCTAAGAGTCTGCGAGAAGGGGCCTCCTAGAGAAGGGTCACCATATTATAGGTAGGGAATGTCAAGAGCCTTGGAGTAAGACTCTGGCATTGTGGTCCATAATAGTATATGCTGTTGTTCATGCATTCATGCCCAAAGCTGGTAGATATCTGTGCTAAGAAGCGGGATAGGGAGAATGGTGTAATTAGGGGCAGAGAGCTAAAAATCACCATTAGTGTCACAACCTTTAGGGATATGTTGTATATCACCTCTAACACAGAGGCCGAGAATTTCTCATGGAGAGGCATGGAAATATTTTGGAGTTTAAGGAGAGATAAGTCAACATTCTTTAGGACCGAGACAAGTCGAGGACCTGATAGTGAAGAAGCTGCCTTCCCTTTGAAATTTAGTCTATTTAATTTAGACTTTCAGGATCTATTTTGGATGCTAGCCTTCATATATGGAATTTATCATGATGATGAGGTTCACGAATATCAAATGGGTCTGGCCTTTAAGCTCAAGAAGGAAAAGGGAAAATTCTGATACGACTTTTCCAAGACAATTGCAGATAGGATGCTCAAAAAATTGGAGTATGACCACTCTTTTAAGTTTAGGTATTCCTCTTTTTTGGTCCATTTAATATTGCACCAAAACCCTAAGTTTTTTGGCCGTTGGGGGATTTCCACTTAGAATTTGGAGTAGATCAAGATTTTTCAAATTGATTTCGATGTGGACCCATGTACTTTTAAGCACATGCGACTATTATACATTCGTTGAGCATTTCTGAACTTGGTTCTTCGAGACTTATCCCAACAACCTTTGCAAAGTTTCCCTCCTAAGGATCTAGAATGGATGAGGAAACACATGACCCCACTTAACTACTTCATAGGCCTGGATTTTAATTTCATTAGATGCCATGGGTTTATAGGTGATCCTTTTTGACTGCCAAGATTTGTAATGACCAGGAAACTTGCCTTGGAAATATATTGAAAATTATTAATTGCGGATTATTAATACGACACCAAGAAGAAAAAGATGAAGCTTCATGTAATCCATCTTACCATTGGCAAGAACAAAGTGATGCTCGTGAGGAGGGAATAACAACATATATTGACCAAGAAATTGGCCTATCTTGGCCTCAGGCTTATCTGTGATAATGGAAGTATAATCTGAAAGGGTGCCTATCATTTTGGCATGGGTCCTGCCCATATTGGGAAGAAAGATGAAATTCGATCAAGGCAAATGAGGACACCTATGTCGACTTAGATGCAATACCATTTGTGTGACCTCAATGGCTTGATTTCTACCAAGTCATGGCAAAATTCAACCTAGGAATTCTGATGGACAAGTCCTTCAAAAAACTCAAGAAGGGGTGGTTTGAAAGAAAAGCGACCAATTTCTAGAGATATCGATAGGAGATTAGAAAAATAGGCCCCTTGCACAAAGTTATCCCCACAGATGAAGATTTTGAAGATATTTTAATAAAGAGGTCTGGTTTGATTTAGATCAAGGGTTTGATTAGGACCTCAAACAAGAATATGTCCAAGGTTTTGATTCACCACTTCGATCGACTGAAGCAAGAAAGGGGAAGGAAAAAAAGTATCATGATAAAAGGAACTATAGGTCTCCTCTTCTACCAACATTTTGACAAGAGAAAAATGGACCTGACAATCTGTTAGGAAGTCTTCAATAGTTCAGAGAACCCAAGGTTTGTCGGGGTCCATAATCGAAGGGTCTAGAGCAACCAGTGCACCCTCTGTAAAAAGAAGGAGAATCCAAGACTTGTGCAGACAAGGAGTTTCATTCAAGGAAGGTGAAGAGGTGAATTTTTCCCCACAAGAATCTTCAACCCTTGTAGTTCAAGTAAGTTTTGTACCTGCTATTCTTTCTTCCACTACTTCATTAATATCTACAGGCCCCCCATTCACAGAGTAGAATCCTCCATTGTTTGATTCGGACCTACTTATCCTTAACACAACCCTTGTTGTGTTTGTTGATGAGCCTCTCACTGAGTCCTTGTGCACTGAAAATGCATCTTCTAGCATAGTTATGGTCGACATTTTAATTACTTTATATGAGGCCCAGGTTTCATTTTTGAGGCCACCCATGTTACAGGTTTCATCACCTTTGCCTGCATCTAGGCCTATGCCTCTATTTTCAACCACTGTACCCATTAATTCAATGAGAACTCCACACTCAACACAATATTTACAAGGCATCCTACCCTTCTCACCTATAGATTTTCCCTTTTCCTCTCCCCAAGCCCAAGTGGTTGGAAGCACACCTCACACCACCCTTTATGGTCTCCCTGTTGGTGTCCCAATTGTTGCACAAAGTATTGAGTCCTTGTAGAATCTCTAGACCCAAATTGAATTAACTAGACAAGATCAAAGGGAGAGGAAATAAAAGCAATAGGCAAAGGTCACGGTGACTATGACCACCTCAAAGTTGGAGACATGTTTTGATGAAGCGTGAAGGTCCTTGATGATTTCGGTTATGGAGTCACTAGTCTCCAAGCCAAAAGGAGAAATGCAGTATGAGGATTATGAGATCCAGACTATGGGATTGAACTTGAGTGAGGTGCTTCCCCATGAAAAGATATGCCTCATTAAAGCCATGCAAAAGGTGGTATACGTTGATTACACGAAGCTAGAGAAGAAATTGAAGAAGCGGGAGGCAAAATTAGTAAATGTAAAAGGCACAATTGATAGGAACCAGGTGAAGATAAAGGGAAAAGATATAGAGATTTCCCACCTAAGGTAGGAAAATTATTTTCAAGGAGAGGTGGATATATCACTTCAGACCACTTAGAGTGAAAAGGATCAACTTCTAGCCGAGGTGGAAAAGATAATGTGTGAGGTTGAGACCAAGCACAATGTAACATAATATTTAAAGGCCCAAATGAAAAAGGCTGTAGAGGAATGGCAGTAGAAGAAAAAGGAGTTCACCAATATTTCAGGCTGACAAGATAACAAATGTGAAGAATTATAGATAGAGCTACAAGAAATTCAGGGAAAATGGTTCAAAGCTGCAGACCAAATTAAGAAGCTAGGTGTGCAATTCAAAAAGGAAAAGAATGAGATGCAAGGAGAGCTAGCTAGCATCCAATCTCAAATGATGAAGGAGCTTCAAAGGGATTAGAAAAATATTGACCAATTGAATGAGGAAATAAAGGTTGAGGAGTCTCAGTTCTAGCAGGAACTAACTTTAGCAAGAAGATCTGAACTCCTCCCAGTGTTACAAGGATTGATTTCCTCTCATTGGGAAAGAATTAAGGTTGCAACAATGACCCTAAAGAAAGATCAGAGATTTATAACTGACACACATGAGCTAAAAATGAAGGTTAGCCTAGCAGTAAACCAAATCTTGAATAAATCACCCCTCATTTTTTTGAGCTAGGTAATTTAATAACCAAGTTGTATAAGGTGACCGAGGAGACTCTAGCGAGTGCTGGGATTTCACATCGAAGAGAAGCTACTAGGAATGAAAATGAGTTCATCATGTACAACCAGGCCATCTAGAGGAGCAAGAATTATTAGTTGGCACTGGCTAAGACAGTCGGAAAAATGAGAGAGGGTTTTAAAGATTTGATCCAATTGGGTTTTCCCTCTCCATTTCTGCTAGATGGAGCAGTATTTACAAAGGGAACAACTCAGAAGGGATTTATAGGTCATGCAAAAATACCAGTTGGAACTCCAAAATTGAGCTCATCATCTACGACTTAAGAGATTGAACACATGCTTCTCCCCTTAGCCCAACTCTACTTCCACATCGAAGAGACATAAGTGAAATGGGGAGGATTCTGCTTCAATGAGATAATCAACTTGGATCAAGCTTCTAAGATGCTAAACACACTATCTTTTCCTTCTAATGAGGACTGGGAGTATCTGCATTCTACATTTCAAAAACTCTAAGGGATCATAGATTTCTTTTCTCTTTTTATGCTATTTTATTTCTCTGGGTTCATGCCTCTGCAGGCAAAGGCCCCATGCGAGTCACCATTTTCTCTTAAGTGTGTTTATTTCTCTTCGCTTTGTTATTTTGGCCTTGAGGACCTTATCTTTCTAGCTTTTGTTATTCACTTCACCATGTGTCATATCAGGGCATCTTTTTGGAGGTTGCTGGTTAATTTTGGTGAAAAGGTGTACAATGGTGCCATGTAGTGGCTACATGAACTTTTGAATATTGCTTTCCTTTTGGGCCCGAAGTAGGGCACATGGACACCCCACAAATATTTTCCATAGGCCACTCTTTCAATTTTTGAAGAACACCCGCAAACATGCCATATTTATTGTCTTTTATCGAGCAAGTTTCTTCACCATTGGGGCAATATCTTCACATATGCTGCCGAGTGGTAAGGTTTTTTGTTCTTGCATAGCTTTGGGGGTCAAATTCCTTTTTTTTGATGCCACTATTACCTGCAACAGATCAAATCAAATTTCATCAAGTATTTATAACCGCGTATCTTTCTTCTAACAAGGAGATCTAGATGAAGCTCTTAAGGCATCCAATTCATTGAGTTATTGCACCCATCGCCATTATTGAAGCAAATTGATTTTTATTGTCATATCGGATCTAATTTTTCATCAAATTTTAAGGTTGTTATGTGATGAAACCTACTAGGGTTTTATCTTTGGCAACAAAGAGTGCTCAATGCTTATATGCTTCCCTTATCTTATAAAAGGGAATTTCTAGAAGCCTCTTGGAGATCATCAATCAGTGATAGTAGAAATAATAGTAGTAGTAGATAAAATAGGGTGTAGAAGATTTCTTATAGAGCTTTGATTTATCTTTTATAATCAATGCCAAGAAATCTATTTGGATTTTTTATCCAACCTTAAGCATTTTTTGTTATTCTAAAAAATCAAACAATAGTAGAAGAAAGTTTGTATTAGATTGTGCACATGCAATCTTTGTTTTATATCTTATTCTCTATTTCATACATGATGAATGCTCTATGTCATTTTATTTGGCATATAATCCTGATAATTGATTCTGAGTTACTATCTTTTATGTTCTTCTAACTTAAACTTTTAGAAATTGAACCATGTTATGATACTCTTTCATTTTCCTCTTGAAGTTATGCTGGATTTCATATTATGCTGTCAGGTAGAATAATTCTGTAAGGATCCAAAGCATCTTGTTCGAGCTCAGGTTCCCTATTTCTATGAAACCTTAATGGGTACTTCCCATGAGGATTTGAATGACTGATCTATGCCTGCATAGGCCTTAGTTTCTCATTCTCCTTCCAACAATGAAGGGCCTGTAGCATTTTTTGTTCACTTTATCAGAAATAGGAACCTATTAGAGTTTTTGAAATGTTGTAAAAGCTTTGGGGCATCACCATAAATAAGGTTCATTTCTGCATTTCCCTCTCCCTTTCCTCAAACACAAAGGAAGAGATGACTTCTTTAAAAATATTAGAGGTTATTCAGTGAACTGTAAGCAGGTCCCTCGTTCACTGAATTTCCTATAAGGTTGTTTAGAGAAGCACAAGATTTTAAGATCAACAATTCTTTTTCTAGCACACCTGGTGGAACCAAGATCTTTCATAGCATCTAATACCTGATCTTAAAGAGGAATTTGAATCAAATTAGCAAGAGAGGCTGGTAAAATCATGCACAAAGTCTAAACTAGGGCATCTTCTAGAGGTAAATTTCAATACTCTCAATTACCTTCTTTTATTCCTTGGAGGAGATGAGTCATAGGTTATGTATCACCTGTCAAAAGCAATAGAGTTAGGAGTGCTAGTCCAAATTTTAGAGCCCTATCTAACCCTCTAGGTGGCAAAACTTTCCAAATCAGAATACCTGTTTACTAGGTCCATAGAGGTTTGTTCCCTATGTCTCTCCAAGGAGTTCCGATAAATTTTGTAACTTGGGATAGTGGCAATCCGCTAGTTCCTCCCACCCCTCCTGATCTATGGCCCAATATCCACGCTAATTACCTCAAAGTAATCTCAAATTTTATTGTGGAGGATTTAAAAATGCCTTCCAAACATCTCCAGGACATAAAAATTGTTTATAGAGTTCACAACATCATGAAGAAAAACATAGCCCTCAAATCATTAGCCACATCCTTTAAAGGAAAGTCTTAGGATTAGTACAGATCCCTAGCAACAAAGTCCATCCACTCTTGGGATGAACTCAAAGGAATAATTTTTTAGCGCTTTTCAGAGAAAGGATATCACTCATCCTTACTACAAAAATTGATAATGATCAAGAGAGCTCTGCAGGAGGCTACGATAGATTTCAATACCAGGTTCCATAAAACTTGATAAAGGATCCCCATGACAGCTAGACCTCTAATGACCATGGAATTCATGTTCTAATTGAAATATTTCAATTAAGACATCACAGTCATGGTATAGTCACTCAGAGGTGATACTCTTCTTGACACATATGATCTAGCTGTGAGACAAAAGAATAGTTTGATCAATGTCGAGAAACTCTTTCCATTAACACTGATGCCAATGTTCACTAAAATATTTGGTATAATGTAAGAGGAAGTAGTCCATAGTACGTCTACTTCACTTCCTAGCACATTAGCTACACCACCACCTTCAATTTTTGTGTATCCGAATGCACAACCAAGTAGATAGAGATCTTTTTCTTTAGCCACCGATGTAAATGACATGAAAAATTTAATGAGAAATTTTGTGAACAAGCTCGTCATTATCAAGCATCAATAAGCGGAACCTCCAAAGGAACCCCCACAAAATTATCAAGGTGGAAGACCACCCTTCCATAATAATATGTATTAGGGAGTCCCGAGAGGAGGCAACCAACCATAGGCATTGGGCTAGATAGTCCCTATAACCACTCTATTGTAGACAGTAAAGTCTAGTACAAGCAAGGACTTAGTCCTAGGTTAGAACAAACTCGCAAAGGATATAAATGCATGGTTATTCTAGTGTAATGACACCCACATGCCCTAAAATTTTCCAAGGGGAAATCTTCAACAAAGGGTGGAAAAACAAAGAAGTCAAGGCATTCCTCCAAACATTGAAATTTATTAGTCCCCTGAGATTGAGAACACCATATTTAGCACTCAGATGCAAGGGATGTCCCTGGAGCAAGAAACAGATATCTCCCCTAACCAAGTGCTCTTTTTCTTGTGTGGAGGGAGAATATTTAGTGCTAACAAATGAATTTTTGACAACAACGACATCAAAAATACAATCAAACCATAATACCTAATCAAAAATAAGGTTCACTAAGGAGCATGTGCCATACATGCTATCGGCACCACCAACCTGGCAATCATAATGGACTCAATTGAAAATGCCTCAATCACAATTTAATGTCACAGATAAGGTTCTTGGTCTGCCTGTGATAGACCAACCTTTTCCTAAAGCAAGGGAGACACTCCCGTTCAAGCCTAAGGTGTTGCCAATCAGAGCACTCAATGTTATGGAAAAATTGAAGAAGGATCCTACCAATATATCTTTGTGGGATGTTTTATCCATTCTAGAGTAAAATAATTTATTGAGGGATGCATTAAGTAAAGAGGAGCAAGCTCCACTGTGAGATCCAGTCTTGCCACATAACCAAGATAAAAGAAAAAGGCCCATGTCAGACCCTCAATATTTGTGAGCCATGACATATATGAGTGCATGAGACAATTCAAACGTGAAATAGGTATGTAGACCAAAACCCACCCCCTTTTAACTCTTATCGTAGGGGATAAATTATTACACAACAATATAATAGACTCAAGGGCTAATACTAAAACAATGCCCAAGCTAGTAGCCGATGCCTTGAACTTAAAATATGAACCCATGGAAAAGGGAATTATGTAATTGGATGGAAAGAAGGTCTTGACCATAGGTTACATTAAGAATCTCCCTGTGACCTTCTACTCCTGCTCAAGCCAAATGCTCACCTAGGAGGTGGTCATAATTGACATTCCCCCCATCTTTGGAATGTGCCTCTCAAGAGATCTCATAGCCAAGATGGGTGGATAATTGGCTCTTGATTGGTCCCACCTAATATTGAGGACTAAACATGGGGAAAAAATCAAAATTCTTTCGAAACCTTTGCATCCCAAACACATCACAGAGGATGCGATGATGAGCTTCGAAGCCACACACACCTCCATTTCTAAGAAAGAGATGTACTATGTAGAAATATTGGAGAATGAAGAAACCACAAGTGATCAGATTCTAAAAGAGGAAGTCCTATTGAACCAGTTTATTGATTCTTATTTGTAATTTCTAGGCCACCAGACTAGGCACATATGTAATCTTTGATGAACATCAAGCCCTCCTAAAACTGGTCAAGGAACAATTATAATTGAGTCTTGGATGCAAGAATTGTTGGATGAGATGATAACCTTGGAGAATTATGAAACCTAATATCTTCTTAGTTTTCCCTAGGGAAGAAAACCATTGGTTGCAAGGGGTGTACAAAAATAAATTTAATGCAAAGAGTTTTTTATAGTGGTACAAGGATAAATTAGTGACCAAGGGATACTCCCAAAGAGGGAGTTGATTTTAATGAAATTTTCTCTCCTATTACTAAGTTATTTTCTATTAGATTCCTTTTATCTATTATTACAATTTGTAATTTTAGGATCAAGAAAGTAGATGTTAAAACCACTTTCTTGCATGGGAATATTTAGGAGGAGATTTATATGTAATAATTTGAAGTTTTTTTGTAAAAGAAAAGGAATAATTGGTTTATAGGTTGAAATATTCATTGTATGGTCTAAAATGGCCACCTAGGATGTGATACCAAAATTTTAATTCTTTTGCATTAAAATTGAGTTTTTTAGGAGTGAGGAAGATCATTATATTTATATTAAAATTAGTAATGATTAGATATTGATCATTGTATTGTATGTTTTCTATTAGTGATAGCAAGGTCGTGACTAGGAAGCCAAAAACTAATATTTCGATCACATTTGATATGAATGACTTGGGTGCTATGATTTATATATTCTTGGGATGAATATAAGTAGGGATTAGGTATACAAAAAGCTTAAATGGCTGAGTTAGAGTATGTAGATATTATTTTATGACAATTTAGTATCCTTGAATATAAAAAAATGAGTATTCCAATCCTTATTGGTACTAATACTATATTAGAAATATGTCATAATTTTGATGTAATGTCTAATGATTCTTATGCTAGTGCTATTGGTAGTTTGATGTATGCAATAATTTGTACTAGATTGGATATTTCCCAAGCATAGAATTTTTGAGCAAGTTTATGTCTAACTAAGATGGTAAAGAGCATTAAAATTATATTAAGAGGGAATTTAGATATTTGCATGGAACTTTTGATTATTATTTTATCATGGTATTGATGATGTGGACACGTTTTTAGAAATATAAGGATTTGTTGATGTAGATTGGATAGGTAACTTGGATAGTCGAAGGTCTACTAGAGGGAATTTATTTTCTCTATTTAGAGATACAATGATTTGGATGAGTAAAATGAAGCCCACAATTTCTTTTTCCACCACAAAATAATTTATATATGACTTTTATACATGCCTCTAAGGAGATGGTTTGGTTATATACAGACTCAGTTAAGGTATTTATTTGATTACATGATTGTTATAATTGAATTTGATAGCTAGAGTATAATTTTTTTGGCCAAGAATCACATGTCATGCTTGTATTGAGCATATTTATGTTTAGAATCAATTTGTGGAAAATGATTGATAATGGTAAGGTCTTGTTAGAGAATCTTGAAACTCTAGATAATGTTGTAGAATTTCTTACAAAGTAATTGATCATGAATAAGTCTTGTTGATGCAAGAAGGACATGGGCCCTAACTCTTGTACTTAATTTTATTTATTATTCCTATGAATTTATTTGCAATGTATAATATCAAGTGGGAGAATGTGAGGATTAAGATGCCTTTTATCCTAAATATAATGTATAATTCTTGTATCCTCAACACTCTTGGAAAGTGTCCATGGATTCCTAGGGTGTAATTAAAAGTTAAATAATAATTTTAATTCCATGAGAATCTCGGGAATTATTTTTCATATAATTTCAAGGAGGTGGAGCATAATAGTGGCAATTATGGTTTACTTTGGAATCACTTATTGCAATTTCACAATGCTAAGAACTATGATTGAGGAAGTAGATAATATTGTAGGATAGATGGGACCTACATGAGTTGGCCACTCCATTTTGGAGTGATATATAGTTTGTGGATATGATCCATCAAGGGTTCTGATACCAAATATGTCTTTCTAGTTATGTTTACTATTCTAAGGTTCAATTGATTACACCCATGTGATGTCCATGCAAAGTAATTGATGTATTTTTAGTTCTTAGAAGATACTATCTAAAATTGGCACACAGATTTTTCATGACACCATGGTTTTGGTATCTATTATTTTGGTAAATTATTAATGGTTGTGTCCTTTGTCTATGCCTATATATTAAAGTTATGAGATAGTAGTTTTGAATAAAGTTATTTTATAGGTATATGAAACAAAAGAAAATAGGTTTATTAATTGAAATGATGAGAAATAGGGTTATGATGGACCTATCTTCCTCTATTTCATTAGGAAATGAGATCCTTACAAAGAATTGACTTACAAACCTTAGGTTAGTCAACTCAATGAGTGAATCTTCATATTTTCTTATGATTGAAGGACGGGGGTCAAGTTCAAAGAACACTTTGGGGAGAAAAACTAAAAAATAGTAAACTAACACCAAAATAAAATTTAATACTTGAAACAACAAGATTAAACTCAATACTGATAGAACCTACAATCAAATTGTAGATCAGAGTGTACCTTTCACCAAAAGTGAGTTTCTGAAGGCTGATTGGTACTCATTCGCCCAAGGGCGAATGGGTCCACTATCAAGGATTTCTTGCAACTTTCGAGAGCCTTTGCTATAGATCCGAATCTTCCAATTTGTCCAAATGGTAGTGTCAGAATGTCGAAAACAAATTACGTATATGAGTTTTCATGAGATGACAACTTTTGTAACTTTGTCAACTTCTTCAAATTTATTCTTGAAGAGATCTTCAATCTTTCTTCCACCTAGATCTGAAAACACAACATGAAAGGGAAAAAATATTTATTTTTGGTGAATGGAGGTTTGCCTTGGTCAAACCCCGTTTGATAATCAAACCTTGAAATGAAATGAAAGATGAAAGAAGGAATGAAGAATTAACAATGCTATGTTACCACTCAACAAACCGTTGGATAAACCTTGGAATGAAAGTTTACAACTTGGATGAAATGGATTCAATGGATGTGGATCTTGACACTTAAATCTTTCTTGAAATAGTGCTTTGAATGCTTGATTGGATCATGAAACCTACATCACCATATTAGCTCCAAAAACATGCATGATGCAAGAAGACCTTGATATGAAAATTGGATCTTGAATACTACAATAAAACTCTAAAAAATCTTCTCTTGAATATCTTTGATCACCAATTTAGCTCTTGTGATTGAACACTTAAAAATATAGCTTCTTGAATTGCTTTTCTAGGATTTGAAATGATTTGTATTTATAGGTATGTATCCTCAATTTCTCGAAATTCAAATATCACAAGCTAAAATTGAATTATAGATTTGAAATCATTAAAATACCACCAAAAATATAATTTAAATTTAGGTACTAAGGTCAAGGGAAGACCCATTCTCCCATGGGCGAATGGGTCCTAGGTCCCCAAACCTAGGACACACATTGCTCAATGAGAAGTGTTATGTTAAGGCATTAATGAATTTCAGGTTTCTTCTTTGGAAAACATAATTAAATGGGCTTTGTAAATGAATTAAGGGGTTAATTAAGGTAAAATTAATCTCAATTAATTAAAGGAGCCCTAAAAAAGTGTGAAACTGTAAATAAATAAATTTTACAACACTAAATTAAGGTACAATTAAGTCCATTTTAACTAGGAGGGCCCAAACAAGTGAGAAAATGTAAAGGGATATATTTTCTATGACTATAGTATATATGTGTTGTTATGGTATTTTTAGAGTGAAGAGAATGTCAATATGTTGGGTGTATCTCCTTATTGAAGATTAACACATAATTTTCCTCTTTATTATGTAGATTTTTTCCAATTTTTTTTTTAATATAAATCCTTTGTTCATATAGTTTTCTGATTTATTTCTCATTGTTGATTCTATGCAATCACATAATAATATTATGATAATCCTAATCTAAAGAGAAATATTTTAGATTTACATTCACTAGTAGAATATTTTTCGATAATATATTTACCTTGTTTCTTAACAAGGACAAACCCTAGAATGTGAGAAATTTTGGGTTGAAAAAATCTAAGGGAGATAGTAAACCCTAAGAGGTAGAAGTCTTTTGATTATCTTTGTTATAATTATCTTTTCTTGAAACATGATATCTTAATTAATGCAATTCACACCAAAATCAATACAAAAGTATTGGATCAATCACATGAAATATAAAAGCATAAATTAAAGAGAAAAGATCTAAGAGATCTATGATATATGTATGAGATTTATCATAACCTAAGCCTAACCTACCAGATCCATACTAAATAAACCAAGCTTTATCTAGTTAAGTCAAACTCCCAATGAAATACTTGAAAATATCAAATAAAGAAGCCATTAAACATAAACAAACAAAAAATTCTTAAAGGAAACTAATATAATGAATCAAAACTCATCCCATTAGGGGATTGGTGCTCCATTGATTTGGAATGTCAACCCTTTTCCAACCCTTTAATTGAAACAAGCTTTTAAATGGATTCCATTGATTAAGATTAATGAAAATGTATGAAATGTAAGCTAAAGTCGATACAAAGCTAAAATGGATGTAAGATTTAGCTAAAAATGGATGCAAAGGGATGAAAGCGAGTATTCAAATGTGCAACATAACTTTTCTAAAATGGAAGTGGATCCATTTCCCATAAAATGAGGAGTATTTATAGGAGAAATGACTAAATCAATGGCCAGGATTGATTTGATCAATCAATGGATGAGAAGCAATGAGAGGTGAAGGCATGGATCAAATATTCTCATCAATGGATGAGAATGAAAGATGACAAGGATCAAGGATTTAATAAATGGATCTCATTGATTCAAAGGAGCACACTTCCTAAAACCTAGGAAGTTGTTAGGAAGTTTGTTACAAGAATATTCCATTTTGGAGGAGTTCAAATGGAGGAATATTCTAGGGGAATATTCCCTTGCAAGTGGGAGGGTGAGAGAAATTATCCATTAAGACAATTAAAACAATGTTTTAATTGTGCAAGATGGATGAAATTAGGAGTTTCATTAAATAAGTAACTTATTTAATAAAAGGGATTTTAATGCCATTTAACTAAATAATAAAGATTATTTAATTAAATGAGAAGAAATAAGCAATTTAATTAAATAATTCGCATTATCTAATTAAACAAGATGAAAATTAACATGAAAGGGGATGAATTAGACAAATAACATTGATTGTTTGATTAATAAGAGAAATTGATGAATTTACTTAAATAATGAAGATTATTTAATTAAGCGGTCGAGAAGAGATGATTCAAGACAAAATGGTATTAATAATAAAATTTAGATGTGTAATATTAGTCAAGACAATTTTAAGTGTCTACATTCTCCCCCTCTTTGAAGTGAGGTACCAGTTACATTGGTTCAAAGATTGATGCTTTTCAAATTAATGTTGCTGCTTAGATCAAAATTTAAAAATTCTTGATTTTTTGTATGCCCCTCTATTGCCCCATTGGAAGGAATTAAGATGGTACCCTACCCCCTTGAGAGATCGGGCAATTTTTTTTATTTTTAGGTTTAGATCGCGATAAAGGTTCAACATAAGTTTAGGTACAAAAAATAAGCTTTGAGACACAAAAATAAGCTCATAAATATGAAAAACACCTCAAAATAGGCCCTATAGCTCAAAAATTGATAAAACGGATTAATGTCCCATTTCCTCCCTCAAATTAAGGCAAAAAACCCTAATTTTTAGGCTTAAATAGAGGTGGAGGGGTCATTTTCAATTCATTTGCACATTCACCTTAGAGAGACTCTATTGATTTTGCTCTAAGAACCCAACACTATGGAAAATTGTGAGCTCCCCTGGCTCCTCGTAGACAAGGTACAGGAGTATCAACGACTAGCAGACGTAGAACCTTTGGGTACACAAATAAAAAATTTCCTTGTTTTTACAATCTTGAGTGGATTTATTGCTAGGTCCAATAGGTTAGGCAATATCGTTGCTATATAGCAATGCTTTTGTCTCAGTCGACAACGCTATTGTCAGAGTTGCATCACTATTGCGGATAGCATCACCATTGCTAGGTTATGTTTAGTAGCGCTATTGAAATGTCGACTTGCTTTTGTAGAGGGAAGTGTGATAGGTTTTTAGGGTTTAGCAGTGCTATTGAAATGCCGCCTCACATTTGCAGATAAAATCACCATTACTATTTGGTTTGGGTGGCGCTATTGAAATTCCAACTCGCTTTTGCAGAGAGAAACACTATTGATTTTTTAGTTATAGTGGTGCACACACAATGCCGTCACACTTTTTTCAAATAGTGATGCTTTTGCAGATTAGGGTTAGAGACTTGAAATTTTATCATTTTCTTGGAAATTTTGATGTGGTATGCTTAATTTGTGTAGGAGATCGTTTTTCCATTCCAATCGAGGGAGCACATACCTAGTATTTTGTCTTATGTTCACAGTTTGACTAAGCAAAAAAACTTCTTTCTTGGAGTGATCACACTCCACCATATAGGGCTCGTAGGCATCTCGTACTAGAGACGGGTTATCGATGATATGAAATTTTTTAGATGGAGACCATGGTTGCACCGCCATGGCATGATGACTAGGAGCATCTATTTTATGCTCGACAAACTAGATATATGTAGGGTTAGGAGCACCACATGATAGAGAGGTACCTTCCTGATTGGGTTTCTTGATAATTTGGGGAGGTTCAAGATGTCATCCCCCGTGAGTACAAAGTTGTTGTTCACACAGACGACTAGAGAAATCAACTGGGGTGCACAATTTCCACCTTAGGTAGCTATTGATGATTTAATACATCTCATCCCATGGCCGTGGGTATATGACGGTGGGCCCTATGATGCAAGGACCACAATTTCTTATGATGCATGGTTTTCACAACATGCTCTAGTTAGACTGATAGATCCAACCAATGGAAAGGTGCTAGGAAAGGGGAGAGGATAGGGACCTAGTAGAGATCAGGGTAGAGGACATCAATAGCCTCCCCATGATGGACAGTAGCTGGGTCATGATGGACAAAAACTAGGTCACGATGGACAACATCCATTGGTACATCCATTGAGACCACCATCACCACCACATCAACAACAATAGCAGCAGTCATAGGGTCCCGATCTATGGGATGTCTAGATCCTAGCACTGATAGTGGAGAGGGACCAACTGTAGTGGCAGGTCCAATAGTTGACTGGTGAGTGGGATGAAACCCACACATAGGTTCAATATGTTACTGGTGAGAGGGAAAAATATTGGGGTGAGCACGATTAGGAGCACCAACTGAGACAACAGTCTGATCTATAGTTGGCATAGGAGATAGGTCGTCGATAGAAGTTAGAGGCTACTACATAGTTCTAGGAACAGGTGGGATAGGGACATGTACCCACACCACTTTATAGAGATGTCATTTATGAGGCATCCTAATACAAGACCTTGTACCATTGGGATGTACCTAGAGAGTGGAGGCAACCAAACTATTCTTAGAGGAGTAGTGTGACATCGAGTGTCTCGACATGACCTTTAATTAGGCAGCCATCAGGGAGTGGCCACCAACAACCGTTAGGTAGTCACCAGGATTAGTCCCGCCACAAGGATAGACAGAGCCGAGGCTAGCCTTGTATTTTGTAGATATTTTTTTGATGTATAGCCTTGATTTATGATTTACATACATTCATTGGCTGATTTTGATAGCCTCTTGTATATCTATTTTAGGTGACAAATTTGATTTAGATTTTGTGATTTTATTTAAATCAAAGTTGAGAAGAAAATGGTTTATGTTTTAATTAAATAAAGATTTTGATTCATTTAACTAAAATGGGATGATGTTAGATTAAATTAAATAAAGTTTAATTTATTCAATTTAAGAGGATGACTTTAGAGATTTTAATTAAATAAAATGAAATATTTAATTAAATAAAGATATAGGGTTAATTAAATAAAATTGATTAATTTAATCAATAGGGAAGAATGTTGTTTCACCCATGTTTGCTCTGTGGCTTCGGCCCTAGGCCTGGTGGCTTGGGTTTGAACCCTGGGGACCTTTAATTGGTATATCTTCTGTATGGGTTTTGGGTGGTTGGGGTTGTTCTGCTATTTTGTGTTCTACATCCTGGTTGTTCAGTTTGGCTGGTCTCTTTATTTGTAAATCGTTTATCTCTTATTAATAAAATTACTCTATTACCGATCGAAAAAAAAATCAATAGGGAAGAATGACTTAATCAGATAAATAATGATTTATTCAATTAAGGGATAAAAGGTGATGACAAGCTAAGAAGGTGATTTAGGACAAAACAATGTTAGTAATCATGATCAATTTGGTACATTTTCCATGTCTACATTTTGCCCCTCTTTGAAGCAATGCACTTGTTGTGTTGGTTCAAAGAATAAACTGCTGTGATCAAAGTTCAAGAATTTTCTCAAATTTTTAGATGCCCCATTGTTGCCCCAACAAGAATAATTATGTTGGTATATTTCCCCATCGAGAGATTGGACGAAAAATTTGAATTTTCAAGTGATCTCGTGAAAAAGAGGACAAGGTGCCCGACAGGTCCAAAAAAGCTTTGGGATGCCAAAAAATGCATTCAAACACCAAAAAAGATGAAAAATGGCCTCTAGTCAAGTGAAAATGGGATCGGGAGACCAAAACCCTAGTTGGATGGTCAAATTAGGTCAACAAAACCCTAATTTTTAGGCTTTAAAAGACCCTAAGGGGTCACTTTCAAATCACTTTCACACTTAGCCTTTGAAGATTCCTATTCTCTGAGCTCTAAGTCTTGATTGAGATGGTGCAACGATAACTTCTCCGACATGTGTCAAAGAGAGTACTAGTGCGCCAATGACCAGGTGGCGCAGGACCCATTGTACGTACCCCTTTCTTGACTTGTAATTTCATCATTTTACATGCATTTATTAGGGTCAAAACTAGATTAGGTTCAAGTGGCACAATATAGCACCGTTGCAAGTGTCAAATTGGCATCGCACAACCTCTTAGTGCACTGCATGTGCGAAGAGGACCATCGCGACCGATTTTAGAAATTAGGGTTTCAGAGAAAACTCAACCGCATGTGCAAACAATGCTACGATGGGCCCGTTTAGAATTTAGGGTCATTGCATGCAATCAAATTGCATCGCAATTGCAAACATGACCACAGTTGCTATTTGGCCAACGAAAACTTAGTTCGAGGGTCTGATTTTTTTCAAAATTTGATGCAGTGACCTTTCTTACACAAGAGGACCTCGAGATACTACATTCGAGGGAGCATAAATGCCTAGTACTGCGGAGGCTTGAGGGCATGCATGTGTTCCTCTAGGAGCAGCTTTGTGCCCTCGGTCTTTGGTTTATTACGTATGTTGGTCTTGTTCGGACCCACTTAGCGATGCCTCCTGTTCAAACCCACTTGGAGATGGCAGAACGAGACATCCTCCTTTCACTTTCCCACCGGTGAGACTAACATTACACTTGAGGATGTCTGGCACATCCTATGATTACCTATCCACAACGAGAGAGTGATTTATGATGTCGATGCCGAGAGGGATGCATGCTTTACAGTTATGAGATTAGACTAGATCATTTTTTCTGAGGGGCAGATTGATTTGGAGAGATATTAGGGCGTAGTGCCCACATACATACTTATTATGGCAACAATTATATCAGGTCTTGTGGCACCAGATCAGTGGGGCTAATACTTTAGTCCAGGATGGGGACTAGCATGGGAGCAGATGGTCGTACGAGGGGAGTACTTTGTATGGGGTCTAGTGATGCTGGCCTCACTATACAAGGACCTTCATGAGTTTTCTTATCTTGAAATTAAGGCCATCGGATCTAGGGTCACACTACTTCACATCTAAGCATGGGAGCGGATTCCAGTGCTCCATCCGCAGGTTACACCGATTGCTTTGGATATAGATGATCCCGTTATCTGGTAGTATGGTGGAGCCCATATCACTTTCACTCACATAGGGATAGGTGGTATAACCCAATGGCGATGGGTCATCGATGAGATGACAATGTTCATTTGGAGGCCTTGGCTTGGCATAGGCCCATGGTATGATGATGTTGAGCAGTTATTCTTCACCCACCAGGATAGATTGATGCAGGGCAGGAAGCACAAGATGATTGAGAGATACCTTCCTGACAGGGTGGCCAAACAGTTTGGTGATGTTAAGGACAAACCCAATGACCCATACGTGGAAATCTTCGCCCATACTATGAGGGAGACCGCATGGCACCAACCCATACTAGCAGATGAGGTCATGACATCATTTAGAGAATTAGTGTCCAGGTCGTGGCTATATGATCAAGAGCCAACTTATGTGGGGGTTACACAGGAATACTGAGATTGGTTCAGGCCTCCATTGAGATTGACAGTTCCAGGTGTGGTACTCCCACTGCAGAGACTGAGAGGCAAATCAATTGGTAGAGGGCAGGGACAGGGAGGCAAGGGTGATGGTGACAGGGATGGGGATGGAGACAGGGGAGGAGCTGGGCCACCTCCACATCAGACACCACCCCAAGACCAGGCACAACACATGCCACCTTGGGCACTGACACCACCACGAGTAGAGGCCCATTAGACCCCTCCCCGAGATCAACCTAGAAATGGAGATAGAGAGGTTCTGCAGTAGTAGCCACTAGTGAAACTAGGTCACAGTTCCAGGTGTGGTACTCCCACGGTGGAGACCAAGAGGAAAATCAACTGGCAGAGGGTGGGGATAGGGAGGCAGGGGTGATGGTGACAAGGATGGGGATGGAGATAGAGGAGGATGTGGGTCATGTCCACATCAGACACCACCTTGGGACCAGGCACAATGCACACCACCTTGGGTGCAGACACCACCTCGAGCATCGAAACCACCATGAGTAGAGGCTCATCAGACCCCTCCTCGAGATCAACCTAGAGATGGAGACAAAGAGGTTCTACAGTAAGAAACCACCAATGCAACCAGATCACAGGGATGCCCTGATTCAACAGCTACATGGCTAGATTCAGGTTTTGAATGCAGAGAGAGATCAGGCTCGACAATAGGTTATAGAAGTTACTACCGAGCGAGACCAGGCCCGTTTTGAGAGGGATTAGGAGATTGGTCGACGAAGATAGTTAGAGAGAATTGCCTCATCCTCCCAGGGCCAAACAATTTCTATTCGTGCATACATAGAGGTTGTGAGAGAGACACAGTACTATAGGGTTCATTATAGATAGGCAGTGCCACCAATAGGCCGGGTGCCAAACTTCTCTCAGTAGATAGGGATGAGGCCTCCCGAGGATCATGGTGAAAGGTAGGCAGGAGAGGGCACCAACCAACAGGGCTAGTCTTCGATCACAAATAATTATTCATTTTTTTACTCATGGGCTCCAATTTTTATTGCCCCTATTGTATCATGTATTTTGATGTATACACACTTGATCCATTTTTGTACCATGAAAGTTGGTATAATTTTGATGATATATATGAGATTGCTCGATTTATGAGATGTCCTATTTTATTTATGATGTATGGATGCATTTTAATTTCCTATATGTGATGATATGTTATGAGATGCATCTATTTTATGTTGTGCAATATGATGAATGCTTCTACATGATGTAATGATGTGATATAGTGATTATGGATGCATTTATTTTTGTATTTTTGTATGCATTTTATGGTGATGATTGTATGGATGCAATTATGATATGCAAATGATTTATATTATGCCTCTAATGGTTCATGCGATGCATTATGAGCGATGGTGATATTTTTGTTTATTTTCCTTATGTAAAATGATTATGATGTATGACATGTGATGGATGTAATGACATGAATGCAATGCTTTCTTAAGATACTTAGAATAAAAAATCTATATTATTCTTCATAACTTAAGATAATGATATGATACATGAAATGCAATGATGTGATGTGATCTATATGATATGATATGAATTGTGCGTTATGCTGATGATTTGTGGATGCAGGGTGGATGCATTAGCAATGATCTGATTAACTGTCATGGTACCATGTTAGTGTGGAAAGAAGATAGAAGAAAAGAGATTCAACACACCATTATTATTAGTGCCGATGATAATTATTTACTTACTAGGAGTTTGGATTTTTAAAAGGGCCAATTACTTTATGTTTGTTAACACACGTAGGTGCGATGCATCAAGGTATGAAGAACCAGGATGGCATTGTACCTAGTGTGATGGAATTTGAATTGAAAATTAGATAGGAGTATTCCTATTCACACTTGACATACAAAACCGTATTCAGAATGTAGTTCAAATAATCTAAAAATCTTAGACCAAAACATAGAAAAGCAAGCCTTCCTATGTGGCCAACAAGATATCTAGAACATCCTCCCTACAAACCAAACAAAACATGCATGATGAAGTTATTTTACAAGGATATCCAAAAGTCACAATAGATAAAATGAAAATGATTGTTTCCCCATTCATTTCTCTCTAAATCTTTTTGTTAGACATCATCGAGAGGTTATTGGAATGAGCACAATAAGATAAATCCAAAGAAAAGATAAAGTAAACAAACAAGCTAATGTTCTTTGTATCGCTAGCCAAGACTAAACTACGATGATTCCTAATGTTGATGTCCATAGTAGGAAGGATGCATCCTAGGACATGTTGTGATCAGGTGATGATGAGATTGATTGGATGATAGGCTATTGATACTCTGAGTTGAACAACTTGCTGACTTATTGACCTAGACTTGAGACTTTGACGATTAGGTGTTCACTTTTGAGCCTGCTAGACATGCTTCTGATTGAGTCACCAAAGGATGAAGATGATGATTTATTTATTATGAGTGATGATTATTGTGAGTGAAAGCGAAATGAGATAGATGCACCATTTTGGGGTTTGTAGATATTCGGATGTTTTTGATGTTTTGAAATGTTTTGAGGCTATTTTTGGGATTTTGAGATTTTATGAATGTTTTTGGATTTTTGAGATTTATGACCAAGAGTCTAACTTAAAGAACTATCCTAGGGGTCTCAGGAGCTGATCAATAGATTAGCCTTGCCTACGTTATACACATAGAGACCACATAGTTTGATTGACACAAAACTGATTACTGATGAGATAGATGGGCAAACAGATTGCCATTTTTGTTGCGACAGACGCCTAAAGGACTGACCTAAAATGTCTTGGGGGATGATCATAGATCAAACTTTCCTACGTTCAAACTCATAGACGACATAGTTTGGTGGGATGACTCTATTTGACATGAATTTTTGATTTTTTGAGATTTTGATGTTTTTGGATTTTGAATGGATTTTTTGAATGTTTATGCGTTTTTTTGATGTTTTGAGAAGATCATAAGAATATACACAAATCCAATCTCATGTAGGTACAGGAACATGCCCCCAACATGATGTGATAGACCACTTCGATAAAGGCATGACATATTGACCTTAGGAATGTGCCAAGTAGTACTAGGGTGGATCATGACACAAATGCAAGATCAAGCTATGGTACAGATGCAAACAGATGGATGAGAGATTAATAATGGATGAATGGTAAGATGTAATGGATAAGTGAGTGCGCGGAATAAACCATGAAGATCCTGGTGGATTTAGAGTGCTTTATTTACACTTGGTGCTTGTTTGCCAGGTTTTCACCAAGGTACTTGTCCAAAGCGTCACCGAAGTGGTTTCAACTAGAGGACGATTTTTTTCTTTACTGTTTTCAATCTTTTTTCTCATTTTTTTGGATTTTTTTAATATTAATTTTTATTTTTGTCACCAAGATGCCTATTTGCCAAGTTTTCATTAGGGTGACCATTTTTTAGGACATTTTTTTTTTGTTTTCTATTTTTGGTTTTATACCTTGCAAGATTTTAGGCATAATTTTTTTAAGATGCGAGCTATTCATGGGTTCCTACATAGGTTCCCCTTTGGGTGTTGATAACTAATATGCCCCTAACTTGTAGCTCATTGTGATGATGAAAGGTCCCAACCAGTTGGGTTCAAATTTTCCCTTGCTATTCGAATTTGGCACGTTCTTTTGATTCTCCTTCAGTACTAGCTCACCAACTTGGAAGATTCGCCTCGTGATTTTCTTGTTGTAGCTGCATTTGAGGTGATTCTGATAGACTTGCAAGTGGTTTAGGGCATCCATACATCGTTCATCTAGAAGTTCTAGCTCATTTAGCCAAGATACCCAGTATTCTTCATCCAAAATGAGATTTTGCAGTGATATTCTCAAGGACGAGAGATCAATCTCAATGGGGAGAATGGATTTTGATCCATAGACAAGGGAGAATGGGGTTGCACTTGTGCAAATACTGGTGCGATAGGCCCATAAGGCGGTATCTAGTTGCAGATGCCAGTCACAACCAACGTCATTGACTATTTTCTTAAGGGTTTTCAAGATGGTTTTATCAGTGGCTTCTGCTTGGCCATTGCCTTGGGGGTAATATGGAGCGGAAAAGCGATGTTGGATTTTTAATTTTTCACATAAGTCATGAACGTCTTGATTTTTGAAAGGTGTCCCATTATCTAAGATAATAGCTTGGGGGACATCGTATCAACAAATGAGGTAGTTCAGGATGAACTTTGATATCTTCTTTCCAATTATGTAGGTCATGAGAATGGATTTGACCCACTTTGTAAAGTACTCCATGGCGGTGATGATGAATTTATGTCCATTGGATGAGGTGGGAGTGATTTTACCAATCAGATCAAGCCCCCACTGTGAAAAGGGCCAAGGTGTAACAATAGGGTGAAGCTCTTGAGCTGGTGCATGTATGAGGTCCCCATGCTGCTAACATTGCATACATCTTCAGACAAAGTCATGTGCATCTCTGTCCATTGTGGGCCAATAGTATTTGATCCTCAATAATTTCTTAACCAAGGTCATACCACTCGAGTGTGATCCACAAATGCCGTTGTGTACCTCAGTTAAAGTAGTCAAGGCTTCCTTAGTTTTTAGGCAACACAACAAGGTTCCTTCAATGCTGCTACGATAAAAGGTTTCTCCTAGGATGAAAAAGTGGGTTGAATTATTGATGAAGGATTGTTTAAGGTTTAGGGTTATGTCAGTGGGCAAGACTCCTATTCTTAAGTATGTGTAAATATCATGATAGCAGGGATCACCAAAACCAACGAGCTCACACATAAATTCAGACTCTGGTACCTCAAATGCTAGTATGAGAAGTTTCTCTACGAGGAATTCTTGCTTTGGGACATTGCACGGGATTTCCAAGAGTGATCCAATTATAGCCATTGTGTCCGCTACTCTTTTGTTTGCTCTAGGTAGCTATTCAAATGTGATATCAATGAATGACTCTTTGAGGATTTCTACCAATTTCTTGTATGAGTTAGCTTATTATCCTTCATCTGATATTCATTGTTTACTTGATTTATTATGAGCTAAGATTCCCCATATACCTTTAGATCCATAATCTGCCACTGTACTGCAATCTTTAAGCCTATGACAAGAGCCT
This sequence comes from Sequoiadendron giganteum, assembly GCA_007115665.2. NCBI lineage: Eukaryota > Viridiplantae > Streptophyta > Pinopsida > Cupressales > Cupressaceae > Sequoiadendron > Sequoiadendron giganteum. The sequence goes on along the minus strand of CM021110.1, from coordinate 358,128,804 downwards.
CATACTCTGCTATGTTATTCGTGCATGGGAATGACAACTTGTAAGATTTGGGTATGCAGTCTCCTTGGGGAGTTATGAAGAAAATTCCTACTCTTGATCCGTGTTGCATGTAAGATCCATCAAAATACATCTTCTAGTGGTTTGCTACACTTAAGCTGAAAATTGATTCATCTGGGAACTTTGAGATAAGTGGGTTTTTTGTGTATATAGGAGCCTCTGCTAGTTGATATGCAATAACTTGTCCCTTGATGGCCTTGTGATCCACATATTCAATGTCATGTTCTGTCAATATCATGACCCACTTAGCCATCTGTCCTGTGAGAGTGGCTTTGGAGAGTAGGTATTTGAGAGGATCTATCTTTGCAATTAGCTTGATTTGATGATCCAACATGTAGTGTTTGAATTTTTGGGCTGCAAATACAACTGCCAGAAAAGATTTTTCAATAGGAGTATAGTTTATCTCGTGTCCTACCATGGTCCTATTGATATAGTATATTTCTCTTTCCCTTCCATTTTTATCATGCTGGGCTAAGAGAGAACCAAGAGTTGCTGTTGTTGCTGAAATGTATAGGATCAGTGGTTTTCCTAGGATTGGCAACATCAAAAATGGTGGCATGAGTAAGTATTCTTTGATTTTTTTAAATGCTTGGTTGAATTTTTTGTCCCATTGTATGCTAACCCCCTTGTGGAGTAGATGAGAATATGGGATCTTTTTATCAACCAACTATGCTATGAATCTGTGGATGGACCGGAGCCTTCCTTTTAGACCTCTTAGCTACTTTAGTGACCTGGGTGCTCCCATTTCAAGATTTTCCTTGACTTTGGTGGGATCAACCTTGACTCCTCTCATTGACACAATATATCCAAGGAGCTTGCCCGATTTCACCCCAAAGACACATTTATTTGGGTTGAGACGAACCTTATACTTTTCCAACCTATCAAAAATGGAGCTCAAGTTTGATATGTGGTCCTATATTTTCCTTGATTTAGCCAATATGTCATCCACATAATTTTCCACTGTTTTATGAATCATGTCGTGGAAGATCAATGTCATGGTTCTTTGATAAGTTTCCCCTGCATTCTTTATCCCAAATGGCATCATGTTCCAGTAGTAGCTTCCTCATGGACATGTGAATGGTATCTTGTGCTGGTCTTCTATTGCTATCATGATCGGATTATATCCATAAAACCCATCCATTAGTGATAGCATCTTGTGTCTGGCCGTCATATCCACTATCATGTCAATGTTGGGTAGTGGAAAGTCATCCTTGGGACACGCTTTGTTTAAGTCTCTAAAATCGGTGCAGATGCAGATGCCTCCATTTGGCTTTGAAATAGGTACAAGATTTGACACCCATTTAGGATAATCAATTGGCCTTATGAATCCTGCATCCAGGAGCTTCTGCAATTCCATTTTGATTAACAAGGCTATTTGGGGATGCATCTTTCTCAACTTCTATCTCACTAGCTTTGCCCTTGGATACATCGCTAAGTGATGAACCACAACTTCCAGATCAAGCCTCAACATGTCAGCATAGGTCCATGCAAAGTTTAAATTTATTTCTTTGAGGAATGAAGCTAAGAGTTCTTATTCTTCTATGAGAAGTGATTCAACATAAAAGGTTGTGTGGTAGCTCCTCTATTCCCAAGTTGATGGGATTGCATTGTTCTACCAGGACTGTTGATTTTTCTTGATGAAGTACAGTGAGGAGAATATTGAATCCTTCAGCCTCGGGTGCCTCAGAGAGATTTTAACTGTTGGATGCATCCCTTGTTTTTACTATTTTATGATCAAAGAGTGCCACAATGTGGATTTCACTCAAGGACCTTGAGATTATTCTCAATTTCTCACTTCTGTGACTGAAGGATTCAATCGTCTCCCCATAATAGGTGTGAGTGTCTAGTGTAATGAAAAATCCATCCTTATGATCTCCACATGGTACTGTATCCCTCAATCCCATGAGCTCCGAGAGCGCCTCATCATTCTCGAATTAGTCCAGAATCGGTGGTCCTCATTGGTCGTAATCGATGAGTTGGGGGTAGACCAAGTTTATTTTTTGGGTTTGGTGGTCTGACTCAAAATATAGGGTGCTAATCATGAGTAGGCCAGTTATGGTGTCCTCATCATCACTACTACTACAGACATCGGTCACGTCAAAGGTGAAATTATTTAAGGGCAGACTTGTGGACACAGGTAACTAGAGGGTGGCTGTCGATAGCTGAGGGGGAGTTTTGACTTTGTTAACGAGGAGACCTCAACCACATATGGTTATAATCAAAGGGGTACACCCAAGTCCAAGATTTTTCATTTGTCTCTCAATAATGATGGGTTCCAGTTAGCCATTGTTGTTCCTTCCAAGGCTTTCATTTCTATTGTAGCCCATACCAAGCATGATTTGTAGCCCCTTGCTTCTCTCGTCCATGGGAAGATTAGGTGTGGGCCTTTCATCTTGGTATAGTGAGCTTGAAATATCTCTTTCATCCATGACTTCCCGACTTAGATCCCCACAACATCAGAATCTAGAAGGATCCACCTTGAAAGTGTGAGAAGGTGTTTCAGCTAGCCGGGGTTGCCCATGTGACCTAGGAGATTGAGGTAACTCTCCTACAACAAAATAATTCTTCTTCATTCTATATTCCCCACACCTGTTGTCTTGGATCATGAGATTGATGTAAGATATGTCGGGGATGGAAGGTGTCTTTGTCCCAGAAGTGGGGGCAATGTTGGATGGCTCTATATATGAATTTGAGGGGCCTTCATCATTCTTTGGGACTTGGGGGACTTTATAGAACTTGGCTTCCAGATTCTTGCAATAGGTGAAAGGTTCATGATCACCATGTATTGTGACTTCTTCATTTTGGTATGAAAATTTGACGCATTGGTTGAATGTTGAGGTGACCGCCTTCATCCCATGGATCCATGGGTATCCTAGAAGGATATTGTAGGGAAAATCAAGGTCGAGGACTTGACATGTGGTTTCCATAGTAGCTAGCCCTACTTGGATTGGGAGTTTGATAGTGCCTTGAGACACTCTTTCGTAGTCATCATACACTCTGATTGTAATGCCTTTATCTTTCTCAATGGAATCTTTAGAGATTCCCAGATTCTTTATGAGATTTAGTGAACAAATTTTGAGGCTTGCACTTCCATCCACCAAGACCCTTTTGACCTTACTTTTGTGAACCAAGACTTCAAGGTGTAACGCACGATTGTGAGATGGCTAGGTGGGGACGTCCTGATCTGAAAAGGCGAGGAGATTTAGAATGGTAATGTTACCAACCATAGCTTGGAATTGCTCTGTATCAAGGCTCGTGGAGAGAGTAGATGAAGCCAATGCTTCCTCAAGTATTTCCCTCTGGGTGGCTGAAATCTTCAGTAACTCCATGATGGAGATTTGAGCAGGAGTTATTTTTAACTGGTCAAGGACGTTGTAACCATTAAGGATGAATTTTGAGGTGGAGGTATTATATGGTTGCGATGCCCTGACAATAGTGACCTTGCTGTCGCATGTGGTGACTCCATAATCAACGTTGGCTCCCTTGATGCTAACGACAGTGACTAATTCGTCAAGACATGCGACAACTCCTTCATATACATGGTTCACTTTGCTAAAAAAATTCTTACCTTTCTCATTTCCTTGATTATGGTTGGGCATCAAATTTGTGTGTATTTTTAGATCTTGATTGCCATCTAATTGCTTGACATTTATGATTTTATCATCAATGAGATCTTGGATGATGTTTTTCAGTTTGATGTAGTTGGTGGTTGTATGCCCCTTGAGCTTATGATAATCGCAAAGGATATTTTTTCATTGTACCAGGGTGGCTTCACCTAGGGTTCTTGGTAATTATCATGAGTGGGGACCTTGATGAGGCTCTCATTAACCAAATTTTTCATGATGGATTCAATTGACTCCCCAAGGGCTGTGAATTTCCGCTTGGGGTGATACTTGTTTCGTGAAGGTGGTCCTCCTTGATTATTGAGATTATTAATTTGATTATGGGGTGGTTGCTGGTTTACCACATTTTCTTGCGTGTCATTGTGATTATTGTTATGTGGTTGATGATGATACATTTGATTATTTTTCTTTGGAGCACTGATGACAACCTTAGCATCGACCACTCCATCATTGGTGACATTCCTGTTCTTTGCCCATGTGCGAGGTTTATCATTGTAGCTGGTGGATGGGTGACTATCTTGATGTTTAGGATAGGTAGGTGTGCCCCCTTGCGTTATAAGGGCCCTTTTGATGTTGACCACCTTAGGGATCAATTGGTCATATGTGGTGATGCATTGCATCTTTAGATAAAACGTTAAGGTATTTTCAAAATTAGCAATGATGGTGCAAACCTATTGTTCCTCTGGCATGGCCGATTTGATTTGATTGGCCTTGGATTGCCATCATTGTAAGAAGGAGATGATGATTCCCCCTTTCGTTGTTTGAATGCCAATAATTCCTCTAAACTAACATCCACATAAATATTGAATGCGTAATTTCAGAGGAATGCATCTTTGATTTCTTGGAATGTTCTAATGCCAGTAGGCAGACGAGAGAACCACTCCATGGTGGCACCAACCAGGCTTTGAGGAAAAAATTGCATTAGATATGTGTCATTGTATGTGACTTCCATACAATGTACTTGAAATTCCTTGATGTGATCTTCAGGGTTTTCTATCCCACGATATTTGTAAAATTTGGGGATTTCGCGAATCCCTTTGGGAATGGTACCATTGCTAAGCTCTTGACGAATGGATAGTTACACAAATTACTGGGTGTCCTTATTATTTTTCTTGATTGAAGATCAAGAACTTGCTGTGAGAGAAGTTTGATTTGTGTTGTCACATCATCTTGTGGATCAAGAGGTGGGGTGAACATATTTTGAGATGTTGGGTTGACAGGTGGGATGTTGGTGGGAGTTTGTTGCAAGCTTTGCTGAGTGAGTAATGCCTACGTTTTCTGCTGAGCCAACAACGCTTGTTGTTGGTCATGCTACTGCTGTGCCAAAAATGCTTGTTGTTGGGACACTTCCTATTATACTTGATAATCTTGCAAGGCTTGTTGATATGCTTATTGTTGGGCTGCTTGCAATTTTGCTTCGTATTGTGCCTACGCTTGCACTTGCTGGTCTTGATATTGGGCTTAGGCTTGAGCATGCGCTTGTTGGATTTCTTGTGCGATTTGAGCAGCTTGTGTGTCTTGTGCAGCTTGTGTAGCTTGGGCGGATTGAGCTTCTTGCACAACTTGGGCAACTTCTTGTTGTTGTAGTAAGGCTTGGGCTTGTGCAACTTGCTATGCCTATTGTGCTTGCTGAGCAACTAGCTATGCAACTTGCTAGTTTTGGAGCACATTTTGATGAGTGGCTTGTTGATCAACATGTAATGCGATGGTGAATGAATTTACCATGTTGTGTTTTGGTGATGGTGGTAGTGGATTGGGAAGGGTGTGGACCATTGTGATGAGCGGAATGGTCGTGTTGATAATCGGGGTTTGAGTTGTGGATGGTGTGATCAAGATGCTTGGTCCTTGGGAAACCATGCCTTGGGATATTTGAGGAATGGTGGATGTGTTAGGTGTTTGGGTTGCTTGGATGGTTGATATTTTGTTGTGATATCAATGGCAAGATAGGAGGATTTGGCAGGGTGTTCTAATTTGATTGATTGATGGCGGGTAGAGGAGGAAGACCCAACCCAAGGGGTAATGTGGATGTAAGTGGTAAAGGTGGATACGGAAAAAAGATAGGTGGCACACTCCCTTGAAGTGATGATGATTGATCAAAGATTCCTCTGACTCCAAATAAGTCACCTTCTCCTTGTGAGATAGGGAGAGAGGTTTGCGTGTCTAGAGGATAAATTGGTGTTGCATGATAAGAGGTTGGATTGGCAGAATCATGGAATATAAGTGGAACATAAGGGTGTAATGGACTTATTGGAATGGATTGATCCAGTGTGGTGTTTTCATTCAGCTCTTGATTGCTCACAAGGGGATGGTTTTGGAGTTCTTGAAGCATTGCGCTTCACTTGTTAACAATTGCCAGGGTTGAAGCAATGGATGTTATGATTTGCGGGATGCCTTGAGTGACACTTTGAAGCGGAAGCGTGGATGAGGTTGGAGGCATGATACAAAGAGGTCTTTCCACAATAGTTCTTACATCAAAGTTGGAACAAAGTTTAGCCCCTTCTTTTGCTAACTCAAGCCTGTATTGGGAGGGATATACCCTCATCATAGCATTGACAATTCAATGATTTTTGGGATTTCACACCATCTCTAGGATTTCATCTTGTGTCATCTCATTGTCGATGATGTCCTCTATATGACCATCTTCTTGATGGTTTTGTGATGATAGAGGGAAATTTCTTGGAGGATTTCTTGATGCAACAAGATTTATTTCGGGAGCAGTTTGACTTAGATCACTTGAAGTTGATGTTTCCTTGGTGATTTCCATATTCTTCTTGTGTTGAGATCTTGTTTGCACCATAAAATAGAGATCGATTGATCTAACTTTAGGTACAAAAATAGAAGAACTAGGATAAATTAAGGATCAAAGTGATGATGAAAACGAAGGATGGATGATACAAATGATGAAAACTCTTGGAGAACCTTGAGGGAGATTCAAAACTTTAGGGCTTGATTTGATTTGATTTTGATTGATTTGGATAATGAACTTATAAAATATAGGAAGGTGTGCTATCCTAGGGTAAATTCACACACAAGAGGATAATTTGACCAAGTGTGTTAAGTCAAACAAAGTGATTTTTGATAATGAACTCCTAGACCCCAAGATGTTGGATTTGTCAAGAGGTAAATTCTCTCAAAAAGGATAATTTGACTAAGTGTGTTAAGTCAAAAAAGATGATTTGGATTTTGCCTAGAAGTTTAGCATAAATGATGTTTTCAAAGTTTCCAAGAGTTTTTTGGTGAGATGATTTTGATTTTTGATGGTTGACAGATGGGTGAGAGTGATGATTTTGATCCTAGACTTGACCTAGGTAAAAATCCTTCTTACAAGACCTCAGTTTTGAAGAACATGCCATACTTCTTATGTGAGAAAAGAAAACCTTTGAAAGAGATTAGGATTTTTCTGATAATAAAACTCATACAAGTTAGGATTGTTTCTTGAATCTTTCTTTTATAATTTGTAAACCAACCTTTCTCTTACCTCGTGAAGCCTTGAAAGACGTTCTTCACAATTCTTTGGACTAAGATTTTTGAATTTGGGCTTGAGATTTTGATTTTGTGGGAAATCATTTACATGTGTGGGGTCGAATTGTCCTTATCTTTGCTTAATGAGTTATTTTTACCACAAACACTCTCTTCATTAAAATTTCAAACTAAATGTCTATGCCTTAATTCTTTTTTATTCCACAAGGTCCTTTATGTGAAAATTGAGGTTTCAAGAGCATAGTTTCCTAGGTTGACTTTCGAGGGAGAAAATGTGATTAAGTCCAAATACTTAGAAGCCTCTAAGGATGAAATCCCTAGGGCAAGCAAGAGCACTTGCATTAGTCAAAGGTATTTGCTTCCTCCAAAGGGTTTGAAATTTTGAAAAGCTTTGCGAATGTTTGTTTTTAAATGTTTTAAGACCTAAGCAAGGTGTTTTGATTCCAAGAACATGCACAACCCTAAGATGAAGAGATAATATTTGTTGGGTTCCCACTTGGATAAATCTAGCTGCACATATTCAATGCAGATGACTAGATGCTTGACCACACAGGCCCCCCCTTACAGTGCACTCGCTTCTTGGGTCAGCCAAGCATCAGTACCCATGAATCTCCCATGGCATACTTTTCATCTCTATAACAAAACTGCATGTTACATGGGGCAGCTTCAAAGGACATGACCTTTTGCACCAAAAAATAGTTAAGGATTTTGGTCTTTGCTATTTTTTTTTTCTAATGCAGGAATTCCATTCATGGGGGACCATCCATGTGGCAACAGACCATTGGTGCCCTTTTTGTCAAAACTATCCTCATGATTCTCGAACTTTCCCTGAGAATCCACACTTATATACCGGTTGGAAGTCACTTGGCTTTAGCGTGTTCCCAATTGGGTCGTTCCTTGGGGTGATTAATTTTTCCCACCAAACAACCCTCTAAGATAAACAAAAGCGAGAAAGAATATCCCATAGTTTGATCAAACTTCGTTGAAAAACAAAGGGAGAACACTCAAAATATGCCACACTCACACTCGCAAGATTGTTTCAAATTTTTAATCCCAAATGAAATGTGAAGAAAATCACTTACAAAACTTAAGATCACCTAAAAGACTTTTGATTCTCAAGATCGCTATAAAGCGTGAGAGAAGTGCACACACCCTTTTAGTGATATTACTTTGGGTAAGTAATTACAAAACAAAGAAGCACTTGTTCATTTTAAATCCACAAAGCAATGATTTGAGTATTTTTAGTGAACCAAAATGAAATATGGAATTTGCCTTGTTCAATTGTTAATCCTCAAACCAAATCTAGTGAGTTTGTTCTAGAATTCATTTTAACCCTTTGTTGCAAAATTTGAAAGCTTTTGTAATGTTCTTTTTAGGGCCCAAAAGAAATTTAGTGTGTCCTAAAAGCATTAAGGTAATCAAATCCTTAGAAAGGGATTATAAGTTCTCCCAAAGTGTTTAAAAACACTTAATACAACAAGATAATAAATGTCATAGTGAAAGATTCTTCTTTGTTCCCTCCTTTCCTTAACCTACAAAACTTATTAGAACCAAGAAATACAAAGACAACAAAGCAGGTTAGGAGTCAAAAAGTCAAAAAGAAAAAAAAACACATGTCAAAAAAATCAAATTTGACCCTTTTACTCCACCCTAGTGACATTGTTCATGGGTGAAACAGAGTTTAGAAACTTCAACAACGCAATATAGCGCCGCTAATTTTTGAGAGTGACGGTTTGCAGTGAAATAGAGACCGTGACTGCAACTTTGTTTTACCAATGACACACTTTTTAATTTGGAAGTCCACAACCGAGTTTGGAATTTGAATTTTTTAGGCGGGAAGAGCCCAATGATGTAGTTTAGAAATTCAAGGGATATTGCGCCGCTTAACAGTCAGCAACTGAGTTTCTTGGAAGCTACAAAAAAGCACAAAAAACACATAATTTTCTAGAAAAAAACATGATTAGAACTTGAGATTTGCCCTTCTTCTAGCACCAAAATGTGAACCCCAATCCCATACCTGCACAAACATAGCAAACAAACACACTATTAGATCCAAATGCAAGTTAGAACTAAGATTCCCCATGAAATTCATCTACAATGCTCAAAATAAGAAATAAATGAAGAACAAGACAAGAAAGTAAATAAATCCTAATTAAGCATGAAAATCTTCAATCCCATGGGGGAATTGGTGCCAATTATGTGTAGAAATTGGCCCTTTCCCAACTCCTTTGTAAGCTTGATGAAGATTGATCCACTTGATGGTGAAGAACAATGTGATTCCTTGCTAAAATATGCAATAACCTAGCTATGATGATGAAAAATACTCAAGGAAATGGATGAAATTTCTCTAAATGTGAAGATAATAACTGTGCTTTCTAATTGTGGATGAAGAATGAGAAGGAAATCCTCTTATTTATAGATGTGATTGAGAGAAGAAGAGGAAAAATGAATGAATGTGGGATCATTCAACATCCAATGGCCAAGTGCCACTTGTCAAGATGTGAATGGAGGAAGGTTGTGCACATTTTGATGAATGAGCCAATAAATTTTATTAGGTGGAATTTCAAATTTATGAAATGACATGTAAGAGGGAAAAAATAATGAAATAAATGTCATTTGGCTCAATGCACAAGGACATATAAGAGGAATGAATGTCTTGTTGGAAGGAAAAATCCACTTGGAGGGATTTTCAAACTGGAATGAATATTCCATAGATATGCCATGTTGAGAGAAAATGTTAGTTTAATAAGTCAATTAAATGCATTTTAATGTGCAAGTGGCAAAATATAGAGAAATTAAGAGATTTGAATTAAATTAATCAAGATTTGATTAATTTAATAAGAGATTAGATGATAAGACAAATTTGATTTAGACTTTGTGATTTTATTTAAATCAAAGTTGAGAAGAAATTTTTTTATGTTTTAATTAAATAAATATTTTGATTCATTTAACTAAAAGGGGATGATGCTAGATTAAATTAAATAAAGTTTAATTTATTCAATTTAATAGGATGACTTTAGAGATTTTAATTAAATAAAATGAAAGATTTAATTAAATAAATATATAGGGTTAATTAAATAAAATTGGTTATTTTAATCAACATGAAAAAATGACTTATTCAGATAAATGATGATTTATTCAATTAAGGGATGAAAGGTGATGACAAGTTGAGAAGGTGATTTATGACGAAACGATGTTAGTAATCAAGATCAAGTGTGTAGGATCAATCTGGTACATTTTCCATGTCTACATATATGATATTATGTGATGTATGATTTGATGATGTGATGTCATATGATATGCAATGTATTGAGTTATGATATGAATGCAATGTAATGGATGATTTACTTTTATTTTTTAGTATCTTTTCTACATGACATGTTATGAGATGGATGCATTTCCTTTTGCGTATTTACCATATGATGATGATATGCGATGATTATGATTATGATTATGCAGGATGTATGCATGCTGATGGTTTGTGGATGTAGGATGTATGCATTTATTATTTTTACTAACTATCATGATACCATGTTAGTGCGAAAAGAAGATAGAAGAAGAAGATTGATTAACCATTGATTTCGAGATTGATTTAGAAGACCAACAGGTATATAATTCTTCAAGACTTTATTAGTATGGTGACGATATTGATGATTTTCTTGTTTTAGGGATTGTGATACTTCATCATTTCATTCCTTATTTTTTATATAACACATAGAAACGATGCATCAAGGTATTGATAACTAGGATGGCATTGAATCTAATGCAATAGACTTTGACTTTGCAAATAGATAAGATAATCCTTGCTCACACCTTGACATACAAAAACCTCGTTGGAATGCAATTTATACGTTTAGAACATTTCAGACCAAAGCATACACAATAGTCAACATTCTATTCAAAACGACCTCCCTAGACACAAAAAAACAAGTATTCACCAAAGCTATTTTACAAGTACATCCCACAAGCACAAAAAATGAAAGATAATGATTTATGCCCCATTCCTTTCTCTGTAAATCATTTTGATAGACATCGTTGAGAGGTCCTCAGAATGGGTTATTAAGATAAATCATAAGAAAAGATCAAAATGAACAAATAGTCAATGTTTATTTATCTCTTGCCAAAGTAACATAATTAAGGTGATTTCTGATGACAATTTCTATTGTAGAAAGGATTCATCCTAGGACATGTTTATCAGATGTTTTCACTAAGAATAATTGTTTGATAGGCTGTTGATACAAACATACCAGCTTATTTACTTATGATCTAGACTTTATATTTTCACATTTAGGTTCACACTTCACAAATTGTCACACTTGTTTCCACTTGGTTTACCAAAGGTTGAAAGTGATGATCAATTTATTATGGATGAAAGTTTATTACGAGTGAAAGAAAAATGGGATGGGTGGTTTTGGACTTTTTGGAATACTTCAATGTTTTTGATGTTTTGAAAATATTTTTGATCTTTTTGGGTGTATGTGAATGTTTGGGTTTTCAAGTTATTTGAGGTTGTTTAGAATTTTTGAGGGTTTTCCAATGTTTTGGGTTTTCATGTTTTTTCAAATGTTTTTGTGTTTTCTGAGTTTTGACCAAGATCTAAGAGGGAATGACCTATGGTCTTAGGGGCTTATCAAAGATTAGCCTTGCCTACATTATACACATAGAGACCACGTAGTTCGATTGACTTTAACCAATAACCATTTATTGATGAGATATGGACATTTGATAGATTGTTAGTTTATTGGGATGAAATCCTAAAGGAATGACCTAATATGTCTTGAGGGCACATCAGTGATGACCTTGCCTATGTTCAAGCTCTGAGACCTGTAGTTCAAAAACCATGTTTTTGATTTTATTATTTTTTTGACATGTTTAGGGATTTTGATGATGTTTTGTATGTTTTAGGATTTCCACTTTACAACTTTTCAAATGTGTTTGGAATTTTTGGCTATACAAGATTTTGATGTTTTTTGATTTTTTTTGATTTTGCAAGTGTTTTAGGATTTTGATGATTTTGAAATGTTTTGGGATTTTCCAAGAGATTTTGAGAATAAACTTAAGACATACAAGAACCTGATCCGATGCAAGTATGAAAAAATTTCCCCCATTGTGATGTGATAGACTACCTCGATATAGGTAGGACAAATTGACCTTAGGAATGTGCCAAGTAGTACTAAAGGGGAATATGATACTTACGTAATATCCAACTATGATATAGACACGAATGGGTTATGGAATAAATAGGATAATAAGATGTGATGAACGAATTCAATGGATGGTGAAGCAGGATAAGTCGAAGAGCCAATGATGGATGGATAGTGCTTATTTATGCAAGGAACCTATTTGCCAGGTTTTCACCAAGGTACTTTCCCAAAGCACCACCAAAGTGGTTTTCACTAGATAGTGTTTTTCTTTATTGTTTTCAATCCTTTTTTATATATTTTTTGGATTTTGTTTTTTTTTAATTCCCGCAAGGGTTCTCCTCAGGGGTTGATAAATGATATGCTCCTAAACTGTAACTAGCTATGATGACTAAAAATTCTAACCAATTAGGCTCAAACTTACCTTTGCTTCCTAGATCTAGAACATTCTTTTGATTCTCCTTGAGTACAAGATCTCCCACTTAGAAGGACCGAATTTTGATTTTCTTGTTATAGCTCCTTTTTAGTTGGTTTTGATATGCCTATAATGATTCAAAGCATCAAGACAATTCTCATCCAAAAATTCTTGCTTGTTCAATTGAGACACCCTATATTCTTCATCAGTAATAAGATTTTGCAATGATATTCTCAATGATGGGAGCTCGACCTTAATGTGTAGGATAACTTCAGTTCCATACACTAGGGAAAGGGGGTAGCACTTGTAGGTGTGCATATATTAGTTCTATAGGTCAATAAGGTGGGATTCAATTGTAAATTCCAGTCATGGCCAACTTCATTGATCATATTTTTGAGTATCATTAAGATGGTTTTGTTCAAAGCCTTAGTTTGACCATTGCTCTGGTGATAGTAAGGGGTAGAGAATAGGTGTTGGATACTGAATCGTTGGTATAACTCACAAACATCCTAATTTTTGAAAGGTGTTCCATTTTTTGAGATAAGGGCTTATGGAACACCGTAGTGACAAATGAGGTATTTCAGGATGAATTTGGAGATTTGTTTTCTCATGATATAAGTCATAGGGATTGTTTCAGCCCACTTCGTAAAATACTTAGTGGCCGTAATGATGAACTTGTGACCATTAGATTAGGTAGGGGTAATTTTTCTTATGAGGCTGAGTCCCCATTGTGAGAAAGGCCAAGGTGTAACAATTGGTTGGATTTCTTGAGCTCGAGCATGGATAAGGTCCTCATGCTATTGACACTATATGCACTTCTTCACATATTGATGAGCCTCCCATTTCATGGTTGGCTAGTAGTACCTTGTCCTCAAAAATTTCTTTGCCAAAGTCATACCACTAGAATGTGAACCAAAAAATGCCTTTGTGCACTTCTTTCAATACAATCAAAGCTTCCTCTTGGTTAATACATCGTAAGAATGTCCCTTCAATTCTTCGATGGTACAGGGTATCACCTAGGATAAAAAATCAAGATGATTTCTTGATAAAGGTTTTATTAAGGTTTGAAGTGATATTAGATGGAAGGATACCTTTGTTTAGGTAGGTGAAGATGTCATGATAGAATGGATAACTAGGACCAACAATTACACACATAAATTCGAATTTTAGAACCTTGAAAGCTGGTATGAGAAGTTGCTCTACAAGGAATTCACATTGAATAATGTTGTGTGACATGTCTAAGAAAGACCCAATTGTTTCCATGGCATCAGATGCTCAATTGTTGACTTGAGGGATTTTCTCAAATGTTATGTCGATGAAAAAATATTTTAGACTTTCTACCAATTTCTTTTAAGGTGCAAGCTTATCATATTTGGTTTGATAATCATCACTAACTTGATTTAAGATTAGTTGTGAATCCCCATATATGTTTAATTCTTGTATTTTCCACTATACTGCTATTCTTAATCTGTTATAAGAGCTTCATACTCACCAATATTGTTGGTGCATGGAAATGATAGCTGGTATGATTTGGGAATATAATCACCTTGTGGGGTGATGAAGAGAATGCCTACCCCTAATTTGTGTTGTGTATGTGATCCCTCAAAGTACATCTTCCATTGATCCACTATGTCAAGGACAAATACTGATTCATCAGGAAATCCAAACATCAACAGATTTTATGCATAGATGGGTGCCTCTGCCAATCGATCTTCAATGACCTTCCTCTTAATAGCCTTCTTCTCTACATAATCTATATCAAATTATGTTAGGATCATTACTCACTTATCCATTCATCCAATGAGAGTTGCTTTGGATAACAAATATTTCAATGGATCAATCTTAGCAATGGGCTTTATTTGGTGTGAAAGCATATAGTGTCTAAATTTTTGTGAAGCGAAGACTACTGCTAGGCATGGTTTCTCAATGGGTGAATAATTCATCTCATATCCAACCAAAGTCATACTGATATAGTAGATTTCTCTCTCCTTTCCTATTTCATCATATTTAGCAAGATGAGAACCTAGAGATGTTGATGTGGTCGAGATGTATAGGATCAAAGGTTTATTCAGTATTGGTGGAAAAAGAACAAGAGGTGTCAGTAAATAATCCTTGATTTGCTGGAAGGATTTATCACATTTCTCATCACATTTGTATGTTATCCCATTGCGGAGAAGGTGAGAAAAGGGGTGGATATTTTTTTCCAAATGTTTTATAAACTTCCTAATAGATTGTAACCTCCCTTGTAGACCACACATCTATTTTAGTTTTTATGGTGGCTCCATGTCTAGAATTGTTTTAACCTTCGCTGGATCTATCTCTATTCCCCTCTGTGATACAATGTTTGAACACCAATCCTAATCCTACATAGACATGACAAACAAACACATAGTTAGGTTCATATGCAAGATAAACCAAGGATTCCCCATGAAATCCATTTACAAATACTCAAAATAGGAAAATGAAGAAATAAAACATGAAAGACAAGTGAAATCCTAATTAAGTATGCAAACTCTTGATCCCATGGGGGAATTGGTGCCAATTGGTGTGTCAAAATTGGCCCTTTCCCAACTCCTTTGTAAACTTTGTGAGAAAAACCTTGCTATGAAATCATGAAAATGATGAAAAATTGCTATGAAATAGGCAAAATTAGCTCTCTATGTGAAGAGAGTAACTTTGCTCAAATTGTGGATGAGGATGAAGTTAAGTATAGTAAGTTTACTCAAATTGTGGATGATAGAATGAGAGGAAGAGTCTCTCATTTATAGATTTCCAAATTGGTAGAAAGAGTGAAATTGAGCAATGTGGGATCATTCAACACCCAATGGCTAAGTGTCACTTGTCAAGATGTGAATGGTTGTAGGTTGTGCACATTTTGGTCAATGTGCATGATAAATGCTATGAGATTCAAATTTGAAATTTGAATGTGACATGTTGGAGGGAGAAGGAAATGGAGTTAATGTCACTTGGCTCAGTGCACAAGGACATGTAAGAGGAGTGAATGCTTTGTTGGATGTACAAATCCACTTGGATTTTGAATTCAAATTTGAAGGAATATTCTTCCTTTTATTCCATGTTGAAAGAAAATATGTAATTTAATAAATCAAAGTAATTGATTTATTGTGCAAGTTGCATTCTCTAGAGGATTTTAGTGATTGAGATTAAATTAATCAAGATTTGATCAATTTAATGAGAGATTAGATGATTTGACAATTTTGACTTATATTTTAGGATTTATTTAAATCAAGATTGAGAGGAAAATGATTTAGACTTTAATTAAATAAAGATTTTGATTTATTTAACTAAAGGGGGATGATGTTAGATTAAATTAAATAAAGTTTAATTTATTCAATTTAATGAGAAGACTTTAGGGATTTAATCAAATAAGATGAATTATTTAATTAAAGAGGGATTTAGGGTTAATTAAATTAAATTGATTAATTTAACCAACAGAGGAGAAAGACCTAATTAGATAAATACTAATTTATCTAATTAAGAGACGACATGTGATTGGAAGCTGAGAGTGTGATTCAGGAAGAAATGATGTTAGTGATCATGATCAAGATCAAATTGTATATTTTCCATGTCTACACAATGTACCCTAGGATCTTGCCTAATGTGATCCCAAAGATGCACTTTTTTGGATTTAATCATACCTTATAATCTTCAAGCCCGTTGAATATTGGTCCCAATAATTCTATGTGTTCCTTCCTCATTCTTGACTTAGCTAGAATGTCATCCACATAGTCTTCAACAGTTTTGTAGATCATGTCATGAAAGATCAGTGTCATCACTCTCTGCTAAGTTGCTCCAACATTATTTAACCCAAATGACATCACATTTCAGCAATAAGTTTCCCACAAACATGTGAATGTTGTTTTGTGTTGATTTTCCTTGGAAATCATTAGCTGGTTGTATCCCGAGAATCCATCCATAAGTGAAAACATCTCATGTCTAGCAGTTAACTCCATAATGATGTCAATGTTTGGAAGAGGAAAGTCATCTTTGGGACATGCTTTGTTTAAGTTTCTGAAGTTAGTGCATTTTTTGATACCCCTAGTGGGTTTTGAGATTGGCACCAGGTTGGAAACCCACTTAGGATAGTTGATCGGTTGGATGAATCCAACATCAAGGAGTTTCTGCAATTCTAGTTTAACCAATAATGATATCTGTGGGTGCATCTTTCTCAGTTTCTTCTTCACCAATTTGGATTCAAGATAAATAGCTAGATGATGCACAACCACTTTAGGATCAAGTCTAGGCTATCTGTATAGGACCATGCAAATTTTTCCTTTTGCTTTTTTATGAATGCTGCTAAGTTCCTTTGTTCTTCATCCAATAATGACTCTACATAGAAGGTGACCTATGGTGTCTCCTCCATCTCTACATTCATTGGATTAGCTTTCTCTACACATACCGCTGACTTCTTTGGACACATTGCACTAAGAGGAAGATTGAATCCCTCGTCCTTCAGTGTCTCAAAGAGGTTTTCACCATTAGATGCATCCTTTGTTCTTACCATTTTATGATTAGAAAGTTCCATAGTGTGGTTTTCACTTAAAGATCCACATGTGATTCTCATATCATTTATTTTGTGACTGATGGATTCAATCATTTCCCCATAGTAGGCCTATGTATGCAGTTCTACAAGCAACATTTCCTTAGTCATCATCCTCTAATAATTAAATAGTTTTAATTATTTAATTATTCCTGATCATATTTGTTTATTAATTAAATGATTTATTAATTATTTAATTAATTCACTTTCCAATCTTTATTCTATCCTAATCAATTAAAATAAATTAATTGCATCACTAATACCCCTTTCTTCAATAATTAAATAAATCATTATTTATTTAATTATTTATCTTTCATCACATGCCTATAGTCAGATAATAATAATTATTTGACCTTTTATTCTTCTATAATAAATAATTGATGAAATTATTTATTTATGTCATTCTTCTCCTTTAAATAATTGATCCAAATCAATTATCAATATTTAATTTCTATCTCCTCCTTTAATTAAATTTATGCAAATACTGCATCAACTCTTTCACCGGCCTACCATGCATCTCTTGTAGTGGGATGCTTTTAAAGCCCAGTACAGTCTTCAAAACCAGGACCGTCCTACTTTCGATGGGCTGGTGAGCGCCATTCCGGTGGACATGCTTCACAAAGTTGGCATTCATGGGCACAAACCTTGGTGGAAAGATTGGAAATGGTTTTCAGACACTCCTCTCAGGAGCTACAAGCCACGACTTGGTTATAGGTGGCTTTCACCCCATTTTCCTATGATCAGTTCCTTGAACCAGAGGTGGCTTCTTAATTCCTCTGCCCATACTTGGCATAAGAGGTTTGATGCCACTTGGTATCTGGCCCACTTTGCTTGGTGTATTCTTTTCCAAGGCTTGCCTGTGGGTTCTCGGCTTGTTCATATGGGGTTCTTGACCCTCGTTGCCCTTTTTGTGGGAAGTCTGAAAGCTTTAAGCATCTTTTCTAGTTTTTTCCCAGAGCTCAACAACTTTGGACTTGGATTCATGATTTCTTTCAACCTTTTCGACCGAAACCCTTCTCTTGGCATATGGTTCTGTTGGGGGACCTGCTTGGAACCTCGACTAAGTTCACCCTGCTTTGGCACACTTTCAGGGTGGAAATCCTCTTCAATATTTGGAAAGAAAGAAATGCTTGTATATTTTCTCATTCTCATTTAGATGTTAATGTATCTCTTTATGCTAAAATAGTTATTTGTTCTAATGTTATCTTACAGGTTCAAGTGCAAGCCAAAAAGGTTGCACTGGAGGTGGCTCACCTGTAGGTCCTCTTGGACCACTGGGGAAATGCCCCTTGAACTATGGCTTGAATACCTGATTCACCCTCCTCCTCCCATGGCCGGTCACCTTCTCAGGGCCGGAAGTAGAGTGACTCCGCGCGTTCCCGCTCCCAGCCTCCTGCTCGGCGGGATTCTCGACCTCCAAGGTGGGCTCGTTCTCCTTCGCCGCATCCTGGGTAGGGCTGGCACTCTAATGGTGCTATGGGGAGTGGTGGTGGTGGTTCTGGGTGGCCCTTCTGATGCTCTGCCTGCTTCTAGTTTTGGCTGGCCTATCGGTGGCAAAAGTTTTTCGCGGTTGGCTCTTGCAATCTTGCCTCGACGCGAGGAAGAAGAAAAAGATATAGATAAAGTTGATGATGGTTGGGGTGCACCTCCTGATGTCAGTCCAAAACCTATTGATGTATGGGGAAAAAAATTGGATGACAGGGATCCTCCAGGCTCTACTAGCACTGCTTTGGCCGCTTAATATATTTTTTTGTTATTAAACTTCTGGGCTAGGCCCATGTGATTGATATTTTGGCTTTTCTAGGCTTTGCCCATGTGACATTCAGGGTGTGCCTTTTCACCACCCGCCCCTTTTTTGTGAATTTGTAATTTGTAATTTTATCTTTATATTAATATAGATATCTTCCTATTCATCAATTTTTTTTTATGGATTTAATTAAATCTCCTTTTTTATTTCCTCCAAATAAATAATTTAGTTGTCACTTGTTATCCTCCATTTTTGAATAAATAATTTATCCCTCCATTTTGGTCAAAGATCCCTATCATTATTTCATGTCATAGGCTGCATGTCCTGCATGTCTATCATAGCTGTTGACATCATATCTTTTCCATGCATGACATATCCTGGTTGCATCAATTTTCAACCATAGATCTTGGCATCTTTCTAGAAACTCGATCTTGGCCATCCATTTCATAACCTCCCTCTCATGAATCCTCATATGTTGATCTTAGAATCTTTCTAGAAGATCAATCTCGTTCGTCCATTCAAATGGTTGTCTATAAAAGCAGCCTTTCTCCTCCATTTTTGATTTAACAATTAATTATCTCCAAATTTCCACTTACCATTTTGCAAGTATTTGCACATGTGAAGCAACAAACTTGAGGGAAAATATTGCAAAAAGGAGAAATAATAGAGCAAGAGAAGTGATTCAAGATCAAGCATGTGGAGTGTTTTGATTTAATGCTTTTATTTTCCTTATGCTTTCATTATTTTCTCTTGTTTAGATGAGTGGTGCAGGAGCACCTAGGAGAAACACCTTGGAAGCACTAGGAATAGGAAAGGTTTATGAATTTGGGTTTGGAATAAGGTCATGTTGACCATTTCTTTGAGTGAGTGGCTTACCAAAATACCTTGGTCAGGAGCTATCAGGAGTGTTTAAGTTTTGGGTTTAAGACACTCATTTGTGTTAGTTCTAGGAAGTTGGGGAAAGTGCACTTTTTCCCACTTGGTAACTGATTTGTCTGACCCAATTAAGGCACAACTACTTTGGACAACCTATAAAAGGTATGCCTCAACTTGTAGTTGGGTTGGAAGTCATTGGAAGGCATTGGAAGTTTTGTAAATTGAAGTTTTTCATGAATGTTAACCGAGGACAGTAGGAAGATTTGATTATTTTATGTGTTCTTGTTCTTGGTAGAGTGTTAATGGTATAACCAAGCATTGGAACTCATGTGGGATGTGATGTAATTGCTTTCCAAGTATTGGTTGGGTCTGTAGTATTTGTTTCTTTCATTAAAAGATTTTGAATTCAGTTAGTTAGGTTCTTCTAGTTCATTGTTTTTGTTTTGCAGATTGTAATTGACGGAGTCCTAATTGCTTTCCCCTCTGTACTTGAGTATGGCCCTTGGGAAATGTGGTTATGCTCCATGACTATACATAAGTTAGATGTAGGAGTGGTTAGGAGGTTTGGAAGCATGGAAAAAGACCTTTCCTAGGCGAGCAAAATAGTGCCTGGTTAGGAAAGTCTAGAGGTGAAAATCACCTAGCTTGCAGGGGAGACCTCTCCATGAAAATTCCCATGGTAGAAAGGTGGAGGAAGGCCATACAATGGTCTGGTAGCTAGTAGGAGTCTTCATCAATTGATTTGGTGGAAGAACTCTTTGACAGTCCAACCGGGTGGCCAAGAAATGAAGAAAAAACCCTACATTTTGCTAAATTTGGTGAAGTAACCTGTGTACAACAAGACCAGGCATAAGACCTTGGGAATATTATAGAGGTTGGTATCAAGACCAAGAAAATACAGAGAAGGTTTGGGGTTCTTTGGGCAAGTTTTGTGAAAATTCCACTTTTCTCGGGCTAGGAGGGCTAAAAGGGACTCTAGGCTTGTTGCCTTTTTAAACCTAAGTGAGGGTTTGGAAGAAGCGATGGTGAAATGGAGTCTAATGGTTGTTCAAGAAATCTAATGGAATTCTAGGAAGCATGATAATACATATTTACACCCTTGCAAGCATCTAGTTGAGAATTGTGGGTATTTGGCCTTTAGGGATGATTAAGGGTCAAGGGTGAAACAGAGGCAAAGCACCAAGTTTTGGGTTGTATTGTGAGATATGGTTGGAAGTGGGGATGGCTAGTAGAACTAGGGGTATCTGCATTTGAGTCAGGACCTATAGGTTGAGTAGGTGGAGAGAGCCACCAAAGGGAATTGCTAAGGTGAGACCTGGAGCATGGAACAGTGAGTGTTCCATCCATTCCCCCTTACACCAATGAGGTTAGTAGTTTAGAAGTGTTGGCTATCACTTAATATAATCAATTTAATTTTACCCATCTTACATTGGTGAACCTGATGTGAATCTTACAATTTTATAAAGAATTTGTTTGTTTTCTTGTTTTTGTTGTTTTGCAAGTTACAGTCAAGAATTCATATGAAATCCCATCATTTTCTTTTGAGCATAGAAAGATGGGTGCATAAATTATCTAAAAATGATCATCTAGGTTTTGCAGCCCTCGTTTTCAGTTTTTGGAAATTTTAAGCGGTTTAAAATTTTGTTAAGATTTGAGAAAGTTATGGCTGTTTTTGTATTTGCTGTTTTTTTAGTTTACTTGTTAAGACCCTCATTTTCTTTTGCCTATAATTTTTTTTTTCATGCAGAATTTTGGAAAAATAATTTATGGGTTTTGAAGGTTTGAGTTTTAGCTTTCCATGAATTCAAACGATTTAAAATTTTGTTAAATTTTGAGAAATTTATGATTGTTTTAATTTTATGTTGACATTAGACTTTTCTTTTGAGTTATTAATTTCTTGTTTTTAGCATGTGACACAGTTTGGAGGGAGTCTAAAAACTATTTTTGTAGAAACAAAAATCGAGCTTTTCATTTTCTTAGGCATAATCAATTGTATTTGTTTTCAAAAACTACAACAAATTGCATGCACACTCATTGGTTAAAATGAACACAATTTGCATTCATACTCATTGGTTAAAATAAACAAGCATTTTATGTCATGGGATTAAAATGAACACAAATTGCATTCACAATCATTGGTTAAAATGAACATGCATTTCATGTCATGGGATTAAAATGAACACAATTTTTATGCACACTCATTGGTTAAAATGAACATGCATTTTATGTCATTGGCTTAAAATAAACTTTGTTTGTTTCACATCAAGTTAACCTTTTAAAATGAAAAAAGTGTCTTGTGTGTCCTCCTCACATTATCATTTGGTAATTAAAGTTTACAAATGTCTTCAATTTTGTGTCACCCTTTGATGCAATAATCGAAGTATCCTCTCCCCTTGTGCATTCATGCGATCTTGGGTGTAAGAGAAACAATTATTGCCTCTAGAAGTTGGGCCTTCCTTGGTGGGAAAAATTATTCACCCCAAGGTGACTCAGATCGAAAATGAAGCTCTTTGTACGAGTTACCCCCGATCGGTATATAAATATGAATCCTAAGGGAAAGCCTAGGATTACGAGTGTGGATGTGTCATATGGACCAAGTAGTACTCCCCAAAACCCTGTTGAGCGTAACCTCTTCAGGCTGGAGTGCCTCCTAAACAAAGCTTAATCTTGTGCCCCATTTATGGCCACTCGAATAGGGGTTCCAAACTAAAAACCTTTGTGTAGTTTCCAAAATCCTTCTATTTGCTAGCGCAACAATGGTCGTTGTGAAGGCATCCACATTCTCGCAGTTCTAAGTAGAGGTGATCAACCTGCCATGGGAGTTTTATGGGGGTTGGAAGCTTGGTTGGCCTGAGAAGTGAGTGCAATGTAAGGGGGATCCCGTGCGTCCAAGCTTCTGGATTCACACGCTAAGAATAAGTGCAGTTGGGGAAACCCACATGGAATCTAGCGAATATTGTCCTTGCCTAACCTAGGATTGTGCTTGTCTTTATTGTGCTATGCCAAGGACAAAATATTGTGTTTTCCAAGTGTTTTCTCAAAAATTCAAACAAACAAACACCATTACACAAATCTGGAAACATACACATTCAACTTGAGACAATTCCAAATTTTACAGTCTAAAACCCAAGACCAAACTTGTCCAATTTGATATCAAACAACCTCTATTGAAAACCCAAAAAAAATAAAATTTGCTCAAATCTTCCATTAGTGACATCTTTAGTTTGCATTCACCCATAGGTTCATCCTTGCAAAACTTAGTTTCATCCTTGAACATCATCATCTTCATAAACTAGTCCTTGCATCCTCATTTCATTTTCAAAATTTGGATTAGGAAAACCCTACCATACTTTGTGAAATCATTGCCTTCAAAGAGTAGGTTATCATTAGACTTAGTCAAAATCATTTTCCTTAGTCATTGGTCTTTTGTGAGACCTTTCCAACTCAAGAGTCTAGTTGGGAAAAATCACTTTATCATCTTGTCCTACCAACAAGTCCTTTGATGACCCAGATTGAGACATAGATCAAGCTTAGGTTGGTTGAGTAGCTCCATTTTCCATATCATTTAGGCCTTTTCATTTACTCACTTTAGACATTCATGTCATTTTAGTCCCCACCTTGCATATTTTATTCTTGTAAATCAAAAAAATATTGTCATAAATTTTATCTTAGTCCTCATTTGACATCTAGACTTTGCATTGGTCATTAACTTAGTCAACATTTTTTTTCATATTAGTCTCGATTGTCACCTTGCATTAGTCATATTCCTAGACAAACATCATTATCACCTTGCATTAACATCCTTTATTCCAAAAACAAAAAAAACATAGTTTAGTGGCATCCACCTCTTGCATTATCCATCAAACTTGCAAACATCTCACATGGTTGAAACAAGGTCAAAATCCAAAAGAAAGGACATGGAATATTCAAGTGACCCATTTCATGATGCTACCCTTGGGTTTAATTCAAATCAATCCACACCTCATAGAGAGGTGCCACAAAGAGATCAAACCGACAATTGGGACAATCTAAATCATGATGAATTCAACAAGAAATGGGAAAACCTAAGCATAGAAAAAATTGACTCAAGAAATTGAAAGAGCTTATCAAGATCCAAATTTTTTAAACATGATTGATCAAGTTGTTAGTGTTGGTCCTAATAGATACTTCTATGCACTAGCTAAAAAGGGTACCAAACTACCTCAAGGTTTTGATGTATCAACCCTTATAGAAGAGGAAACTGAAAATCCATAGACACTTGGCATGCCATCGTCATCACAAAAAACAGATATACCCCTTGCGATAACCTCACACATGGGTACCACCACCACACATATCCCAAATATCCCAACATTTGGAAACAAGGAAACCCATATTTCTACACAAGGGCAAAATTCTACACTTTGAAGCAACTCCAACTCTTTGGGTAAGACCTTTACAAATCCCCTTTTCTAAAACACACATCAAGGTTATACCTCACAAGGTCCTACACCTTTGAATCAAAATGCAAACCAAGGTCCCATTCCTACACTTCAAAACACAAACCAAGGATCTTTGTTCCAATTTTCAAGTCAACCTAGAAAGGCCCACATTGTCTCACGAAAATCCAAAAGCAAAACAATAATCAAGGATCCATCCCATCATTCCAAAATGAGAATCAAGGGTCCCTCTCATCATTCCAAAATTCTAACCAAGGAAACATTCCACCACAAAATCTCAATCAAGGGCCTACATATTTATTTCAAAATACCAAGCAAGGGACCCTTTCTTCATCACAAAACATTAGTCAAGGTCCAACACCTTCATTTGCAAACCAAGGACCTAATTTTCAAAACCAAAATAGAAATCAAGGGTCTACACATCAATTCCAAAACACCATACCACATGCAAACATGACCTTTGGGACAAACCTAAATGCCAATTTAATTCCAAATCAAACCAGTACAAATCAATATGGCAATCAAGATCTCACATCACAAGGCATCAATCATAATTCAAATCCAACCTATGACCTCAATGCTAGCGTCATGAAACCAAATCAAAGCAATGCAACACCATCACTTGCAGACTTATTGATACAACAAGTGCAAACCCTTCAACAAAAAATGACTAACATGCAATTGGGGACCAACAAAAAGACCTATTCCATGGAGGAATTATTCCCCTTTCCATTCGATCACAATTTATATATGCCACCCTTTCCCCCTCATTTTACAGCACCAGCTTTGCCTAAGTATAAGGGGATGAGAGATCCAATAGAGCACATTCGAGAATTCAACACATCATGCATGAAAGTCTCACATGATCCAACTTATTTAATGAGACTATTTCCACGAAGTCTTACAGGGGAAGCCTTAGATTGGTTTTCACATCTTCATCCAAGAATAAGAACATGGGGTAAACTAGCTAAAAAATTCATTAATTTTTTTTTCTTCAACATTAAAAATGATGTCACCCTTGCATCATTAAGCACCACTAGACAAGAAGAAGGAGAATCCCTTACCTTGTTCTACCAAAGATGGTGAGGTTTGGTTAGCAAATTCCCTTGTCACATTCCTAAAAAACAATTGGTCACCATGTTTGTGGAAACTCTTAATGGAGAACTCATGAGATGAATTGAAATCCAATGTTGTACAACCTTTGAAGAGATCCTTGAGAAAGGTGTCCTTATTGAGAAAGGTCTTATCACCAAAGGACTAATCAAGATAAATAGATAAAATAAAAAATCTAACAATGGTAAGACAAAATACTGGTCCCGTAACAAAAATGTAACAAATGATGGTGTTATTGATGCCAAAATGATAACTAAAGGTCCAACCATTTAACTTAAAGGTCCCTCCTCATCATCAACCATGTCAGATACAAGAATCTAGAGTCAAAACCAAACATTAAATGCGATCCAAAACAGTCAACAACGAAGAGGACCTCCTTGTTCCAAGAGAACCTACACCCCTTGGGTGAACCTATCGAATTAGTTCTCAAACAACTCTTGCAAACTAATACCATCACACTACCTGACACCAAGAATTATGAACCTTCATTGATCAAACTAGATTGGTGGAAAGAAGATGAATACTATGAATACGACCATAGCAAAGGACACAAAACAACAAGATGTTGGACACTCAAGAAAATTATTCAAGACCTCATTGAAGATGGAACTATATCAGTAGGAGATTCACAAGGAAAAACCAATGCTGATCATGCCATATTCAAAACTCCCTTGCAAGACCATGATAAAGGGAAAGCCTCCAGTTCAGGGAACAACAATAGTGCCAACTATGCCACAGTCAAACATGACTATAGCACTATCATTCTTAGCATAACTCCCTTTGATGATCGCATTTCTATCATCACCATAAACAAGCCAAACTCAAATTGTGATGTTGCTACTCGCAGAACCAAGATAACTATCCCAGGACCTCCACCCAACCCTTAGCCCAAGAACCAATATAATCTCCTAGAGCAATTGGAAAAAACTCCCGCACAAATCTCTATCTTGGAGCTCCTTCGCACATCCCCACAACATAGAGCTATACTTGAAAAATAATTGCAAGAAGCATTTTCCTTGCCAACCTAGATCTCAATGCATTTCAAGCCATGGCCGGATACCTAGCTATGCCACATCATGTCACCTTCTTTGAGTAAGAATTTTCTGCACCAAAATCTGATCATAATGATCCCTTGCATCTTGAAGTTTTCATTGATAAATGCAAGATTAAATGAGTCTTAGTAGATGGTGGAGCGGGTATAAATATTTGCTCACTAAAATTGGTGAAAGCATTGGGATACTCTGAGAATTGTATAGATCAAACAAAGAAAATCACTATCAAAGCTTATGATGATGCTGAGCATTCATCCAAAGGTGTCATTTCACTTCCTATAAGAGTTGGCCCAACCATACAACATACAATATTCCATGTCTTGGATCTAGACTTACATTATAACCTTCTCCTTGGCCATCCTTGGATTCGTGCTATGAGAGCTATCCCATCCACCTACCATCAATGCCTCAAATTTCCACACAATGGCACTGAAATCACCATTCCAGGCGACCCCAATCCTTTTTAGTATTGTTCAAACTTAAGAGGAACTACTGAACGTCAAGTGCCCATCAATCGAGAGGCCTCACCTTCCACTTTGTCCACCACTTCATCCCACTATATTGATCCATCTACGCTGGTCAAATCATCCATTCCATTCACCACCCCCTCCGTGCCTAAGATCCAGATCCAAGATAAAGGATGCAGAGAATATAACATGAAGAGTCTTTTTTTCATTGGAAAATTTCCTAAATCACCAAAGTCTTATGGAAAACCACATCCCATGCGGCCTAAGGTCAACTTTCATAATCCCCCTACCACCTTCACCAAATGGGGAGAACTTTCCAAGGAATATCTAGATGATCACATTCTCACATGGTTGTACATAGAAGAAGAAGACACTAAATGTAAGAGGTTGCTAGTTGAACAGTATCCAAAAGGGTTCCCAATAATGAAACAACAAGGATATGATGGACACAATGGTCTTGGCCTAAATAAATAAGGAATGATAGAACCCTTGCAACCTCCTAAGTTGATTAAACATCAAGGGTTAGGGTTTTTACCTGTAAGAGTGACTATCCAAGGTATCAGATTACCTTCAAGTGAGGTTGCTAATGCTTCAAATGGGATCGAGACATATGAGGACCCTTGGGATTTTGATGCCGATTCTAATGAATATGAATGGGATTACCTATCCTCCACTACCTTTATGGAATTAGATAAACTGTTCAAAATGCTTTATGAGCCTCCTCTTGAAACATAATTTAGTCAAAAGCTTACAATTGGTTCCCCGCTAAGTCTACCAAGCCCTCGTCCCAAAGCCCCCTTAAATAAAGAAGAATGGATTAAATTTTTTTGGGAAACCATAAATGCTGCCTCCTAGGAACCTGATGACTCTATGTCCATCTTTACCCTCTCTGCCTACACCATGAATCTTGATAACAATGATGATGGCTTACCCCTTGTCTACCCGCAACTCATAGATTGGGATCAACAAGACCCACCAAGTTTGGACACTTTTGAGAACAACGAAGCAATCGCCGAGTTTATGGGACTTCATGAAGGAATACCTAGTGGGGATCATAAGGATGGATTATCCATAGAACTTGATTATACTGCATAATTTGGTGAGGTTATCCTATCCTCTAGTCGCAAAAGTGAATATGATAAAATAAAAAATAGAAATAATAGACCTTCAGGTGAAAACTGAAAGGCGCCTGTTGAACTTGAAAAAGTAAAAATAAAGGACATATCCAAAGGTGAAAACCTCCCTGAGGCACCTGAGGATGGAGGATTGGACTATATCCCAATAGACCAAGAAAGATTTCCATTGTTGATAGAATAAATAGAAGAGGTGAATATTGGAACACAAGATAATTCCAGAATTATACAGCTAGCAACATCTTTGACAGCCAAGGAAAAGCCTGAGTTTAGAACATTCTTTGCAAAAAGACAAGTCAATTTTGCGTGGTCATATGCAGATATGCCTGGATTGGATCTCAAATTTGTTTTACATCACTTACCACTTCTACCTAATGCCAAGCCATACAAATATAAGCTAAGAAAAATGCATCCACAAATCGCACTCCTCGTCAAGGTAGAATTGAAGAAACTTCTAGATGTGGGATTCATTCATTCTATTGATTATGCAGATTGGATATCAAACCTTGTCCTATAACTAAACCAAATGGTCAAATTAGAATCTGCATAGACTTTAGAGATCTCAACAAAGCTTGTCTCAAGGATGATTTTCCCCTGCCAAACATTGACATCATCGTAGACCTCATGGCTGGGTATGAAATGCTATCACTCATGGATGAATTCTCGAGTTATAATCAGACAAGATCCGCCCATTCCAAAATTTGTTAAGAAAATACATTCCCTTCAAATGGACATAAAAGTGTCAAGAAGCATTTGATCAAATCAAAAATTATCTACTGACTCCACCAGTTCCAATGCCTCCAATCGAGGAAAAATATATGATATTATATGTGACAACAACAACATCAACACTGGGGGCATTATTAACACAAAATGATAATGATGGAAAAGAATGAGCTATATTTTACATTAGTCACACCCTGGTTGGATATGAGTTGAATTATAGTCCTACTGAATGACAATGTCCAGCAGTGATATTTGCAACACAAAAATTGAGACATTACATGTTGAATCATAAGATAAAGTTGATTGCCAAACTTGATCCTCAGAAATATCTTCTGAGCAAAGTAACATTGACAGGAATACTAGCTAAATGGGTTATGATGCTAAGTGAATATGACATTGAGTATATAGATCAAAAGGAAATAAAAGGACAAGTGATAGCAGAACAACTTGAAAATGCACTCATAAAGGGAGATCATCCTTTGATATCTGATTTCCTAGATGAATCAATCTTTGTCATAGACACATTAATTACATGGAAGTTATATTTTGATGGATCCTACACAAGTCATGGTTCAATAGATGGAATTTTTTTCATCACACCCCAAGGAGACTCCATTCCCAAGTCATTTCGAATAGAATTCCCTTGCACTAATAACCTAGAAAAATATGAGGCATTATTGACAGGACTTTGAATAGCAACAAAATGGAAAATCAAGGATCTTCAAGTCTACGGTGATTCACAGTTAGTGATAAAACAAGTTAATGATGATTATGATACTAAGGATGAGAAATTGATGCCCTATAAAGCATGGTGGATAGATTCAAACTATACTTTGACAATTTTTCTTTTCAATAGATCCCAAGAATCCAGAAGAAAGTAGCTGATGCAATGGCTACCATCGGATCTCTCTTGGACATTCCCAATAATGCATCACAATACGAGTTCTTGGTAGAACAACTGTTGATCCCTGCATTCGATGTCCCCAAAATTGAATTTATGCATGAACTTGTTGGTCTTGATTCACCTTGGTATAAAGACAGTTATGCATATTTACATGACTAGATTATAACCTCCTGACTTGTCCCTTAACCAACATAAGACCTTTATCTGAAAAGCATCTAAATATGCCATCATCGGGGACACCCTTTATCGTTGTAGCCTAGATAGTACCCTCCTATATCTCAACTCAAATGAAGCACAAACAACCTTACAAGAGGTACATCATGGTATATGTGGACCTCACTCTGCTGGTCCTACCTTAGCCAAAGAGCTCATGAGAATGAGATATTATTGGCCTATGATGGAACATGATGCCTATCATTTTGTGAAGACATGTCACCAATGTTAGATTCATGGATATCTCATACATGCACCAGCTCAGGAATTGCAGCCACTTACTTCGCCATGGCCATTTTCTCAATGGGGACTCGACCTCATAGGAAAGATCCATCCCACCTCTTCCAATGGACATAAGTTTATCCTTGTTTCCACTGAGTACTTTACAAAATGGATTGAAGACATTCCATTTACTTACATTACTGGTAAGCAGATAGCCAAATTCATCCTGAATTACATCATTTGTCATTATGGTATCCCACACTTCATCATTACAGATAATGGCCGCCCTTTGAAAAACCAAGATGTTCGTGAGCTCTGTGACAAATTCCATATTCAACATCATTTTTCCACTCCATATTACCCCCAGGGTAATGGTCAAGCTGAGGCATCTAATAAGACTATCCTAAAGATCTTAAAGAAGACTGTCAATAATGTTGGTCGTGACTGACACTTACAACTTAACCTTGCTTTATGGGCCTATCACACCAGTATTTTTACCCCTACAGGAGCCACACCATATTCCCTTGTTTATGGATCTAAAGCAATACTTCCTATAGAGGTCGAGTTACCATCCCTACGAGTCTCTATGCATGACCTGATTTACCAAGAAGACTATTGTGTATCTCATCTACATGAGCTAGAGTTACTGGATGAAAAGAGACAAAATTCTTTGACACACTTGCAAGAATATCATAACCACCTTCGACGCAATTATAATAAGAAGTTTTTCCCTAGAAGTTTTGAAATTGGTGATCTAGTCCTAAAGGATAATCCAAAGAACCAAGTAGAACGAGAAAAACCTAGTAAATTTGAGCCTAATTGGTTGGGCTCATACATTGTCAAAACAACATATGGATCTGGTGGTTATCAAATTTCTACTCCTGAAGGAGAACCATTGTCTAAACCCATCAACAACATGCACCTTCACAAGTATTATACTTGATTCTCAGAGTATCCCTTAAAAAGTCAAAAATACAAAAAATAAAAGATAAAAAAAATTAGACAAATAGTAAAGAGAAATAATTCGTCTAAAAGTGAAAACCACTTCGGTGGCGCTTTGGATAAGTACCATGGTGAAAACTTGGAAAAAAGGTGCCATGTGTAGTCGGTCTATGCTCCGTCGTCTACTTTCACTCCATCTGGTCTTTCATCCATTCACACCCATTCCTCATCCACAATAAAGCTTTGTCATCCTCCCCAGGGCCTAAAAACCACCAACATTGAGCATCCTTCGCTTTCATATCCACCTATCGCATTCGCTGCTTCCCCTCACGCCTAGTAAATTTGTCCTATAATCGGCTGAGGGAAATTCCTTGACTTGCATCTTCATGGGAAATAATACATGGTATCTGTAGTGTCCTTTAATCAGCTTAATAACTAGGAACATGAATTCCTTTACTCAGGGATTGAACATCACAATCGACAGTCATAACCTGCTAAAGAACCTCATTTAATCATCAACCCAGGGATGTAAACTTGAAATGGGTCAGCACAATATATGCACTAATTACCTTTCTCAGACATGCATAACTTCCTAAATATGCTTATAGTGGAATTTGAATTACTGGAAATGACTTGACTGGATAAACTTGCTTGGAAATGAAAACTAAAAGACAACTATTCTGCATCTAGTGGCTGCAGGAATAGTTGACAACTCTGTGTTTTTGCCAGCTGCAAGAACAGTCACATTAATCTCTATGAAAGGAAGTACAGTTATTCTAACTTGTAGAATGAAAGGATGGACAACTCCCTAAGTGGGCCCACTTAGGTAGTGCCAAAGGTAAACAACAAATTAGATTGTAAACTTCATAAACACTTTATTAATTCAAGATAGACAAGTACATAGCTCACAATCATCAACTGTATTTCTGAAAAATGAAATGTAGTACAACAATGATCTTCCAGCCCTTTCTTTGAAGGAGAATGGGATATTTATTAAAAATGAATCTAACGACTAATGAACCCTTCCCTCATAAAATGGGAAGTCTTTATTACATCATAACTAACTAAGTGAAGAGGTGGAGGAAAAAGGAAGAACTAAGTCAAACCAGTTTTGAAGTTTTAAAGTGCCACCATCCTAGATTCATGCACCATCAAGATGCCTGGGATAGATTTCTGGAACACTCTCCCTGCATGGCATAAGACTTGAAGCTGCCTCCTTATTCTTTGCTGCTGAACTAGTCTTCATTGAATTAGTCTTCAACCTTTAAGTGGAAACTAAATTTCTTCCTCAAACGTGGTACCTGCAAAATATCTTAACAACTATTCCTGTGGCAAAAATTTATCTCAACACATTCAACCTTTGAGATGATCCATCAATTCATTTATACAT
Organism: Sequoiadendron giganteum; assembly: GCA_007115665.2. Lineage (NCBI taxonomy): Eukaryota > Viridiplantae > Streptophyta > Pinopsida > Cupressales > Cupressaceae > Sequoiadendron > Sequoiadendron giganteum. The sequence goes on along the minus strand of CM021110.1, from coordinate 358,096,306 downwards.
TCATTAAGCATTAATCTAAGGAAAACATTATTTCAGACATGGTTGTAGGAAGTTCAATAATAGAGGCTGCAAGAAGGGTTTGTCATCACACAAAGTCATAAGGCATTCATCAAACTAATAAAACATTTCAAGGTAATAATCATGGAAAGACTTATCATAATATACTTATTATATTAGGCATAAAAAGTCTATGTCTTGTCCCATAATCAACACTAAATGTTTGTCTTAGCATAATGAAAAGAAGAAAAGTATTTGTAAAAGCATGATCTAAATGTGCCAAAAACTTGGCTCATCATTCCCCTCAACCATCTACTTGCTGGGCCCTTCAACAAGTCTGGCATTTCTTCTTCGAGTGAATTCTCTTAGATCAACATTCTATTTCTGTCCACATTCTCCATGCTGAAAACTCCAGAAGTGAGCTCGCATTGCCTCCAACCTCTACCATCTGCTATCCTCAAAGCTCCTGTTATAAGTGTTGTTGTCCCCCTACATGGCCAGTAATGGCCATAGGAGAATAGGTGGTTGCATGACTAAGGGAAACCGATTCTCCCTTTTTGTTCTGACATTCCTCATGTATCTTTTTGCCCTTCTGGTGGCTGCATACAGGGTGTTGGGGGTGTGTGGTTGTACCCTTTTTAATTGAAATGATAGATGTTCCCATCTTGTTTGAATGTGTTGGGTTGCAGCATTAAGATCATTTTTTATAATCTAGGAACACTAAGAAAATACCTCCTGTCCCAAAGGCTCAATTAGTGGCCTGGCTCTTTCATCTCTCCACAACTTCTTCCAATCAAAGTAAATACCCATCCCATTTTTAGATTCATTCCTCACAAATAACTGCATATTGACCTCATCATGCTTGTGGCTATCAAATTGCTCCCCCCTAATTATCTCATTTGTGATCCAAGAGATTAGAGTGCCAATATGAATATCACCAACATAACATAGGGGGTTCCATTCCTTATCTTGGGGTACAACCAAACTATGCAAATAAAATTCACACAAGAGGTTCCTGATGTGCCGAATCTCTATATGCATGATAAAATTCTTCTGGGGTATCTAAGGAAGAGTTTTTACCTTTCCAGATTCTGATCAGCTAGAAGTTCAAATACAACTCCTTGAGGTACATTGCATAGACAGGTGAGGGTGCTCGACATTGCATTAGCTATGGAACAAGCTCGACTACTTGGTTGAGAGTGTCGGTTAAATTAGAAATTTCCAGATTCTTGTTATGGATTATCCTCTGTAATCTCTCAATTTCAAGCTCAGAAGTAGTTTGTTGATACTGGAGTTCTGTAAAACATGTCATTCTTGCAGAAAAAATTGTGACATGGAGTGCAGGCCTATGATTATAATTTGCTGCAGGTGACTTATGGATTTCTTCAGGTACACTCATGTTTTATTGTTCTACTTCTTCAATTATCTTTGTATCATTTGACTGTCTAGAGTTTTCCTGTTCTAGATTATCATTCTATTACCAGTCTTCCTGTTCTTCCTGAACAATAGGTATTTCATTAGTCATATCAATGCTTTCACCTTCTTCATTTGATGGAATCACAATTGTTACTTCCTCCATCTCAACACATTACACTTCCTTCTGCAGCTGTTCTTCCATCCCTTCTTGTATCCGTTCCGTAATGGCTGCTAGTTTATCCAAGGCAACTCCTTCAAGAGTACTCTTATTTTCCTCAACAACAGGCTCTTCCTCCTCGAGTACAAGACTGGAAGGGTTTGAGGTTGGTGGTGTGGCTGGAGAAGCATTGAGTGATTGGCGAGCTACTTGATTCTGGAGTCTAGAGCTTCTTCTCAAGGGAGTGGAATTTTTTTTATGCTTCTTTGAGGGTTTGGCTGCAGGAATAGGGGATTCCCCTATTTGCTTCCTTTTGACAGATTTAGGAGTTGCCACTATGGGTGACTTCCATTTGTTATCTTTGGAGGAAGGCTCAAGGTCATTGACAAGGGTTTGTGCTAGTTGTTTGAAAACTTTCTCAGAAAGAGGAACTTCATCCTGTGAATCAGATAATTCCTAAATAGGAGACGCAACAACAAAGGACTGACCTGTGGACTGGGAGGAAAATTGTTTGAAGGTGAGAGGCTGTCCTCTAGGTCCAATATTTTGAATCCTAAGGTTAAAATTGACAAGAAATTCTTCCCAGATCATTCCCGACACATCTTTAACAAATTTTTCAACAAACAAATTAATAAGGCAATGGTGGGAAATAGAGTTAACCCTACCCTTTTTGAACTCACCAAAACTATTAGATAGCAAATTGTACAGGAAATCAAGAATATTCATTAACAAGCCATGACATAAATGAGATAAGAGTTTAAAATGATGAGAATGCAAGACTAAAAACTGACCTTCACATGTTATATATTTGATTATATAACCTGCTCGTGATACCCAATCCTGCGAAAAAAATTATCCTTTGTGTTCCTTGCTTATCCACTCATAGAGGAGGACCATTCGGCCGAGTAAACTCTACCCTAGCACTTCGTGCATCCCTTCCTCTAGGAAATAGCTCACTGGCCTGAGGCAACCCTGTTATTTCTACAATTTTGTCTACTGATGCATTTATTGCTATTCCATTGACTTTTCCTTTTCCTTCATGGAATGTCCTCATGAACTCTTCTGCAATACTCACATCAAATTTTTCGAGCTTAAGGAAATAATTTAGCCACCCGTATTGTCTAAATGGTGGCACATGCTGTACATCCTACAACAAGACGTTATGATCTGTCGGTTCATGTCGAATTGGCTAACCTCCCATTTTACTATGTCTCTGCAACTCAATGCTTCATGAAAGAATTCTCAAATTACACAACCAATGTGACCTCCTGTAAACCAACTTTACTGCACTTTGTCTCCCCTCAACCAAGAATTTTGAACCTCTCTTCAAAAGATGAAGGAAAATAAATTTGAACATCCTAACTTATGTTGCAGATGGAAAGAAAAGAGTAATCATGGATGAGTGAAATACATTCTTGGGCATTATTGCAGGAAGTAATGGTGTGTTGTTCATTAATTGCATATTTTTCAAAAATCCAGAGCTTAGGACAAAAAGATAGTAACAGTTGATGTGATAAGGCCTAGTGGTAGTGGAAACAATGACATGGCTCAAAGTTATGAAATAGAAAAACATGCTCAATCGTGTGGAAAGGCCGAAGGAAATTGCAGCCGTATAGGAAATTAGTTTACATTAATTAATACTTAATTAAACGTAATGAATGAAACAACTAATCAATCTTTAAGTGAACTGGAGCTTACCTATAATTATCCACCATGATTACCTCATGTGACTTCACTTCTTCATTGTAAAATGTGATCTTTGAGAAACGTGGATGGTATGGTGAATGACAAGTGGATGAGGTGGTAGAAAGAGAGTAAGTATGGATTGCGGATGGAATGATTGAACAAAATGGGGATCTTTGTGGATAACCCCTTTATTATGATATTTTTATGCACTTTCATGCATGGCCTAGGGAATTGAGCTGAGACTCAATTCCTTCAGCTGCAAGATCAATAGATCCCTGCTCAAATTCGAACTGTTTTAGAAATTCTTCCTTGTCAATGGGCTTGAAGTAGAGATTTAGGCGATGCCCATTGACTAATAACTTAAAATTGACCTCATCAATGGTCCTCAATCGTACAACACCATTTTTGAATACCTCTTCTATTTCATATGGACCTAACCATCTAGTTTTCAAATTCCCTTGACTATCCTTATACCTTGAGTCATAAAGTAGAGCCCAATCTCCTACTTTGAATTTCTTCTCCTTGATATACTTATCATGCCACTTTATTCACTGGTTCTGTATCATCTTAGTATGCTGCAAGGCATTCTTTCTGAGCTCATCCAAGGCATTGATCTGCATGACTCTTTCCTTTTGTGTAGTTGTTAAGTCCATGTCCATTTCCAAAGCTGTTCTAAGAGTTCTATGTTCAAACTCTATTGGCATCACAACTATTTTACCATACAACATTTCAAAAGGTGTATATCCTATAGTAGTCTTCCATGTAGTTTGGTAGGCCCATATAGCCTCTAGTAACCTTGCAACCTAGTCCTTTCTATGTAAATCTATAGTTTTTGTCAAAATTCCCTCTATGTCCCTATTGGTGATCTCTAATTGGCCATTAGCTTGTGGATGATAAGGATTTGATTTTATGTGCCTTATGTTATATTCATTGACTAGGGCTATAATCAGAGTAGAGGTAAACTGTGCTCCTTGATCTGTCACTATTTCCCTAGGAACACCAAATCTGGTGAAGATTTCCTCATAGAGGAACTTTGCAACTTTATTATCCCTAGCATGATTCATAGGTCTAGCTTCTACCCGTTTTGTTACATAATCTATGCATACAAGAATGTAAGACTTACCATTTGAAGGCAGATCAATTGGTCCTACAAAGTCCAATCCCCATTTGTCAAAGGGTGTAACAATAACTTGTGGAAATAGAGGCATTTCATCTGATCTGGTTGGCCTTCCCATCCTTTGGCATCTGTCACATCTCTTGGTATATTTGGCTGCATCTCTATGTAATGTTGGCCAATAATAGCTAGTATTTTAAATTTTCATTGCTGTCCTTTTAGCAACAAAATGTCCTCCACAAGGCTCATCATGGCTTGCATGCAGTATGTCACGAGTGTCCTCCTCTCTTACACATCTCCTCAATACTTGATCTAGCCCTGTATAAAACATACAATCTGCAATCCAAGAGAAGTTAAAAATTTTCTCTACCAACAATCTCTTTTCCTTAGGGCAGAATTAAGGAGGAGTTCTTCTTGCAGCCAAATAATAAATAATTTTCTATATCTGCATACCATGGGTGAATGAATTTGATTGCAAAAAGATGCTCATTAGGAAATGAATCCTCAATAAGTGCAGAGTCATCTTGCCTTTGAATTCTAGATAGGAAGTCAACAATCACATTGGCTTTACCTCACTTGTCCACAATTGTAATATCAAATTTCTGCATCAGAAACAACCACCTTGCCAGTCTCCCTGTAATGGAGCTCTTGTTCCTGAGATACCTGATTGCTGCATGATCAGTATGGACAAATATCTGATAGCCTGTAACATAATGCCTGAATTTGTTGAGGGCATAGATGATTGCTAAAATTTCTTTTTCTGTAATAGTGTAGTTGAGTTCGGCTCCTTGCAAGGTTTTGTTGATATAGTAGAGTGCATGCTCAGTTGAACCACCTTTTTGTTTGAGGAAAACATCAATAGAATAATCTGATGCATATGTGTGAATATGGAATGGAAGTGACCAATCAAGTCCCTTCAAAACAAGTGCTTGTGTAAGGGCAATTTTCAGATCAAGGAATTCTTTTTCACATTCTACTGTCCAGGCAAACTCTGTACCCTTCTTTAATAAGTTGTATAGGGGCCCTGATGTCTGATTGAAATCCTTAATGAATCTCTGGTAATATCCAACATGTCCCATAAAGCTTCTTAGCTCCTTTTGCTTGGTAGGAAAGGGTAGATTAGAGATGACTTCAATCTTAGAAGGATCAACTTGTATTCCTGCCGCAGAAATATAGTGACCAAGCACTATTCCTTCTTGCATGATCATGAAGCACTTTTGGCTATTGAGTGATAGGTTATGATCTTAACACCTTTGTAATAATTTTTTCAAGTTGTCGTGATCTTCCTCAAATGTTTCACCATACACAGTAAAGTCATCCATATATATTTCCATACAATCATAGGAGATATCTGAGAAATAAATAATAACAACCCTTTGGAAGGTTGTAGGTGCACTACAAAGACTGAAAGGAAAGACTGAGTAGGAAAATGTTCCACAGGGGCATGTAAAAGTAGTATTTTCCTGGTCCTCTGGAGCAATCTTGATTTGATTGTATCCATTGAAGCCATCTAAGAATGAGAATTACTTTTTCTCGGATAAATTATCTAGGACTTGATCAATGAAGGGAAGAGAAAAGTAATCTTTCTTTGTGGCCAAGTTGAGCTCTCTATAATCCACACACACTGTCCATTTTCCTCCTTTCTTAGGAATGAGAACCAGTGGGGAGACCCACTGGCTATTTGAGATTGGGTAGATAAATCCAACATTCAACATCTTTTGCAACTCTTCTTTAACAATTTCTCTCAAGGTTGGATTGATTCTTCTTTAGGCCTGTCTGATAGGTCTAAACTCACTATTGATGAATATGCGGTGTGTATATAGTTTTGGGTCTAAGCCCTTCATATCACCATATTCCCAAGAAAAAGATTACTTATGACTAGTAAGCATTTTGACAATAGTTTCTTGTTGCTCACTGGTAAGGTTATTGTTGATATTTAATGTTTTTCCTGCAGCTACCTCCACCTATGAGGTTAATTCAACCATAAACACTTCAGGCAGAGAAGACATTTATACCTTGTGGGGAAATAAGGTGTGCAAGCAGTCAGTTGCTGCAGGATAATGAGCTGAGGAGGGCTGAGGAAGAATAGTCTGCAAGGAGCATAATTTTTTTTTCACAAAGAGGGTATTCAATACCATAATTATTTAGTAGGACATTAGACAATATCTCCTCCTCTTCTTATTGTGTAATGAAATTCTCTCTTGTAATCATCATTAAATTGGCCATAGAGTTCACTTCATTGTCTTCTCCCAAATTTGGCCAAACAGCCTGTCTAGACTCCAGTTGAGACTTGACTAAAGAATAAAGGGTAAGCTTCTTTGTGTTATACCATCATAAATTGTCATGTTACCCGACCTACATCCAATATAAGCATCAACAGTGGCCAACCAAGGCCTTCCTAGTATAACATGATATCCTCCTAATGATGCTTTTGGAGACAAAATCATAAAGTCAGGAGGATACTCCCAGGAATCCAAGGTGACTACCAAGTCTTCTACTACCCCATCAGGTTTGACCATTGAACTATCTGTGAGCTACAGTTTTGTAGGTGTGTTCCTTAGGTCTAAAATAATAAGTTATACCACAAGGTCCTTGGTCATGACATTGATAGCTGCACCAAGATCTACTAAAGCATTCTTAATTTTAGCCCCATTAATATTGATCTCCACAATAGAACTGCCAGGGTTTGAATATTTTGGGATGGCAAGTTTCCCTAGCATCAAGTCAGAGAGTTGACCTAAGACATGGATATTTTGAGGGTCTTTCTTTTTCCTCCCCGGTTTCTTCAAACATGCCTCCTTGATAGCTTTGCTGTAGATAGGTACTTCTTTGATTTCTTGGAACAAGGGAATTTTCACACATATGTGCTTTAGTTGATCAAGGATGTCAAAGGTAGGCTCTTCTTGCTTTTTCACAATTTCACCTTCCAACCTTTCTGGGAAAGGAGGTGAGGTTTTATTGGATACCTTAGGCAATGACGGATTCTTCATTGGCTTAGTGGGTTGAGCTAGGTCATTGGTATCTTCTTGCTCATTCTCCTCAGATGGCAATTCTGAGATTATGGGAGGAGATGGTGTGGGTAACACTGTTCCTAAACGTAAGTTGATATTATTTAGGTTGAGAGAATAGGCAGACTAATGATTAGGATCAGTAAAATAAACTTGTTGCTGCTGTTGCTGAGGCTGATTATTTGGATTGGGTGCTTCTTGAGCAAGTAGTTGGGTTGGCTTAGGATTTTGGCTTTGATTAGCTGCAGGAGGTGGCATAATTGACTACTGCTAGGGTTGCTGCAGGAAACCAGCAGGTGGATTTGACCATTTCTAGCCTCCCCTCCATTGGTTAGACTATTGCCGATTCCCTTGTGGAGGATGCCACTAATTTTGCTGTGGTGACTGTCAGTTCCCTTGAGGAGGTTGCCATCGGTTTTGTTGAGAATTTGGCCAAGGATTATTCCATTGAGGTTAAGAGTATGGCCCATAGTTTGGAGGGTACTGGTTCTGGCACTGATTATTATATGAACCAAAATTTTGCAAAGGGTCCTGAGGCATACCTTGTCTTGGGGGCCATGGCCTGCGTTGAGCAACAAAGAACACTTATTCCTCTCCTTCTATGGTTTTTAACTTAGTGGGAAGATGCTTCACCTCCAAATTGGCCATTGCTTTGCATCTGCAGTCCTTCTTTCTTTGTTTGCAGTGAGGGCAATATTTAGCTAGCATTGCCTCAACTTCCTCTTTCTTCCTTTGAGCTTGCATAGTGTCCAGCTGAGTAGCTACATCGTTGATGATATCTTGCTTGAAGTCAGACAAGAGATTAGAAATCTCCCCCTTGGACACTCCAAAGCTGTTTCCTTTTGCAATAGAGGGTCTAAACCCTCTGCCTTTCTTCACAACTGCTCTGGAGTAGTTGAGAAAAATTTTCTTGATATCATCCCAATCACTTTGGGTGACATCACCTCTTGCCATGAGGTCTAGGGCCTCCATGCAAGTATCATTGAATCCTCTTAGAAAGAGAAGTTTTTGAGATTCCTCATTCAGCTCATGCTGAGTATTCTTCTACACACTAAACAAAAACCTTGACACATAATCTTCCAAGGTTTCATCCTCCTTTTGAGACATCTTGAAGATGTCATCTCCTCTCATATCATTCCCTCTACAATATTATTTATATTTATTCAAGAAAAAATCCTTCATTACATCCCAAGTGGTTGCTACATTGCTTCCCAATCCCATGAACCACCTCAAGGCTGACTCTTTTAGAGTGGAGGGAAACAACTTCAGATTGTGTGCTGAGGTTGTATAGTCATAGCTCCTACAAAGGATGTTAGATTCAAACAAGAAGGTATGAGGGTCCTTAGTAATAAGTCCATAGAACTTTGGAAGTAATGAGGCAGGGATGTTCTCAAGGTTATTATTGTCATGCAGGTCAGGAATTGGAAATGAAAAAGTAGGAGTTGCCATCCTTGGTTGTATCCCTGGATTAGCTCGTGGCTGATGAACTACAAGAGCAAGCGGATTATTTGATGGGTCCTCGTTATTAGAGTTTTGCAGATTATTCAGATGCTAAACAAGTGGGTTAAGGTCATTTGGCTCATCAAATAGGTTTAAGCTTAGCTTTGAGGAAGAAGATGAGGTAACTAAGTCTTGGCCAACATCCAAATATGGGTCTTCTTGGAAAAGGTCTGGTTCAATCTCTTCAATATCTATTCTTCTAGGAAGGAATCTTCCAAATTGGTCTCTTCTTCTACGCATACAACAAAAAGTAAACTAATTATGAAAATGCTGGAATGCTGAATTCTAAACTAAATACTTGGAATGGAATTTAAGTCTCTATTAGCATGCTTACAATAGGTCTTTAGTTTGACACAATCCCCGACAATGACACAAAAAATATAGTGTCCTTTAATCAACTTAATAACTAGGAACATGAATTCCTTTACTCAAGGATTGAACATCACAACTGACAATCATAATGTGCTAAAGAACCTCATTTAATCATCAACCCAAGGATGTAAAATTGAAATGGATCAGCACATTATATGCACTAATTACCTTTCTCAGACATGCATAACTTCCTAAAGATTCTTATACTAGAATTTAAATTACTGGAAACAAATTTATTGGATAAAATTGCTTGGAAATGAAAAATGAAAGACAAAGATATTATGCATCTAGTGGCTGCAGGAACAATTGATAGCCTATGTTTCTGTGAGCTGTAGGAACAATGAAATTAACCTCTATGAAAGGAAGTGCAGCTATTCTAACTTGTAGAATGAAAGGATGGACAACTCCCTAAGTGGCCCCCCTTAGGTAGTGCCAAAGGTAAACAACGTATTAGACTATAAACTTCATAAACACTTTATTAATTCAAGATAGATAAGTACATAGCTCACAATCTTCAACTGTATTTCTGAAAATTGAAATGTAGTACAACAACGATCTTCCAACCCTTTCTCTGAAGGAGAATGGGTTGTTTATTGAAAATTGAATCTAATGACTAACCAACCCTTCCCTCACAAAATGGGAAGTCTTTATTACATCATAACTAACTAAGTGAATAGGTGGAAGAAAAAGGAAGAACTAAGTCAAATCAGTTTTGAAGTTTTAAAGTGCCACCATCCTAGATTCATGCGCCATCAAGATGCCTAGGCTAGATTTCTGGAACACTCTCCCTTCATGGCAGATGAATTGAAGCCGCCTCCTTATTCTTTGCTGTTGAACTGGTCTTCATTGAATTAGTCTTCAACCTTTAAGTGGAAATTGAATTTCTTCCTCAAACGTGGTACCTACAAAATATCTTAACAACTATTCATGTGGAAAAAAGTTATCTCAACACATTAAACCTTTAAGATGATCCATCACTTCATCTATACATTCATTAAGCATTAATCTAAGGCAAACATTATTTCAGACATGGTTACAAGAAGTTCAACAATAGAGGCTGCAGGAAGGGTTTGCCATCACACAAAGTCATAAGGCATTCATCAAACTAATAAAAAATTTCAAGGTAATAATCATGGAAAGAATTATCATAATATACTTATTATATTAAGCATAAAAAGTCTATGTCTTGTCCCATAATCAACACTAAATGTTTGTCTTATCATAATAAAAAGCAGAAAAGTGTTTTTAAAAGCATGATCTAAATGTGCCAAAAACTTGGCTCATCAGTATCAACCCTTTAAAACCTTCAAAATCTATAAAATCATAAAATGTCCTAAAAAAAATAAATTCGAAAAAACCATACAATGTCCTGAAAAAATCCAAAAAACTATAAAATGCCCTCAAAACTCCTGAAAAACAGAGTCTAACTTTAAGTTTGAGTCTGAATTGGTTTTGTTAGAGTGGTTGAACTACGTTGCCTCTATTTGTTTTCTATGTAGGCAAGGCCCATCTTAAATGAGCCCCCAAGGCATTAGGTCAGTCCCTTTAGGTTGTCCAAATAAAATCACGACCTGATATTTTGTCGAATAAGACAAAGTCAAGTCTTGTTGAACTACGAGGTCTCTGTGCACTGCTACATAGGCAAGGCCATCTATAGATGAGCTCCTGAGGCCCCCTAGGTCAAATCCTTTAGGGTTCATCGAGTTGGGTCTTGTGCTTGATCTGAAAGAAATCATCATTCAAACTACATCAAGAAACAACAAACAAATTAAATCTTTCATCAATCAATTATCTTATCATCAACTCAATTAGGTCACTAGTCTTATATCCGAATGGGGCATTATATCATTTCTCTCATTTGGCCTTATCTCTTATCTTTTCTCAAGATGTGTCCTTGAGATTGGACTTTGTCAAATTTGGTCATTCACCTTAAGCAGGATATGTATTTCCTACGGATAGGTGTCTTGTCAACACTTGTCACTTGGTCAACTTTATCAGATGTGTCCTCTACCTAAACAAGATGTGTCCTTCTTGTGGTTGGGTATTGTCACATCACTTGGTCATATTCATCAATCTTTGTCAAACAATCAAACAATCTTGTCAACTTTTTCAATCAATCTTTCCTTAATCAGGATGTGTCCTTCATGAAACATGGCATTATCATTATCAATCAAATTTGTCACACCACTCAATCTTATCAGCTTGGTCAATCAATCTTGCCTTCATCAGGATGTGTCCTTCCTGAGGCTAGGCGTGGTCAATCAAATCACTTTAATCCTTATCAACCTATCAATCAACTCAGTCATTTTGGTCAAGCTAATCAACCAATCAAACAACCATCATTATCACTGGAAAACACTATCTTGGCAAACGCTTTGTTGGTGTGGATTTTCTTATCCTTTCGACTGGTTTTGGGTCATGTTACTAGTCTCCTCGAGGATGTACTATCAATGGATTAGAGGGACAATGATGGATCGTGGCCTCTTTTCTTTATTTGCTTCCTGTGGTTTGTCTTGGCAAAAAGACTGGGACAATCAGGTCCCTCGTATGAGCTGGGGCATTCCTTGTCTTTTTGACTGTTTGGCTCTCCCAAATGGTCACCTTGCACACCTTGGTTTATGTCATACCATGGTGTTTGTGGTCCATTTGTGACATTTTTTATGCCCAATGATGATAAACATAAAAATGTAAGCATGAAAGTCGGTTCCCTTATCATTTATTGTCTATCTTCTTTCCCCTTTTCACACTAACATCCCATCTCCCTTGTTTTCTCCTTCATGATAACATTTCTTCTATCTTTCATCATCTAGTCTTATCTTCCATTTCAAGAGTACATTAATATTATTTGAACCCACATGTCCTCTCGAGGGGGCATACCACAACCCTCTTGGTCATCCTTCCCCTTTCCCTTTACACTGGGGCATATTTCAAAATTAAATTTCTTTGACACAACACGATGAACTGCATTATGTCAAAGAGGGGCAAAATGTAGACTCTGAAAAATGTCCTAAGATCTACAAGAAACATTTTTCCTTTGTCATCATCCTCTAATAATTAAATAATTTTAATTATTTAATTATTCGTGATCATATTCCTTTATTAATTAAATGATTTTTTAATTATTTAATTAATTCACTTTCCAATCTTTATTCTATCTTGATCAATTAAAATAAATTAATCGCGTCACTAATACCCCTTTCTTCAATAATTAAATAAATCATTATTTATTTAATTATTTATCTTTCATCACATGTCTATAGCCAAATAATAATAATTATTTGACCTTTTATTCTTCTATAATTAAATAATTGACAAAATTATTTATTTGTGTCATTCTTCTCCTTTAAATAATTGATTCAAATCAATTATCCATATTTAATTTCTATCTCCTCCTTTAATTAAATTTATGAATTTAATTAAATCTCCTTTTTCATTTCCTCCAAATAAATAATTTATCCCTCCATTTTGGTCAAAGATCCCTGTCATTATTTCATGTCATAGTCGTCAGGCATCATAGCCATCAACACCATATCTTTTCCATGCATGGCATATTTTGGTTGCATCAATTTTCAACCGTAAATCTTGGCATCTTTCTAGAAACTCGATCTTGGCCATCCATTTTGTAACCTCCCTCTCATGAATCCTCATTTGTTGATCTTAGAATATTTCTAGAAGATCAATATCGTCCATCCATTCGAGTGGTTGTCTATAAAAGAAACCTTTATCCTCCATTTTTGATTTAACAACTAATTCTCTCCAACTTTCTACTTACTATATTTCAGGTATTTGCACATGTGAAGCAACAAACCTGAGGGCAAAGATTGCAAAAAGGAGAAATAGGAGAGCAAGAGAAGTGATTCAAGATCAAGCATGGGGAGTGTTTTGATTTAATTCTTTTATTTTCCTTATGATTTCATTGTTTTCTCTTGTTTAGATGAGGTTAATAGTTTAGAAGTGTTGGCTGTCACTTAATCTAATCTATTTTATTTTCCCCATCTTACATATATAATCAGTACGTCCATACTGATCCGGTATCTTGATCCGAAAATCTTCACAGAAAAAGGGAATTCAATGATTCTTTGATATGATGATCAAGAAGGTTAGTTACAGGTATAAACAAGCTTTCAACATGTTTTTTGTGATTCAATTGAGCTATCTTGATCACATAAATTTTGTGTTCTTTTGGCTGAGAAGGTTTATCCTTTGTGTATTCCTCTTTAGGTCTAGGCCGACCTAATGCTTGGTTAACACATTTTTTGTTCTGTGTGTCAAAAGGAATTTTGTATTAAGCCGTATGTATTTTGAGTATACCCTCAATTAGGCTAAACTAATTGATAAAGGAAGTTATGCTTGTGTATATATTTATGATGGTCAAAGTGATGAAAGCAAGAAGAGATGATATGCAAGTAATGTGGCAAGTGTAATAGTGCAAAGTTACTGATAGTTTTTGTATATCGACAATCGAAGCAAAGTCTTGATATTTTCAAAGCATAATCGAAACTATTTTCAACACTTTGTAGGTACACTTCTTCAATTAATTTTGACAGTGAGCCACATCTTTTGTATCTTGGAATCAAGCCACATTTTGTATTAAGGCAGTGAGCCTTTTCAAGGATAGTGAGTCCTAGTAGTGAGCCCTATAATATCTTATAGCCGGCTATAATATATTGTGAGCTAATCCTCACAGTGGTTTTTCCCATTTTGGGTTTTCCATGTAAAAATCTTGGTGTCAATGTGTTATGATCTCTTTTATGTTTTGGTTCACTATTGCATTTACATGCAGATTGATAATTGGATGGTTAATAATTAATTTGGCCAACATAATACTAATTCAGCCCCCTCTCAGTATTCAGTATATTCAACACGTATGGAAAGTTGTCATGGAGTTCCATAAACTCAGATATTGCTTCATCATTTTTGAAAAAATCTAGAATTGGTGATCCTCGTTGGTCCCAATTGATTAGTTGGGGGTATACTAGTGGTAAAAGTACAAACTTGTGTCACACTTTATAAAGGAATCAACCGACAATTTTTTTTTTGAACTTTGACCACATAAAAGTTGTCTTTATGTTTTAAATTTCAAAATGATGTAAACTAATGAAATATAGAAATCTTGATGAAGTTTATTCTTGTAATTTTTTAAATTTTTAAAAAATTGTTTTGATTATATTTTTTATCAATTTAAGAGCAGATTTTGGAATGTTGAAAATTTTAGGAAAAAGTGACGTTCTTTTGACGTTAATAAACAAATAGAAAAGCACTTCTTTTTCCCCTAATTTTTTTTCTCCAAATAGGTTACTTTAATATATAGTGTATGGAAAAATAAATTTAAAATTTTGATGTATATTTTCTCGTAATAACATTTTAAAGTCAAACTTGCTAGAATTTGACAGTTTTCATTTGACATCAACTATTGTCTACATTTTTAATCATTTTCAAAAAAACAAATTATACCCTTTTGAAGAGGATTTTGTCCTCTAGTGCACCATATATTTTACAATTTTTTTTAATATGTATTACTATTTTTTTAAATTTCTAATTAGCCTCTTTTTTAACTTTAACAACCTACTTGCATTATTTTAAAAATAAAATATATTAAAACTAATCAAATATAAAAAACTTACATAGTTGGATTCAATAGTTCGAGCTCTACAAAAGGGTATTTTTCCTTTTTTAAATCATTCTAATTGAAGAAATACTTAGTTGAAGTTGAAAGTTTCAAAAAATTTCTAAAAAAAGTTGAGTTGGCTACCAACTAGGATGCCGCATAGATAGTTTCGGTAGAAAGGGTTTCAATTAAAACCCCACACATAAATAAGCCACATTTTGATGCAACAAAGGGTCAAATTTTATGATTTCGGGTGAAATTATTTCACCCAAAACTCTATGTGCCACATATAAGCCACGTGGTTTCAAGTGAAACTGGTTTGATTGAAATCGTTTAGGTCAATTTTTTTTTGCTCGAAACAATTTAGTTGGCCAAAAGTGTGACATAGCTTTGTGTTTTTACCCTAGCTTTAGTTCAGTTATTCGACTGTTAAGAGCAAAGGATGTAGTTGTTATCATGTGAAAATGGAGGTATCCTCAAATAAATCGGTGACATTGAGGGGAAAGTCATCAAGGGTATTATCACATGATGTAGGTAACCAAGAGGAATGCTCAACTCGTTTATTAGAAGCACTCTTGCCAAGAATGGTCACTTTGCTAATGGTACATTCTAAACCAAGATTCTTTGGTCGTCTCTTAGGAGCAAGGGGTTTTAGAAAACCATTGTTGTTCTACCCCAGCTTCTCATTCTTGTTATACCCCCACCCCATCATTAGACGCAATCCTTTATTATCATCTTCCATTAGAAGAACGAGCATGGGTCAATTATCCTGATATAACAATTTGGATACATTCTCCTCATTGATGAACTCTTTGTTCAAATCTCCCCATTTGGTGAAAGTGGTAGATGCTACCTTCATTGTCTCATCTACCTTGTTGATAGGTTGGGGCTTCCCATGAGATTTAGGAGAAAGAGGTAACTCTCCAAGCATAAAATAATCCTTCTTTAATTTACAGTCCCCACATCCGTTATCTTTGATAACTGCCTTGATGTCTGGTATGTTTTGTATGATGGGTGTTTTGGATTTGGAGGTAGATGCTAGGGAAGATGGGTCAAAAAATGATGAGGATGCTAGACCTTCATCATTTTTAGCTACTTGTGGGATCTTGTAGTATTTGGATTCAAGGTTCTTGTAGTAATAGAATGGTTCAGGATCGCCATCAATCATGACTTCTTTATCTTCATAAGGGAATTTGACGTATTGTTGGTATGTAGAAGCTACTCCTTACATGGCATGGATCCATGGATGAAATAAAAGTATGTTGTAAGGAAGGTCAATATCGAGCACTTGGAAAGTGGTTTTCGCAATGAAGGGTCCTACTTGGATAGGGAGCTTGATTGTGCCTTGAGAGACCCATTCTTGATCATCATATACCCGTATGGTGACACCTTTTTCCTTTTCAATGGAATCTTCAGATTAACCCAAGTTTTTGATTAGCTAAAGTGTACAAATATTTAGACCAAAACCTCCATCCGTTAGGACTCTTTTGACTTTGTTCTTGTGGACAACGACCTCAATGTCCAATGCATGATTGTGTGATGGTTATGTTGGGAGGTCTTTCTCAAAGAAGGTGAGAAGTTGGGGAGTGGTGATGTATCCTATAATAGCTTGGAATTTCTTAGTATCAAAGTTCTCAGGTATGGAAAAGGTGGAAAAATCCTTTTCTAAGATATCCCTATGCGTGGGGGATAGCTTTAGCAACTCCAAGATGGAGATCTTGGTAGGGGTTTTCTTTAATTGATCTAGGAGATTGT
The DNA here is from genome assembly GCA_007115665.2 of Sequoiadendron giganteum. NCBI lineage: Eukaryota > Viridiplantae > Streptophyta > Pinopsida > Cupressales > Cupressaceae > Sequoiadendron > Sequoiadendron giganteum. The sequence continues at coordinate 358,079,693 of CM021110.1, read as the reverse complement.
AATCACTAGGGTTTGACTTCAGAAGTGAGGGTTGTACCCTAGGTTGTGATGGTGCTCCTTGGATTGTGACATTTCCTCGACGTGTGATGATTCCATACTCTACACTAGGCCCTTTAATCATGATGATGGATATGAAATTATTGCAAGATGAGACGAAATTGTTGTACACATGACCTACATTGGAGTAATCTTTCCATTTTCTATTATCATTTCCCTTGTTATGATCTGACAATGAGTTCTTGTATATCTTGAAGTCTTGGTTTCTTGATTATTGATCGATATTCACGTCTCCATTATTGATTAGATCTTGGATAATATTTTTTAGTTTCATGTAGCTCGCCGTCTTATGTCCTTTTATCTTATGGAAATCACAAAGATCCTTCTCATTATACCATGGTGGTTTAACTTGAGGTTCTTGGTAATTTTGATAGCTGGGGAGTGTGATTAGATTGGATTGCTCCAAATTTTTCATTACTCCTTCAATAGGTTCCCCCAATGGTGTGTATTTATGCTTTTGACGGTGTTGTTTCTAGGGGGTGGTCCTCTTTGTGTGTTGGATTTGTTGACTTGTTTTTTTGTGGCTTCATGTTTGTTTGTTGTGTGTTCTATTGTGTGTTTGTTGGTTGATTGTTTGTTTGTATTAGAGCACTTAGGACCAATTTAGCATCAAAGACATCATAATTATTTAAATTCTTGTTCTTGGCCCATACACGGGGTTTTCCATTAGAACTACTATATAGGTGGTTGTCCTTGTATTCTTGTGTGTTTCCTTGTGCAATAAGGGCTATTTCGATGTTAGGGGCTCTTTCTATGTTAAGGGACCTAGGGATAATCTCTTCTTATGATGTGATACATTAAATTTTCAATTGAAAGGATAGGTCTATGTCTACATTGGAAATGATGATCCCTATTTGTTTCTCTTCAGGAATAGGCCATTTTCTTTTGCTAGCTCTTTGCCTCCATTGTTGTTGAAACAAAGAAAAATAGGGTGTGATCCCAAAATGGAATAAAAAAATGAATGTACCTATCCTCCTAGTTTCACTCAATTATGAGGGCTATAATGTATATATGAGTTACAAAAATTAAACTTAACCCAAATACCAATCAAAAGGCAAGTTTTAAGAGGGCTAAATGATGTGTACCTATTGAAAAAAGTGTTTTTTTAGACCTCACCAAGGACTCATTCGCCCTATGGTGAATGGGTCCTTGCTAGGGCTCTGGAGAAATGATTTCTAGGTTTTATTCTTCTATGTACACACTTCCAGATCCTAGTCGGAGATTGTCAGAAACCCAAAGATAAATATTGTAGCTCAGTTTCTGTGATCTTGCAAGAAAGGTGACATTTTGACAACTTTATAACTTTTGAAAACTTTTTTTCTTCAATTTATCTTCAACCTAAAACCTATAATAAAACATCAAAGGAGAAGAAAAATGTTGTTTTGTTAGGGAATAAGGGTTTTCCTTGGTCAAACCTCGTTTTGGTAATTAAACCTCAAAATGAAACAATGCATAAAGGAATGATGAATGAACAAATAATATGTAGGAACTCACCAAAAATTAATTGAAACCTTGGATTTTAGATATGAAAACTAGCATGAAGTGGCGTCAATGAATGTAGATCTTGATCATCTTGATTATAAACAATTCTTGCATTGGATCTTCAATGCTACATTGCAACATTATCTCAACAACATGCATGATGCAATATATCTTTGATATGATGAAATGACTCTTGATTGCTGCAATAATCTTCAATAATCTATCCTTGAATTCCTTATAGATTATCTTGATTACACTTGCTCATAAATTTTCTATAATGCTTGTAGACTTGAAAAGTTTCTTGGTGAAACTATGTGAAATAACCTTATATTTATACATAACTTAAGATTAATTCTCAAAATTCAAATAACACAAGACGTGATATCAGATCTTGAATTTAAAATCATTAAAATACCACCAAAAACATATCCCAAGGGGGGGTCCTAGGTCTAAGTGAGGACCCATTTTCCATGTGGCGAATGGGTCCTAGCTCACTTAGCTAGGACACACTTTAGACAATGTAAAAGATCATGTGAAAATAGGGTCCTAGGACCTAGTGAGGACCCATTTTCCAGGTGGCGAATGGGTCCCAGGTCACTAACCTAGGACACACACCTTCAAAAATTAATTGTTGTGTAATATCATTAATGAATGTTGAGCTTTATCCCTCAGAATCTGTATTTAATTAGGCTTGGATTTGAATTAAAGGGGCCAATTAAGCTCTTGTAACCTCAATTAATTAATAAAGCCCTAGATTAGCATGAAAGTGTAAAGATACACTTTACAACACCCAAAATAAGGCACCATTAAGTCCATTTTATTAAAAAGGGTCTTAAAATTAATGTGAATGTGTAAAACACTTTACAACAATAAATCAAGGCATAATTAGGCTCATTTTAATATTAATTATTCCCAAATTAAGTGTGAAAAAAGGATACTTTTTTTGACACTACATTTTCCCCCACTTTAGTGAGAGTATGACCCCATGTCAAACTCACATATAATTAGAAATTCAAGATACTTATGTATGTAACAATGACAAAGATTCATAGTCATACAACATCAAAGACCAAAAGGAAAAAGGAGGCAAATCAAACCTCGATTGTTGAACACGATGTGGAACATGTTTCAACTATTTGTCCAAGAGAAGAGGGGGGAGAATCAAGCCTCAACTGTCTAATTCGATGTGGAATGTCTCAGCCGTTTGTACAAAGAACATTCACAAGCAGAACTCAATGTCCACTATGCAAATGACACATGCACTCACTATGGGGTAGTGGAACCCTGGCTATCCACTAGGAGAGTATCCTAAAAGCGTGGAAAATGAGAGAATTGTATTAGGCTCCCATACCATATCAAAGATATTATCCTAACAACTTCAATAAGGCACTGTGCAATGCTAGGCAAGGTTCCATAGGAAAGCAAGGTGTGTTATGCTAGGTGGCCTTGAATTAGGGTTATGAGCATCATAAGGTCAACAAGTTGTGTTATGCCAAACACGTATGAACATTTTGTATATAGGTTTTTGTTCAAGGGGATTTTGCTTCATTCATGTAAGGTCTTCTTCTTAGGGATAATCATGCCTAATGTCTCCAAGAGAGGACAAATCAAGAGTAATAGATTACCACTTATGGGTGCTTAGCGTCACATGAAGCCACTAAGAGGAAAATCACATGTTAAGAAATATCACACTCTTGGAGGACATCAAACCCAACGACAACCAAAAAAAGGATGCATCACAAGAAAAAAGAAAATCACACCATGAAACATGTAAAAATGTCAAAAGATATCATTGATGTATGCCCCCACTTTAAAGCAATTTCTAACACCATTATTGTGAACAATTTCTTTAAATAGTAGCCAATTTTTACTCCTAAGACATGAGAGCTTTCCTTGGAAAACCCTATGCCAAGTCATATGTTTCTGAAATAAAGCTGCATCATGAAAAAGGAAGGAGGGGTTACCCCCAAGAATATATAAAGGATCTATTGATTCAGGGTTAGTATGTCTTTGCGACAATGTTGATTTTAGAGTTCAGAAACACCATCATTCCCTAAATACTCATAGAATTGGAAGAATGATACAAAGAGAGCGAAAAAAAAGAAAAATCCCTTTTTAGTCAACATGGAAGAGACCTAAATGTCTTGATGCCTTATGTCATCCCCAAAAAGGAAAACAAAAGACAAGAGAAAAAGGATAAAATGTTTACGACATAGAGAAGAATGTAGATACATATAAAGGAATACACAAAAAGAGAGAGATACATCAAACAAAACAACACAAGGGATCACATTACACACATGCCATCACATAAAGAAAAATGAAAAGAAGATAATGCATGTCGTCTGCATCCCAATCTTGATCAGTATATGTGGAAGGCGAAAAACTAGCCAAAGGGACAAGCAAAAGTTCCAAAACTAGGACAAAGCTATCTAACCCCTTTCCCCCACTAAGTGCAAGACAAGAATGATCTGAGATAGATGATAAGAATGAGCTCCTTGCGATAAAAAGTATGATTTTCAATGAATGTATACCATGTAATAGTGAGAAGACTATGATCCTACAACTATTACATGGAAAGGAGCGAAGGTCATGCTATGCAATCATTTGATAACAATCATCATCGAAGTAAAATCACATTATTAATTTCAATGCATGACACTCATCAGTAAGGTGCCCAAGAGTTCTTTGATATACACAATAATTTATGTTTTTCTTGGGTATGATGATTTTAGTAGGAGATGATAATTTAATTCAATATTTTTTAAGGCGTTTCTCCATCTTTCATTAAATTTCTATTTGAGTATGTAGGAATGCCAATTTTTTGAGTTTGTAAGGTTTTTGTTTCTTGCTTGATTCATGAACTTGTCGAGGTAGATGTTGAGGAGGAGGACCTAAGATGATCCTATCATCCTTATGAGGTATTGGTTGTTTTGTAGGAAGGAGGACACTTATTTCAAGAGGATGATCTTAACATATTATTCCTTTGGTTTGTTAAATAGGAATTTTCTCTATAATTTTATGAATTTTATGTTCATTAGTTATGTCACATCCTTGGTTGGTTAAAATTTTAAAGCCTTGGCCATAAGTCTCTTCTAGGTTGATGGGAGTGTTGGTCACTTTATTAACATAAGATGGCTGAGTATGCATTTGATTAGAGGATCTAGGTTCACTCATTGCTAGAAATTTAGGCTTAGTTTGTGACTCAATTTTAGGATGTAAAAGACCAAACATCTCAAGTTGTGTTGGTTGTTTCATAGAAGGATATAAAGATGCATTATTTTCAAGATTGTTAAGAGGGATATTGATGCTTTTGAGGGTAGTTGTTTCTAGGGAGTGGTCCTCTTTGTGTGTTGGCTTTGTTGACTTGGTTTTTCTGTGGCTACATATTTGTTTGTTGTGTGTTCTATTATGTGTTTGTTGGTTGATTGTTTGTTTTTCTTGGAGTACCTAGGACCACTTTAGCATCAATGAAACCATATTTAGTTAAATTCTTGTTCTTGGCCCATACACAGGGCTTGCCATTAGAACTAGTAGATGGATGGTTGTCCTTGTATGCTTGCGTGTTTCCTTGTGTGATAAGGGCTCTTTCGATGTTAAGGGCCTAGGGATAAGATCTTCATATGATGTGACATATTGAATTTTCAATTGAAAGGAGAGGTTTGTATCTACATTGGAAATGATGATCCCTATTTTTTTCTCTTCAAGAATAGGCCATTTTATTTTGCTAGCTCTCTGCCTCCATTATTGTTGAAACAAAGAAAAATAGAGTGTGATCCCAAAATGGAATCACATAATGAATGCAACTTTCTTTCTATTTTCACTCAATTATGAGGGTTATAATGCACAAATGAGTTACACAAATTAAACTTAACCCAATTAGCAGTCAAAAGGAAAGTTTTAAGAGGGCTAAATTCTACATACCTATTGCAAAAAGTTCTTTTTCAAACCTCACCAATGGGTCCTGGCTAGGGCTCTGGAAAAATGGTTTTGGGGTTATGTTCTTCAATGTATGCACTTCTAGATTGTAGTTGGAGATTGTCAAAAACCCAAAGCTAAATTTTGTAGCCCTGTTTCTGTGATCTTGCAAGAAAGGTGACAACTTTGACAACTTTGCAACTTTTGACAACTTTTGTTTTTCAATTGATTTTCAACCTAAAACCTGCAATCACACATCAAAGGAGAAGAAAAATGTTGTTTTGTTAGGGAATAGGGGTTTTCCTTGGTCATACTCCATTTTGGTAATTAAAATTTGAAATGAAACAATGCATAAAGGAATGATGAATGAACAAACAATATGTAACAACTCACCAAATCTTAATTGAAACCTTGGATTGTAGATATGCAAACTAGCATGAAGTAGCCTCAATTAATGTAGATCTTGATCATGAGATTGATTATAAATAATTCTTGAATTGGATCTTCAATGCTACATCATAATGAATAAGTTGAGAAACCCAACCTCACAAGCCCCAAGAATCACTTGCATGCAAATACCTATCACATACAAAATATATTCAGAACCAAAGAAGATGTTCTGTAAACCTCAAACAGTAAAAATGCATTAAGATAATCAAATATTACAAAGAGATCAATCCTTATGAAGGAAATCAAGAAAGCCTAAAGTTAAACCTAAAAGGGAACCCTAATGTGCACACTTAATAATTAATAAATAATTATTAATGTGCCTAAGTTTAGCTTAAGTAAACCTAAAGGAATAAGTGACTTAATTAATTAACCGATATGATTAAATTAATTAAGTGGAATAAATTATTACTCTAATAGCCCCCCTTAAGATGAACTCAGGAAGTAGCTAAAACACTAGGAAAAGATGCATAAAAGAAAAGATGGGTCTCGACAACAAGGCCTGATTAGGTACCCATGTACAAATACAATGAAAACTAAACTAAATGAGGTAAAGGAGAAAACCCAGTGGGAACAAAACTCCTCCCCAAAATAGAATGCAAAGAAAAGAATGTAATGCACTAATCGAAGAAGGATAGAAGGTGGATTACATGATACCCACCATAGACAACTTCTATCATATAAGTACATGTAAAATGGTCTCCATAGGAGAGATAGAAAGAGACAGGAAGCCCCCCCACAATGAAGAAACTCCTGTCACAATGGTAGATGCCAGATGTAGAATCCAAAAAATGATTATGAAGCAGCAGATAATATTCCCCCCCTTGGGAAGAAACAAATCCAAAGGAATATGTCAAAGAAACCTATGAAAAGTGATGAACCAATATGTCTCAAGATGTGTGCAATGATAGGATGTTATAGAATCTCTTTGTTTGAACTGAAACAAATGATGCCAAATCCAAACTGATGTGAAGACTCCTGAAATGCAACCTCTGAATCCATAGATAATGGTTGGAATACAACGATAACCTGACTGTCAAGGTAGAGGAGATGTATGTCCTCAAAATAATCCTCAAGATATGCAGTGTGAGACTCAACAAACAAGAATGTGTTTGCAAGATAAGAATCCCATGATGTAGCAGATAATGAGTGACCGAGATGGTCATGATGCTGAACTGAATCCATAGGGGCCAATGTGGTTATATTGATGTCATTAGGAAAAAAGGATTCAATAAATGTGTAATCTTAGTCTGAAGAGTAGGAACTGTGAGACACACCTTTGATCCATCAGAACATGCAAGGATGTCTAAATACTCAAGCTCCTCTAAAGTATCATGATCAAAGGGTATATTCTCTCTCCAAGAAATGGGTAAGAGATAATCTGAAGCAAGATCCTTTGGGAATGGAGAGAGATTGGGGTCTCCATAGATCTCCCAAAGACATGTCCAAAGTGAGTGGGGGCACAAAATGTCCAATATAGGCTCCCACACAATTTCATTATCAACACTAGACAATATAAGTCCTACTATGTGATCTCTAATGATATCCCATGCTAATTTTCCCTCTGAAGTGGATAGTTCAGGTATGAGATCATATAAATAAGGCAAAATATTAAGCCACCTACAATGTGTAAGTATGCCCTTTGCCCATGACTCATAATTACCCCGTTCCAAAATTACAACTAAAGGGTGAGTAGAAAAACCCATGATCAATAACTCTTCAAATTAAAAAATCTATAAAAATGACCTTAATGCATGTATATCAAATGAAAAAGAGCCAAATGATGCAAATAGGAGGTTCCCGAGTGCCAAAACGTCCAAGTAATTAAGCAAACTGTGAAAACACAAAAATTTGAATTAAATATACTTGGGGAAAAATTTGGGAAAATAAGTCTAATCATTGTGTAGAGCATTGAACCATCTTTCCGACAACTATTCGTTTACGCAAAATGGAGTCCAAACACAAAAATATGCCACATAGAGTGAAAACAAAAAATTATGACTTTAGAGGCCGAAAAATTCATCAAAAATGCAAAATCAGAAAACCAAATCTACATCATTGGATAGAGCGTCAAATCAGATTTCCGACGATATCTTGTTTTTGAAAAATGGACATCGTATGAAAAAGTTATAGCCGATTCCATAAAAATGCTCCAATTCTACCCAATAAGCCTCTAGAGCCCTCAGAGGCTAAAAAAAATAGAGCCCCTGGTCGCATGCAGGACCAAGGGGCTGGCAACTGGGTCCTTTGGTGGAGCCCTTGGTCATGGATGCGACCAACTACAGGGGCTTAAGTTTGGTGGGGGTCGGAGTCGGAGCTCCCGCTCCCCAATAGGACCTCAGGCGAAGCGGACAGGGGCTGAAGGCCGGAGCGGAGCAGACGGTGGTATGGGCACTGGAGGCGGCTACTGCCAGTGGACAGAGGGCTGAGTGTCAGTGGCCGCCAGTGGCTAGTGGCTGCTTGGCAGTGGACCGATGGCTCGACCTTTTAAAACTATCAACGCCAAAATTTCCATAAATTTTTGATTATTTATTTTGATTTTTTTTCAATTTTTTGCCTCGATCTGTGTGCCTTGGGGCCGTACGACCTTGGGGCAATTTTGTTTTTCCTTTTCGAATGACTGTGTCCAAAATCAACAAACTTTTTATGAAAATAGGGGTTTTTGGGCGTTGCAGACTCAATGGCGAGGTCCGTTTTGTCTAAAAATGCCCAAAAAAATAGGCTACCCCCAGATCCACAAAAAAATAGCTTGACTTGAAACCCTTGCACAAAATAAATCAGTGGGAGGCAATATCTTCAAAAGACAAATAGGCAGCCACATGTCTAGAGCTCAAATACCATGAAGAAGTTGAGAAACCCAACCTCACAAATCCCAAGAATCACCTACATACAAATACCTATCACATACAAAAGATATTCAGAACCAAAGAAGATGTTCTTTAAATCTCAAACAATAAAATGCATTAAGAGAATCAAATATTACAAAGAGATCAATCCTTATGAAGGAGATCAAGAAACCCTAAAGTGAAACCTAAAAGGGAAACCCTAGTGTGCACACTTAATAATTAATAAATAATTATTAATGTGCCTAAGTTTAGATTAAGTAAACCTAAAGTAATAAGTGACTTAATTAATTAACCAATATAGTGGAATAACTTATTACTCTAACACATAATATTAGCTCAACAACATGCATGATGCACTATGTCTTTGACATGATGAAACGACTCTTGATTGCTGCAATAATATTTAATAATCTATCCTTGAATGCCTTAGAATTGCTCTTGATCACACTTGCTCATAAATTTTCTATAATGCTTGTAGACGAAAAAAATTGCTTAGTGAAACTATGTGAAATAACCTTATATTTATACATAACTTAAGATTAATTCCTAAAATTCAAATAACACAAGCTGACATAAGATCTTGAATTTTAAATCATTAAAATATCATGAAAAGCATATCCTAAGGGGTCCTAGGTCTAAGTGAGGACCCATTCTCCATGTAGAGAATGGGTCCTAGCTCACTTAGCTAGGACACACTTCAGACAATGTGAAAATAGGGTCCTAGGACCTAGTGAGGACCCATTCGACAGGTGGTGAATGGGTCCTACATCACTAACCTAGGACACACACCTTCAAAAATTAAGTGTTGTGTAAGATCATTTATGAATGTCAGGCTTTATCCCTCGGAATCTGTATTTAATCAGGCTTGGATTTGAATTAAAAAGGCCAATTAAGCTCAATTAATTAATAAAGCCCTAGATTAGTGTGAAAGTGTAAAGATACACTTTACAACACCCAAAATAAGGCACAATTAAGTCCATTTTATTAAAAAGGGCGCTAAACTTAATGTGAATGCCTAAAACACATTACAACACTAAATCAAGGCATAATTAGGCTCATTTTAATATTAATTATTCCCAAATTAAGTGTGGAAAAGGGATACCTTTTTTTACACTACAGTTGTAAGAAATTTGCAAAGGATTCACTCTTGTTTTGTTTTAGGGTGTATAGCTCTTCCAAGCTCATGTCCATGTCTAGGTTGTAGGAGAAATGATTCACAAACCAGTCAATTCTGTCTTGGAAGGTTTGAATTCTGGGAGGTAAATGTGAGAATCAATCTATTGTTGGGCCTCCCAAACTACATTGTAAAAGGCACATTAAACATGAATAATTGTAAGCAACTTCCATACATGTTACATAAAACTCTTTGATATGATGCACTAGATTTCCTTGTTCTCTATATTTATCAAATTTTGGGACTTCAAATCCGGGTCTAGGAAAGGTATCATTGTAATTTGTATCAAAGGGGTATGGGCACAAGTCTTGTTGTGCATGCAGTTTCTTTGTTTTCCCCATTTCGATGCCTTGGATTTACTGTGTGAGCACCTTAATTTGCAAGGAAAAATAGTCTTGAGGGTTTGGTGGGGGAGCATATGTGGTATATTGTGGAATGGTACATGAGTTAAATATGGTATTTTGATATGGGGGTGTGTTATAAAGGTTGTATGGAGGATTTTGATATTGCTTATGTGATGGTGATAGTGGTGAAGGTGTAGTATATGCTCCTTGCAAGGTTAGGTTCAAGACATTTTACTACGTGCTTGCATATGATTGTTTGGGGTTGTAGTACAAGCCTTGTTTTTATTGTTGTTGTTGAGCGTATTGTTGTGCTTGCGATTGTTGGGCTTGTAACTGTGCTTGTTGTTACACTTGGAGTTGAGCTTGTGGTTGTGATTGTAGTTGAGCTCATTATTGTGCTTGTAGTTGAATTTGCAATTTTGCTTGTTGTTGTGCTTGTAGATGAGATTGTTTTTGTTTTTGTGCTAGCACTTGAGCTTGTTTTTGGGCTTGTAGTTGAGCCTATTGTTGTTGTTGTGCTAACAACTAAGCTTTTTATTGGGATTGTTGTTTGATGATAGGTTGTTGATAAGCCAATATATATTTTCCTTGTGATAATGGGATAATGTTTTGGTTTGGGACAACTTGACTTGTTTGCATGTATTAACTTGTGATATTTTGATTTTGTGGGATGAAGGGTGGATTTTGAGGGACCATGTTATGAGTGTTTTTTTGGTTGAGTTGATTGTGGGGTGGTTGACGTGTGATAAGATTTTGAGGGTTGGATATTAGATTTGGATTTGGTACATTTTGTCCTTGATTTTGTGCTATCATTCCTTGTAAAATTTAAGATTGGGGTGTAGGAATGTAGGCTTGGGGTCCCATTTGATTTTGCATTTCTTGGGGGACCAGAGATTGAGATGGTGCCACTTGGGGTTATGATATTAGTGGCATGCTTTGGATTTTGATACATTGATTGGAAGGGTTCCCTTGATTGTTTTGATGTTGGGGTACCAATGGATTTGGATATGTTTCCTTGATGTGTTTGATTTGGTACTAATATGTTTCCTTGGTTGATGGGATTTGTGACCAAGGGGTTTGATGTGTTTTGTTGGTTGGTTTGAGTGTCTAGTGGAACTGTTTGTTTTGATGTGTCAATGGGATGGGTTGATGAAGATGAACCTTGTTGCATTAAGAGTTGACCTTGTATGATGGTGTTCACTTTCCCTTGTTGCCCCTTGGCGTATTTGAATCATTTGAATTATTTGGATGATAGGAACACTTTGGGTACTTGTGGTGGTGGAAGAATATGGTTGGACACTAAATTTTGGTGTCTAATTTGTGTTTTGGGGAAGGGTTGTGTCTTGTTTACCAAAAATTGTGTTGCTTCCTAGATTGGGAGTGAGACCAAGGTTGGTTCCAAGTCGACTTATAAGACTAGTATTCGAAGGTTGACTTGGTGTGTGTGACAAAGTTGGTTGAATGATAGATTGAGTCACACCTTGTACCAAGGGTTGTGTGATGAAAGATTGAGGAACATTTGAAAACCACATTTACCAAGGGTTGTTCCCTAATTGTATCCAAATCGAATGTTGAAGGGATTTTAACTCCTTCCTTTGCTAAAGATATCATGTATTGTGTGGGGTTAATCTTCATCAATGTGGTGATGAGATGGTCAATTTTGGGATCTTGTTAATGCTTAAGGAGTTCCTCTGCAGTGAGCTCACGTGGGTTATTCACAACCTCTTCTACTTCATACCCAATCTCTAGTGAATTTTGCAATGGTTGTTGTGATGGGGTTGAGTAGCTCCTAGGATACAATTATTTTTGGTTGGGATCACTCATGGTAGATTAAGTTTTGTTTTTATCCATGTTTTTCTTGTATTATGATCTTGTTGTTACCATAAATTATGGATCAACTATGAGAGAAGTGTGTTGGGATTTATATTGTTGGAATTCTCTAGTTGATTCAAATCTTGGTAAAAGTGACCCTCTAAGGTGTTTTGGACCAATGATGTGAATGGATGATGAAATAGGTGAGTGATATGGACTATGGACTTCTAAATTTTGGATAACACTTTAGACTAAAGGTTTGATGTTTGATGTTTTGGATAAAGATTCTAATGAACTTGTGAATCATAAAGGTAGACTTGTGACCTTTAGGATAGACTAAATGCTCAAAAGGATGATGGATTACTTAAGTAAATATATGAAAAAGGATTCATTTACACACATATAGCTAAACTAGGGGATTTGATAGATGATAACCTAAGTCTAGAACTTGGTTGTTGTGTCCAAACTTTTAAATTTATTTGTGAGGTGAGATGTCAAATGTTTTGAGATAGATTTGATGGTTGATCCTAATATTTTGAACCTTACGAGGGAATTTTATTTACAAGATCAAGGTAGTGAAAAACATGCTTTACCCTTGGAGTGATAAACCTAAGAACTCAATGTTTGGATGGTAGAACTTTGATACAATGTTTTGGTATGAATTTCTATGTTTCCTCTTTGTTGCTTTGGAAGTCTAGATGTTTGAAAATGAAACCAAGGTGTACATGTTTGGTGGGTTCAATTTAGCTAATCTTTGGTTAATGAAATTAATTCTACCACATCAAATGTCTTGATTAAGTTTAGACTAAGAATGTCTATGACAAGGAAAAATGTTTCCCACAAAAGCTTGATATTGTGGAAATCAAAGAGCTAAGCCATAAGCCGCTAGACTATCTTTGATATATGTGAGTAGAGATATGGTAAAATATATTGGGGAACCAATAATATATTATTTTGGAAAAACAAGATATAGTTTGAAGTATACAACAATATATTGTCCTTGAAGTGCACTCACAAATAACCAAAGGGTTTGAAATTTGAAGAATACATGTTGATGTTTGTTTGAGTTGTTTTGAAACCAAGAAATGTGTATAACCAACCCAATAGGTATAGGAGATATTTCACAAATCTTCTTCTACAAGACTCACTAGTTTGGATCAACAAAAGCAATCACATTAACAATCGATAGAGGAATATAGGTACATCACTTCTTAGTAGGCTTACCTCATCCCTGAAGGAATGATGTAATATGAATCTATGGAGGTGTCAAATAGGCCATATCAAGGAAATGTACCATCTTGACACACCTAGATTTGTATAAGAGAATTAAATCTTAAGCTTATGCCTTGACTATAAACCAAATGTGGTAAGTAACTTCTCAAAATGATGTTATTCTGATGCACTACTTCAAAGGACGTTTCAAAAAGATTTGTTAGCCTTTAGACAAGGTTTTTAGTGATACTGTGAACATAGGGGGTATAGACCATACATAAGCTACTTAAATATTTAGCCATTCCTGCCCAACTCATTACGTTCAGATGAGGATTTGACACTATCATGCTACCATTCTCTTGATATACGCTACTTTATTTTGATTTCACAAAATTTATATAGCCTGCTAGTAAACGTGCGTTTAGGGTCACTTATGAGTTCTCCATTGCGAGATGTATCTCATATGTAGGCCCTTATATAATAAAGATAATAAAATTCTATTTCTCTTCACCCAAGATTGCACGAAGCACAAGGGGAGAGGATACGTAGAAAATACTTGGGGTGACTCAACAAAAAGTTTGTAAACTTAAAGTGTTTCTCTTCACCCAAGATCACACGAAGTGCAAGGGGAGAGGATACACACTAAAATTTCACACAAGCATGGTAAGCACAAAAATAAATGGTTCTTTTTAAATCCTCAAAGGCAATGATGACTTCATTTTAATAGCACCAAATTGAAGTATGAATTTGTGTTGTTCAATTTTAAACCAACATTGCAATGGTGAGGATGTTTGGGTTCAATTTTAGCCAACTTTGAAAAATCATAGCATTGTGAATTTTAAACCCAATTGAAAGCTAGTTGTCCTAAAGCATGAAATAAAGCAACAAGATGGGTTATATCATCCCATAAGTGTTTAAAAAAGAATTATACAATAAAAGATCAAACACTTCCATAACAAGTGTTAGTAAAAAAATCTTTGCTCCTTCCTTCAAGATTTTATTCTCCTCTCCAAATCTACAAAATTAGTTAGCCTTTTGCAAAAAAAATTAAAGTCAATAAATGATCAGAAAGTAAACCAGATTGAAAATTAAAAGCAGACGCAAAAATTTCACTCTCTATTTTACCTTGCAATAACACTGCTCTGTTAGATAGAAATAGCACTGCAAAATTTCAATATCACCATAATATTTCAATAGCGCCGCTCTGGCTTTAAGGTAATAGTGCTTCTTTGTTGAACCTACAAAAAAACTAGAATGGTCAATATTGCTGCAATATCAATAGCGCACCACTGTAAAGAAAAAAGCACTATAATAAAGCAATAGCACTGCAATATTTCAATAGCATTGTAATGTAGCAAAAGATTCGCTTTGGAAAATTTCAATAGCGTCGCTCTGCCTCAGAACTTGGAAATCATGGAAAAATCAAGAAAAAATTGTCAAATTTAGTTATTTCTTCCCTCCTTCTAATGCCAAGATGTGAGCATGATCATAACCTAAGCTAAACCTACTAGATCCATAGTAAATAAACCAAGATTTATCTAGTTAAGTCAAACTCCCAATGAAATACTTGAAAACATCAAATAAAGAAGACATTAAACATAAACAAACAAAATATGCTTAAAGGAAACTAATCTAATGACTCAAACATCATCCCATTGGGGGATTGGTGCTGCATTGATGTGGAATGTCAACCCTTTCCCAACCCCTTAGTTGAAACAATCTTTTAAACGGATTCCATTGATGAAGATTAATGAAAATGGATGAAATGTAAGCTAAAATGGATGTAAGATTTAGCTAAAAATGGATGCAAATGAATGAAAGTGGGTATGAAAATGTGCAACATAATTTTGCTAAAATGGAAGTGGATCCATTTCTCATATAAATGAGGAGTATTTATAGGAGAAATTATTGAATCGATGGTTAGGATTGATTTGATCAATCAATGGATGAGAAGCAATGAGAGGTGAAGGCATGGATCAAGAATTCTCATCAATGAATGAGAATGCAAGTTGAAAAGGATCAAGGATTTAATCAATGGTTATTACTGATTCAAAGAACCACACTTCCTAAAAATTAGGAAGTTGTTAGGAAGTTTGTTACAAGAATATTCTATTTTGGAGGAGTTCAAATGGATGAATATTCTAGGGGAATATTTGCTTGCAAGTGGGAGGGTGAGAGAAATTAGCCATTAAGATAATTAAAACAATGTTTGAATTGTGCAAGATGGATGAAATTAAGAGTTTCATTAAATAAGTAACTTTTATAATAAAAGGGGTTTTAATGACATTTAACTAAATAATAAAGATTATTTAATTAAATGAGAAGACATAAGCAATTTAATTAAATAATTCACATTATCCAACTAAATAGGATGAAAATTAGCATGAAAGGGGAAACATTAACCAAATAACATTGATTATTTGATTAATAGGAGAAATTGATGAATTTATTTAAATAATGAAGATTATTTAATTAAACGATCAAAAAGAGGTGATTCAAGATGAAAATGGTGTTAATAATCAAATTCAGATGTGCAATATCAGTCAGGACAATTTTAAGTGTCTACAATATCTATTTGATTGTGGTGAACTAACTAATACTTTGATATATGTTAACTATGCAAATAGATAAAAAAATATAAATACTTATAGATGGTCAAGTGGAAAAATTATTGGTGGTGTGATCTTAGAAATAATTGTATTGAGCTTTTAGAAAGGATTGGGGTGATGTTAGCCTCTTTCTATAGTTTTCATTTTTCGTAATTCTATCTCATGTGCCTATAGATTTGAGGAAGTTATTTGTATTCACATATTAATTGATATGAAACAATATGGTGTTGAGGAACACTTTTGGGGAATTTCTATGTAAGGGTTGAATTTTGGCACTTTCTTGCACCCTAGTCAACCCTTGTGTTTTTTTTATTTTTACAATTATTAAAGATGAAGAATGTAGAATTTTTTCTTTGAAATGTTGATGCAAGCTATGATGATCTCCTTACGCCTCTATATGTGATTCAATCTATTGAAATTCCTTATGTATCTCTCTTTGCATATATCTATAATGATTTATTCATAATGACCTAGAACATGTCTTTAAATATGATGAACTAGACCCCAATTTGAGTAACATCATGAGTAAGCCAATAGACAAGTATTTTTAAATTGGGTTAGATCAAAATTAGTATGAAGTGCATTCTAAACTAGGTAGAACCAATCACACTAACAATCTTGTCAAAGGATAGAATTGTGATAATAATTATATCTAGGAAGTGGAAATAGATAGGTGTATAAAATGTAAAAATCAATAAGAGTAAATAAGATGCCAAGAGATATTTATGTTCAAGAATGTCTCTTGCATCTTTTAGATAAATGTAGTTAAGACTAAAAAATACATAGATCTATTTTTTTCACTTAAGAATTAATTTATTTACTACATATTGGATTTTTTTTTCTTTACTTTATTTTACTATTTTACTATTTTATTTAAATTTTTTGACATCTATATTTATTTTACTAAAAAATTGTTTTATTTATTATATTTTTAATTTATTTTCACAAATACTTTTTCCCCTTCTCCTTGTTCTTACACATCTCATTGTAATAAATAATTTGAAAAACTAAAAACTAAAAAATATTCACTTTCTCTAATCTCTCAATGGAAAAATAAATAAATTTAAAAATATTATTATTATTTAAAAAGACATAAACTAATGTTGAAGCTAAAATTCTAAGTAACAAGTACTATTTTAAAAAAAATTCTACAATGAAAAACCTTATACTTTGAATAGTAATTAAATTTTAATGTCAAACTCCCTTTTGTTCATGCCGATGACGAGATTTACAAAACTTTCATTATTTTAAATTATAATATTAGTCAATTAGTAGGTAGAAAGAAAAATATTAAAAAAATATTTAAATATTTGGTAATGGTAGCATCAATGGAACCGGCCTCTTATTTATGTTATTTTTTAATTTCGATTTTTAGTTTGGATATTTTCTTGTATCATCTTTTATGTTTGTAGTTGTTTATGATTTAGTCTTATGATTCTTAATTTGAATTTTGAGTTAGTTTGGGTCATTTTATTGTATCTTTTATGTTTGTAGTTGTTTATGATTTAGTCTTACTTTGGTATATTTGGTTAAAGGGAAATCCTCGAACCACTAGAGTCTCATTACGTAGGTTTGGTAGAAGATAATAGATTCAATCAAAGAAACAATTGTTGTCTATTGTTCTTTCAAGGGGTCTTTATCTTCTTCTAGTTCTCCTCTTTCAAGTCATCTAGAGCTTTTAGCTCTCCAATTTCTATCTAGCTCTAGGTTAAAGTCTTCTAAGAAGGTGAATATGATTGGTAAGTGTTGCCTTTTTTTATCTAGTTTTTTGAAAATTAATATTGATGGTTCTTCTAGAGGTAATCTAGGTGCGGTAAGGACTAAAGGGATTGACCATTCTAGTGATGGGATAGTTCTTTTTGTTTTTTCTTATGCTATGGGTATTGACACTAATAGCACGATAGAGTCCCCAATTATTTAGATGGCACTTGAGAAAACTTATGAATTGAGTTAGAAGAAGGCTATTTGTAAATTTGATTCCTTGATCTTGATTTCTCTTTTCAAGAAACAAAGATTTTGGGGATCTCTTAGAAAGCTAGCTTCTTTTGTTGATATACCTTAAAAATAGAATGTTGTAATAGATTGCGTTAATAAATAGACTTCAGAGGACAATCATAACTAGCATGTTTCTGAGTTGGGGTCTGTGTTTGATAAATCATAGCTTCTCCAGCTTATTCACGATGAAGAATAAAAAGTTTCAATCCTTCGATGAATATGGCAGTCATTTAATTTATTCTGATTTATATTGAGAATAGGATAATGACAAACCTCCTTCAAGGTTTTTCCTCTTCTTTAGAAATGGTTCTTTCCATTTAAAAATAATGGCAATCTCAATGGTGTAAACTGTAATTTTCTTCTGTTGTTTTAAATCTCTTTTTTCTTCAACCCAAAAAAAACTATTACTATGTGATAAGAAAACAAAAAAATGGTCTTTACATTAAAAAAAAAAAGTCAATCTTAACAAAGAAGAAAGAGAATTATAGTATAGATCCCAGCTGGTTGAGGTCACTCTTTTAAACTTCCATTAATGGATCGAACATGATTACTGAACCAGAGTGACATAAAAGTATAAGAATCAAGCAACACCACAAGCCCACCAATAACCAGAGTGTCCAGGAAAGAGAATAAGATCTAGCAAAGTACTGTAACTATATTTAAATGTATCCATTTACATCAAATTGCCTTTGGCAACTCCAATATCTCATTCGAAGCACATAAAAAGATTTTTATGTATATGTCACTCCATTTGAACAAAGTTGTTTTTACTGTTCCATGGTGGAGGGGATATACAAGCGTGGCCATGAGAGAGATTAGTTTCAGGTGGCAATGATTGAAGAGGTTCTATAATCCAGCTGTCATGTGTTACATTCTGATTTCCTAATCTACCAGGCCCTATGTAGTGTTGGGTATTCAAGTAGTTTGCATTTCGTGCAAACAAATCATTGCCTTCAACATTTGCAGTAACCAATCTATTTGAATCGGTTCCCATGGGAATTGTCTGAATTTTTTTTGTGGCGAAGAGATTAGATGAATTAGCAAAAACAACAGATGAATTGGATAACACCAAGCCATTGGTTGCCAAAACATCTGAAATGTTGGTATAGATTCCAGGAATTGTACCTATGTTATTGGCCTCATTAATGGTTGCAGGTCCCAAGCCCATTACAATTTGAGGGACAGCCTGGTTAGATGATGTCAACATGGATTGCCCAAGATGAGAATGAGAATTACTGATAACAGCCTGCATATCATCTGCAGGTTTATAACAGAACCCACTGTGTGATTGTGATGTTGACACCAATGGATTTCTTTGTTGCTGCTCATGAGCATTTTTGGATTGAGCAGCATCATTAATATAGCTTGCTTCAGCTCTTGGTGAATCCATTCTTTTGTCCTCCTCAATTCTGGGTGCATTCACATTGCCATCAACATGATTTAATCCTGTCTCCTTGATATAATTTACAAGTTCTCCAATAGGTAGTGAACAGCTTTTAATTCTTGCAACGTTATATAATCTTTTGTCAAAATTTGTAACCGAATCAATGCCTCTAAATTTGATTGTAGCAATGTCATATGTCAAAGCTGCTTCTTCCTCAGTTGCTGCCAAATTGAAAGAGCCAACGAGTTCACCACAACTGTTAGCTGGTTTACTTAATGGATAAATCTCTTTTTTAAACAAAATATATAGTAGATTTGTTCATGTTCGGTGTACTCACTGTATGTTCCTAGATATATATCTTTGTTTCCATTAATTCTTCCAATTCTAGCCTGCCACTTTCCTTTTTGATGGTGTCTACGATATGTTACAAATTTTAACATTAGAGTACAGCTTTTCCTATTGATATTTATTGAATAGTCATTTCTATAGTCAGACCAAGATCTCAAAATTCTAAATAAAGCTATCAATTTAAATACAGACCTTGTTACTCCACGGTACATTGATGCGCCTCTAGTAAAGCCACTACTCCTCCTGCATCGATAGAAGATTATACATTAACACCATACATGAAAGTAGTCCAATAGAATATCTTACTCAAACTAAATCTAAAACACTGTCGTAGACCTTATGCGAACCCAACTGTGAATGATTTTTTTGATGGGTCATTTGATATGAATAAATTCAAGCTAGGGCAACTTTTCATGTATTTAAACTTTTAAGCTTTCTATACCAATGTACCCTTTCTCATTCTAATAGAAATGTATGTATGTACTGTCTGGTTCCAGAAACACTACCACAATTTTAATCTAAAAGACTTCAATGGAAATAATTTTGATACCTTTTGAGATAATTAATATAGTCTATGGTGGTCATCTGTTTCATGACTTCAAGCTCTTCTTTGTATTCAGTTATCTACATAAAACATGTCATTTTAACAGTATTATGCAAAGGTAGATGGTCGGCGTGTAAATTACAATAATAAATAGTGTTATATGCAATAGCCAATGTAAAATTCTTACAGGAAAATTTGTTGTGCTTTTGTTACCCCAATACTTGAGAGCAGCCTTATCATAAGCTCTTGCTGCTTTCAATTCAGTGTCATAGCCACCTACAAGTACATCAATTCAATCTAGTTCAGCTGACAGCTAAATGTAAAATGCCAGAGACTAGAATATCAAATCAGTATTTAAATGCAATTCTTAATTACAACTTCAATATATCTACAAAATGATATGCTTACCCAAATATACTGTTGAAGATTTGAACGGATGTTCAGATTTGAAGGATGACAAGGTCACACACAAATTGTTTAGCATTAGAATCTCGATAAAGACATCTTAGATCTATAAACAGCAAAGATAAGGAACTGCCCCAGACCAAAAAACTGATGAAAAACGCTAAAATTACTCTAAATAGAAACATTAGGGTTCCACAGTCTAGTATATCTGTAATTATCTGTAATTAGGGTTCGGGTTCCATAGTCTAATATAATTAGGGTTCTACAGTGTATTATAATTATATTTATAAATTTCTGAAAACAATCAACACTTCAAGTTAAACTTAGAATAGTGATACATGGACGATCTTTCTAATGGTAATCTAAATTATTTTAACATACCTTGCCTTCCTTTTCGTTTGTGACCTGCTCTAATGAAGCTGTTGTCCCACAAATGAGCTTCATATCTGCCTGTCCATTTATGTCTGCAACACAAAAAGTTCAAGATATTATTTTTTTTTATGTATAGTTTTTTTTTATTTTAGAAAACCAAATAAATAGTAAGAATGATTTTTCCACAGTTCATAAGATTTAGATGAAATTTTTTGGATTCAACTGTGTCTGTTTATTTATATGGATATTTCGAATCACACTCAGTGATTCATCATGAGGAATGATTGTTTCCTCTTTCTGATGATGAATCACTGAAAGTGATTCAAAATATCATCAAAAATAAACAGACACAATTGAATCCAGAAAATTTCATCTAAACCAGATAAATATCTATATATGTATCATACCTAGTGACTCCCCGGTATTTTGAAGTTCTCATTGAAGTTCTTTTCAACATAGCATTTCCCGCTTTTGGTTTCTCTGGCCCCATTGCTTGGTCCAGACAAACTTCATTACTACCCAGTGAAACAGGAGTTGGAACCAAAGCAAAAGCATTTTGTGTAGTAGTAATGGTTGAAGGTGTACTTGGCTGAGCATTTCCATTCACAGGCAAAGCCAAACCACAATTAGCATTAGTTACATTGCAACTTTCAGTAGTTGCAGAAGTACTAGAAAAGGTCCCCCTAAGGGAAGCTTTGCTTGAAGTTTGGTTGCTCAGCATTGTCTCCATCTCAGACTGCTCAAATATACTGTGCATGGAGTTCTGAAAGCTGGAGTTAGAAAATAAGTTGCAAATTTCTTCATTATCATTATAAGCAAACTGCATTGCATTGGTGGGTCTTGAAGGTGCAGCTACATCAACACTATCTAAAACAATGGTATCTGATGCAAACTGGCCTTCTATTAATTCTGTCAATAGATCTTCTTCTGGGATGGGAGCTTTTTCATTATACTGTTTGGTATTGGTGAGTGTTCCGGCGTTCACCACCTCTGGTTGCCTACTCAGGTTACTTTCCTGCCATCCTGCAAAAAATTAAAACAGTTATGATCTATAGATTGCCATGAAAGATAGTTTTTCTTATGAACCAGCCTTATAAAAATCGCGGCCTTTTTTAATGTCACCTTAACCATGTTCCATTTGATATTTCACAAGTTTTTTATTTTCTATTTTTAAAAATTATTAATTTAAATAGGATAGTAATTTACATCACTACTTTTAAAGAGGCTTAGTTTTTATTATTCATATGAATTTAAAAACATAATTTAATTATTCATATTTAATTTAATTTTCAATTAAATTTTAAATAAAATTGTCTACATATGTTCCTATTTAATTTTTAATTATCTATTTAAGTATACTATTTGTATAATCTTTTATATAAATTTATTTTTTACGAGAGAAACTTTACATATTAGTAAATATATTTAAAATTTCAAAATCTAATCTTTACATCCTACATTAATGGACCAAGTTTCAAGGTAATTTTAATTATCAATTTAAAAGATAAAAATAAAAATTAAAGACCATTTAAAATAACCCCAAATCAAAATCTCGTAACCTCACTAATCTATTACACAATAATTAAATAAATTACAAATCAAATACAACACATTTCTTCATAAATGTATATTCATAGATACAAATAATCCATGCACTAAAGAGATAAGGGTCCTTTAAAATTGCACTTCCATACTAAAATCAAATTCATTTGCATATATAATTAAGAAAACAATTATCAATATTTATAGTTATATACTATAATTATATTATGATCTAAAATCTATATCCAAGATTATGTAAATATGACTTAATCTTAATCAATATACCCCAATAGCCTCAATCACATTCAATTAAAATTATCCACAACCTTAATCCCAAAAAAACTTTAATATCAAATTCCCTCATACTATAATCACTAAAAACCCTTGTCTTCCAATATAATATCACATAATTTATCAATTCTATAAACATTATGACTGATATATTCATTATTAAACTATATTGATTCAACCCTAATAACCAAAATTCTAAATCTAATCCCACACCACTATAATCCTATCTAAATCTTATTGATTTGTACTAGCAAGACAAAATAAAAACATAATAATTGGTAAAACTCATACTCAAAATTTCAAACCTAATCCCACACCACTATAATCTCATCTGAACTTTATAGATCTGTACTAGGAAGAGAAAAGATTAAGCATAACACCATTATTATTAGCAGGTGAGAATAAGAACATAAAATGATGTAGCAACTCATACCTCTATTGTTGCTGCAATCACCACTATTTTGAAGGAAGTAATATAAGTGCTCCTCTAAAGAATCATCTGACAAAAGGGTATGAAAATGCTCCATTTCACCCTCTTAGTTTGTGATGTCTCCACTAAATAAAGTAAAATCCTTTATAATAATCCAGGATTCCAAATAATCTAATTTGAAATGAAGGTAATAAAACTCTCACTCGTATATGTATCCACACTAACCAAGCCGAGTTATTATAAAGGGACAATAATGAGCCATCATTTGAAACGAAATAGTTTAAATTTTGGCGGGGTGATATTGAATTTGGCTACGATGACGAGATGGAACTCTAATCTACACTTTTTTTTGGCTAACCTAAATTATAGGACTTGTGTGAATATAGTTAACGTTATGTTTTATATTTGTTTATTATTAATTATTTAAAAAAAAAAAATGTTGGGCCTTTTAATAATCGGACATATTTTTATTAAATATTATTTTATTATCATTAAATTAAAAATTTAATTATATAATTTTGAAGTATATTTATAATTTAAAGTTTGTATTACAATTTATTTTTGCTTTATAATAATTAAATGTAATTATTTAATTTTAAGATTTATTTGCATATATTTTTATATTTATTGGTTTTTATGTCTAAAGCAATTGATAAATGGGATACTTTATATTTTGTTTTGGTCCCCATCTTTACTTTGTAAGCTTTTATGCTATATATGTATTCCCATAACTTTTATATTATCAATAATATTACAAGCTTTTGTCTTCTATCTTAAAAAATAAACATGTTTAAAGGAGAAGAGATATATTTTTAGGTTTGGGCGGCGGGCCCATTTATCAGTATTATAATTTCATTTAATACTATTTTATTAAAAAGATATCTAATTAATGTTTTTAATATTTAAATGGTGGTCATTTTAATAATAGTTCTATTTATTGTTTAATTTATTTTTATTGAAAGTTCATTATTTCTTTATTTGTTACAAAAGGGATAAAACTATATTAATTAAGAAGTCAAAAAATATTAGATAAGGATTTCTAAACAACATCTACCACTAAAGTTAAAAGAAGGAAAATCCAAAGAGGTTTACCATTGAACCCCTACCACCGAGACCTAAAGGGAAACATAAAACCAAGAAACTAAAAAATATTAAATAAATAGTATCAATGATCAACCCATATCACATGAAGATTGATTAGGGGACAAGGACTCCTAATCTAAAAAATCCCATCTACAATTAGCTTTAGAAGACCGTTTGGAAAGACAATCTACAACAATATTTCATTCATGAGGAATATGAACACAAGAGATATAGTCAAAGTTTTGAGAAATATAGAGAATTCACTTCAGAAGAGATTTCAACCACTAAGAAGAGTAATCAAAACCCCCTTAGTTCAAAAGAGAAACCAAAATAATGGAATCCATCTCATAAATAAAAAATTTTCCAACCCAGATCACAAGCTTTATCCTAAGCCACAAGGATACCACATGCCTCCATCTAATTCTTAGTACCAAATCTCATAGTAGAATAAAAAGAAGTTGCAACACCACCAATCCTAAATTCACTAGGATTAACCTGGGAAGAATTATCATTTTTTATTTTGAAAAAAACCAAAGGGTAGAAGATTATTTACCAAATCTATTAACCTTATGATAATATTTGAACTAAGAACTAGAAGGAAGTACTCCAATTAGGTGAATTGAATCTAATTTCTTTTTTAAAAATAGAGGGAATAAGTTGATAAAAATAACACTTATTAGATAAATTTTATTTTAATGAATTTTTAAAATATTTATGCTCAATAATAACTTGATATCCTTAGAATATTTGACTGTTCCACTCCAACCAAATTCTCCATAGGATCAAGACAAGATAATATCCTATATGGTGCAGGGGCACCATAGTCATGTTAGACTTAGGAATGCATTTAGGTGTTTAGTCTATAAATTCGAGTGTTTTATCATCAAATCAATGTAACAAGGTCGACATAAGACCATTTTGGCATGATTGATGTCATATAGGGCCAGTTTTAGGTGTTAGTTAAAAAGTTGGCGAAAGTTGCAAAAGTTTCTTTTGCAACTTGGCATTTTTGCATGTTTGTGGGCGCTGAACGATCACTTGTGTAATCTTGTTTTGTAACTGATGTTTTCAATTTTATGTGTTTTTTTGATTCTCACAAACTTCAAGGAATGAGTATTGTAATTTTTGGTGAAGGAAAAGTGTGAAAGAAGCTCTATTTTTTCATTTTTTATGTAATTTTCTAAGTTTGCAAGCTCTGTACGGCCCCATACAGTATTTTCATGAGTTGAAACTTATGTGCAAGGCATCTACAGAGTTTTAGCTTTCTTTTGAGCTTAGTGTGGTGAAATTTTATCAAGAATAGAGCTTGTTTGAAGTATTTCTTCTCAGACCACTTGGAAACCCTCACTTTCAAGGGTTTGAGACTGAATATGTAGTTTTCTAACCATTCCACCATTGTAAATTAGTCAAACTCGGTGGAATAGTATTTTTAGGAGTGTTTTTAATGTTTCTTTTATTTTCAGAGTAGGGGATGGAGCTTAGTGTAGGTTTTGACAAAGCCCTAGCCTAACATCCTCATGTGTTAGGCTAGGTAGAGTAGCAAAAGAGTGGAACAATAAATAAAAGGAGTGATTTATTGCTAGAACTTGGTATTTATGACCCTATGTGACTGGTTTGTGATGTTGATGAAGTGTTTAGGTGATTGGGAGAAGGATTCCTAGCACTTGCTTTGTAAAGGGACCTAATTTGGCCTTGTTCTCATTGGTAACCATAATTCTTGTTATCTTTAACCTTTATATGAAACACAAATGGACTAATAGTTAAACACAAAAATTATTTGCTGTTATAGAAACAACACATTATTGTTTAAATACAACTTATATTTAATTTTAAATGATCCTAATTTTTTTGAAAATCCCTCACATTTCATGGGAAAATATAAGGTATTTATTGTGCTTACCTTTTATATTTGTGATAGGAAAAACTATTAATATGAAGTACTCCAATCCATACACATTAGGGGAGAAGACCCAGTTACTGCCCCCCATTGAATAACCGCCACCTCCATGCTCACTTAATCCCCCCAAATTTTTTTCACTTTGATCCATTAAAAAACTTTATTTGATTGAATAAATAATTACAAAAACACCAATGGCTTCCCATTAAGTGTTAAAGTGAATGTTTTTGAGTGGATTTAAGGCATAAAACAGTTATAATTGATTGAAATTATAACGGGCAGATACTGGGACATTAGGTGGTGACAACCAGACGACACCTCTAAAAGGTGTCTTTTTGACCTCCGCGTGCATATCCAACGCTCCCACACTCTACCGAATTGCCCAGAAGTCAAAACCTTAGTTATAAGCACTTAACTCGTGAGTGAAAAAAACCCATAAATTTTTTTTTCGATTCGACGTACGGTTTGAATTCTATGGTTGCATGAAGTTAGCCCTGGCGGATATTGGGTCTTCTCCCCTACCACCAATATTTGTACACATAAGAATATTATTTTTCACTATTACAACAATACTTGTTTAAATGAGCACATTATTTTATAAATGCCATACTTATAGTTGATAGTTATGATATTTATATGAAACAAAAAAGTATTTATTTAAATTTTTAATAATGTATTTATTCTTTTTTATATAACATTCATAGGTTCTCATGTGTTCGATTATGGATCCATTTAGACCAACTTTCAGTTATTTTTTGATTTATGTGGGGATTAATTATTGACAAAATATAATATAATTATGCTGCAAAACTATATCTTATAACCACAAGTAATATACCAAAAATTGGACCCTACCCAGCTATTGACCTCTCCCCTATCACCTATGGACTTGTCACTCTTGATGCTACATGTGATGGTGGTGTACAAATTGATTTTAGAATGCACAAGACTCATACCATAGGTGCTGAATTTTTTATATCTTAGAGAAATTTGAAGTTAATTTATACTAGAGGTGTAAATATACATTATATTGAAATGAAAATTGAAATTATTATTTTTATTTTTCAAAAATATATTAGTTAAAAAATATATAAGGATTTTCAAATAGTAATATTTATTGTAAAAGTTTAAAGAGTAAAAATTTAAGGAGGTTTACCACAAACCCTCCACATAATCATGAATCCTCTACACAATCATGAATCCAATAGAACATAACATATTGATAAAAAAAATGAATAGATGGATCAAAACAAATCATTCTTAATGTGTTGAAGAAACTATAAAGATTGAGCATGAGACACATATGCCCAATAATTGACATCCCAAGTGTGATTAACATTAAATGCCAATTCGACCAAACTGCCTACAACACATTCAATTATGTAGGGATATGAATAAAGGATATGGATTCAATTTTTTGTGAAAGGTGAAAAAATTCTTCAGCATAAGAAGCCAACCTCTAAGAAGATTCATGGAATCTTCCTTTATTTAGTTCATGTAGGTCGATATCATAGAGTCCATCTCATAAATTATATTGTTCTAACCTAGCTCACAAGTCTTCTTAAAGAGCCACAAGGAGTGCCCAAGTATCCATATAATTAAACTAGTGCTTATCCTCATAGTAGTAGAAAAAAGAAGTGGACCAAACCAACACTATCTTTTCCTACTCCACCTATCCCTATAAGACCCAAGTTTCCACGAGAAGAACCATTAGTGTTATTTTAAAAAAATCCTAAAGGGGGAGGAGAGTAATAACATGGTTTATTCACCTTATTAAAATATTTCAACCTAAATATAAAATGAACATATCAAATGAAATGACCTAAAAGGTAGAAAATTAAACCTTGGTGAATGGGGAGATTTTTACTTTTACCCTAGATATTCTTAATGGACTATTCAAGAGAAGAGAAAACCAAGAAAGAAATATTCATCTTGACATTATAGAGAAAATAGTTTAACATGGGAAAGAGAAGAGCATGAAAATGATGAAAATGATCCTCTAACATTGCATACCTCATAAGCACCTCGAAAATTTTACTCCACACCTCGGGGAGGTCGGCCAAGTGTTGAACCAATTTTTCAATCTATTAAATTTTTTCCATCCTTTAGAAACCTCTCCATCTCTTTCTGGTAGTTCCCGTTAGACTTTCAAGGGATGCAAGCACTATCCAACAAAATCACCATGACCTCAACAATCAACTCAGCGTTCACAAGAAAGGAGCACCCACCAATGGTGATGGTGCCCCCATTCTAGTAGTTGGAGAACTCAATAGAAAACTTGGGGCCATGCCCCTTCATACCCTCCACATACGAGGCCAATTTACCTCATTGGATAATAGTCCAAACCTCCCTATCTTGCTTCCACACCTCACAGGAGGTAGGTTCATCCTGGACTATAATACAATAAGTTAATAAAGAGTATCTAAAATGTTTCTAAATAAAAAATAGATGGCATGAAGATAAATAAAGAAGTGAAATAATTGTATTGGTATAATATATAAAAATAATTGAGTAATATGTGATAGATCTTGGACAACTATAGGCGATGAGGGTTTTCACAATTTAACCATGGCCTACATATCCTCATAGGCCTTTGACCCTTTACTTTACTTGGCCATGCATGTCTTCTTCTTTCCATCTTTACTATAGGTTTTGGGATTTTTATTCCTTCTTTTCTATTTTTATTTTTCCATTCATATTATAGCCCGGGGTCTATTCAATTTGGTTGGTTGCATGGCACCAATTAGGGGTCCTAGAGATGCCTTGTTGAAAATTCTAAGGAAGTTATTCATTCTGATGATGTCACATCCTCAATTTCATGTTCCATAGTATAAAATAATTTATGTGTTTGAACCCTCTTGAATATGTGTGATTGCCAACTACATGTTTGATATATGCTTAATGTGATTAATTATATTTGGATCATAACCACAATTAATGGTATTTAAATGGATAGATTATATTTGAGTTTTATAGTACTAAGAGATATTAATGTTTGTTAGAAGTTAAATAAATTATAGATTTTATAAAGACTATCATTATTGATATGTGAGTGTGACAAGATCAGAATCAACACTCTCATTAGGAGGGAGTATCATTAGGAAGAATTATCTAGAAAACTATTGGTGAATTGCATAAAAATGTTTCACACACAAACATGCAGTTTTATATACATGGAATTTGATTTATATACAAATATATTGCTTTAATAATATCCATCTATTAAATAGGAGTTAATTAAATAAAAAAATATTTTATTTAAAAATATGATTTGAATCACTTCTCCACTTGCCCTTTGACTCAGTCAATTACTTTATAAGGGCTCTTTATTTTATTGTTAATCACATACCTTATGCATTGTTTGCACAATTGATGTTATTTGAACACTAAAATGTTAGCCACAAGGTAATTATTAGCTACAACAAGTGCTTAAGATAGGTCAATTTTTCTGTCATAGTTAAAAATTTGTAAAAGAGGAGTCATTTTTTTCTTTTGCAATGAATTTGGCAAAGGGGGCTTTTTTCGTTTTGCAATAACTTGCAAATGGAAGAGGGGCAATTTTAATGGAGGTTTTACCATTTCAAGTTTTTTTATTTTTCTTGAGGTTTGAAAGGCATTATTGATCTATGTTTTCATTATTCACTTCGTGACATAAATGACATAAAATTGTAAGAACTCAAAAAAAGAAAACAAGTTTGTAAACACACTCATATAAAGGTCCATAAAACTGAATATGTGTTCCTTAGGGAATTTGGGAAATTTGTACCTACATTAAATTATAAAGTGTAATGGGGGGTTGCATGTAGAATTCTTCATTTTCCATCACAACAATGGATCCTTGTGATTCTTGCCTCATATGTGTGTGCCTTGATGCACACCCTTTTTTCAATTTCTTGTACACCCAAATTCAGTTGGTTTTCTTATTCTCTTAGCATTAAGGGGGGATTATCACAATGATCTGTTATGCTAATGCTTCTTTCAATGACACAAGTGGAGGAATCTTATTTTTAGGAGGTCTTGTGAACCTTTTTTCTTGATCTCTCGTATGAGGGATTATTTCAATGGATGATATTTTCTAATATTCTAGTAGTCCTAATTATAGTACTATCTATATTTTAAACTATATAGAGTTTAATTGACTTTGGCTAGATGGTTGAGTAGTGTTCATGTGTTCACTCATGCAGTGTTTTGTATATCTTATCTTGATCTACATTTCTTCGAGATTCATTGATTCCATCAAATACTAGTTCATCTTCAGTAGAGTTTATGTAACTTCTACATGATTCAAGAGTTCTTTATCTTGATGTTCCTATCACTATGGGATATCTTTTTTAAAAGGTCTTAAATCCTTCTAATTATCTTTTTTTGAGAGGAGTTTTGTTCCCATTAGGGTTTCTCCCTTTTCTCCATTTATGAGAGAGTGCATTATAGATGGGTACCTAATATGGCCTCATAGCCAAGACCCATTTCTATCTATTTTCACTTTTGTGATCTCCCCAAGTATCACTTAGCGGGGTGTTAGAGTGAATAATTTATCTATTCACTATACTGAAGTGTACTTAGGTTGATGAGGTTAGGCAACATCTTGTCTAACTGAATGTGAAACCTTTTAGACCTCTAGAGGTTACCAAGTTATTTGGTAAACCTCATGTGCTACCTTTTTGAGGTTGGAATAATTTCTATCTCACCTCAAAGGTCACTCAACACTTGGAATCAAGTTTTATGACTTGGTCAAATACGTTGTTGGTTTGCACATTCCAAGTGATCCTAAGGTTGACACCTATAAGACACTTGTCTTCTCATTTGTGCCATATCATGGGGAACTTGTCGATCGACATGACAGGTGGATTGCCTCGTCCTTGTCTATATATGCAGGGTCACATTGTACATTCAATTTAACTCTAATGTGAATTAGGTTGATCATTGTGTGCAAGTATTTTTGTGGAAGCACAATTTTTTTTTGGTTAGATCTTGGAGGGAAATCCTAATAGAAATGACTTCCCATCCACGTTGAAACTCTTTGTTGCACTAGTGTCACCATGCAAAAAAATTCCAAGGAATGGAAGCCATTCCACCTCAATTCCCTCCTCGCACACACTCTAGATAACCCACGACCTCAAGACACCGACTTCATGCCTTGTTGTAGCCAAGGTTTCCTCCAGCCCTCCAAGATTATACTTTCTAAATAATTTTTAAGCTAGTTCCTGAACCATTTCCTTTTGCTCTCCTAAATCCAATATGTAGCTAATAAAGATGCAATTTACACTCTTATCAAATTTATTTACTCTAATCCTAAATTAGGTATGCGAGAAAATTATTCCCATCATTGTTAATATTTGAAATCAGCTCTTTTCATCCAACATTGATTAAGAAGTTGATGATGAGTAGCAATTACTATTTTTATTCATACAAAATATATGAATGACATGTAGTTGCATGAGTCACACTTTCTAATTTTGGAAAGTTATATTCAAAGAGGATTCAACGTTTGAGATGTATTATGGTTGTGAAAGTCATTTTTTTGTTTGATGATTTACATTTTGTTGTAACAATGAATTCTTCCTAAAATAATAAAAATGAGAGATCTTTGCCTATGATTTTTCTTTGTGCATTACCATGTTTTCCATGTAAATCTTTGTGTTATGTGTTTACTAATTTTCTTTGTTTAATTCTTCATTTCCATTTTTCTCAAAAAAAGAAATACTAAAGGATGGGATACTATTAGTTAAGAATAAATCCTTAGGACAAGCATCAATATCAAGGTTTTTTCAAAGCGTATCCATACTTAGGCCAAAGGATTTGAAATTTTGAAAAGACTTGTTGATGTTTGTTTGCAATTATTTTGGAACCAAGCAAGTGTTAAACTAAATCTCAATCATTTACAATCCTAGATAGAGTGGATACGTATTTCTTAGTAGGCTTACCAACCATTGGAAGAGATGATTAATCTGATAAGATGAAATGGACAAATAGGCTATGTCAAGGAAATGTAACATCTTGGCATGCCAAGCAAAGGAGTCCCTTCCCCATTTGGTTTATTGCCTCAATCAAAAACCGAACATGATAAGTAGCTTCTTAGAGCGGTGTTACTCCAATGCACTACTCTAAAATATGTTTTGGAAAATTGGACTTGGTTATCCTTTATGAATAGGGATTTTAATGACCATATTCGGGATAAAATGGTGCCATACACGCGGTGATTCACTCAATTAAGAGGCCTCCCAGCCCTTAAAACATCTAAGGGTTTTAACGCATCTCAAGGATACTAAGGGAGATATTCATCGGTATGGGACAACCACAAGAAACTTGGTATTTGAATTCAGCCACAACTAAATTATCTATATAGCAAACCAAAATTAAAGTACCGCGTTGGGTTGTTCCCTCTCACAAGTTGGGAGGTAGGCCCTTCTAAAGGTAACACACATGTTTGAAGCGTAAAACTCTTTTCGTCACCAGAGATTGCCAAAAGGTGTGTGGGGAGAGGATAAGCGATTCAAGAAGAAAATGTATACTTATGTGTTTCTCTTCACCCAAGACCGCATGAAGCGCAAGGGGATTGGATATGCACGACAAGGATACTCAAGAAATTTAGACACATTCATTTCAATCCATCATAGCAAAATGAGTTCATTTTAAACACCAATTTGAAGTGTGAAAGTTGTGTTGTTAAATTTTATACCAACAAGTAAAATGATGTGAGGGTTCAGTTTTAACCAATTTGAACGTTTGTTTTAAAGCCCAAAAGAAATCTAGTCTGGTCCTAAAACATGAAATAAAGCATCATAAATGGGTTATAATTTCCCCATAAGTGTCGAAACACTTGTTATAATTATAATATTTAAACAATGATATGCTCCTTCACTTCGAATATTATCGTTGAAACAGACAAAACTAGTTAGCCTAAAAAGACAAACCAAAAGTCAATGAGATGTTGAAAATCAAATAAAATCAAAATTTTAAAGCACATGCTAAAATTTAGTCACTGTTTTGGCTTACCAATAAAAAGTGTTGTTGTTTATGATAGCATTGTCATAATTGAAATGAGCATCACTATGGTGAAAATATTGTCGCTATGGTGAAAATAGCGTCACTCTGCAGTAAAATAGAGATGATGATAGCGTCGCTATTTGGGAGTTTTGGTGTTTTCAAATCTTCTATACTTCTAAAAAGTATTACCGTCGTGATTTTTTTTAATAGGTGTTAGTGATTTAATTATGTGGCATTGTATTTGCAGGAAAGATCATCGTTGTATGATGATACCTGAAAAAGGTGTCACTGTAATCTCTAAGAGCATCACTGTATCTACAAAACCAGAAAAAATAGAATTCGAGAGAAAAATTTGTTAAATTTGATCAGTACTACCCTCTTTCTAGCACCAAAATGTGACCAATGGATTAGTATGGGCTGAATACACTTGATCCATGAGAATTTGAAGTATATTCAAGCCACTAAACATCAGTCCAATAAGATCATTCAATACAAAGACTAAACTAAGAATCCACTAAAACTAACATTTTAAATCATGAAAGCTTCAAAGACACCTATTCTAATCGATTGAAACTTATCCTATTGGAGTAGTGATGTTGCATTGATGTGGAATGGTCTCTTTCCCAATCCTATGGATAAATGAGCCTGTTTTGATCGATTTTATTGAAGAGAAGCAACAAAATTGATGATAGTTGTGTATGAAAACATGATTTAAATCTATTCTAACATGATACAAGCTATTTTAGCATGATGTAGGCTAAGATGATCGATATGGGTGTATGCAAAGCTAATATAAATGGAGTTCAAGCTAAAATATTGAAACCCTAATTATGAAATATGCTTAAACGTATGCACCTATGTTACCATGGAAGCAATTAATGGAAGCTAAGCTAATGATGTAAGTAAATTAAGCTAAAAATATGCTAAATAAGTGCTAAATATGAGTGCAAGTGAAAGTGATTTTAATAGCATAAGTTTTCTCTTAATAGATGGATCCATTTGTCTCCAAATAGTGACTTATTTATAGGAGAGCAAATGAGAAATGAAGGGTTAAGATTAAAAAGTGTAATCAATGGTCAAAAATGGAGGAGAGATGAAACATGGATCATGGATTCTCATCAATGGATGAGAATCAATGATCACATGGATCAAGGAAAGAATCAAGGGTTCATATTCTTCCAAACAAACACACATTGAAACTTGCACAAGAAGTCTTGTAAGTTAACTTGTACACGAAGTCTTGTAAGTTTGTTATAAGGAAGAATATTCTTTTTTTCAAATGAGTGAAGAAAGAGAATATTCTTTGGAATATTCTCATGGGTGAGGAAAAATAGATATTTAATTAATTAAAACCAAATTAAAATGTGTAAAGGAATATTCCATGGGAATATTCCCTTTTTGGAGGAATGTGCAAAGGAGGAATATTCCCTTAGAATATTCCCGCACAAGTGGGAGGATTAGATTTAATTAGTAATTTGATAATTAAAACAATGTTTCAATTATGCATGAAAGGTGGAAAATTATTTTTCTTCTTCAAGGGTTTGGGAACTAGAATGACAATCTTCACTAACTTTCATTCAAGAACAATCCCTTGAGATCTCAATGTAAAGGAGAAAGAGATCTTGCAAGAGGGTTTCTCTAGGGGTTGAATGTAAACTAATAAGCGGCTCACCACCAAGTAAGAACTTGGAAAGAGAAATGAAATGTAAGATGCAACACTAAATACTAATTCAATGCAATGACCTAGAAAAGTAAATGAAATAGAACAAAAAATCAGTAAGATGAATGGTGTGCACTTGGAAATCTAGAAATGACTAGAAGGAACTCTCAAACACTGGAAAAAATTGACTTTAATGTTGACTGGGACTAATTCACCAAGCTGGGTGAATCGATCCAAAATCTGGTTTTTTTATGTAGGAATAGGAATCTACCAAATGGGTATCTGAATCTGCAAAAATATGGTTTTTGACCAAAATTGGGACTCATTCACCAGAAGTGGTGAATCATTCTGGTTAGGGTTTTCTGAAGCTTCAAAGTCTGGCGCTACTCTTCTCTATCTTCTTTGTCCTTCTTGATTGATTTTTGGAAATTTGAAACCTTGATTCGCAACCTGTAGGTGTTCTCTAGTGTTCTTCAAGGCTTAAAGACAACTTTGAATGATTTGACAAATTTTCTCCAATCTTGCTCCTTAGGAAATCTACAACCTAGGCGAACCCACAAAAGTGGTTTACAATTCAAGTGAGGAAGGAAAACTTCCAAAAAATGACCGCAAACAAAAAAAATTCATTTTGGGGGGTTCAAACGAACTCTAGATTCGAGCGAACCCATTAAATGTGGGAACCCACCCTTTCCCATTATGGAAAGGGGGTTCGCTCGAACCCCTTAGGTTTGAGCGAACCCCCCTTTTCCCACCTTCCCACCCTCCGACACAAAAAAAACTCCAGATTTTTTCCCTTCGAAGCTCGGGTTGAGGATGAAAATGGAGGAGATTACACATACCCAACTGGAAGATGGTAGTCCTCAGAATGAGCTATCCAATGAATATAATTTTAATATGTTTTGTTTTTATTATGTATTTATTTTTTTAGTTTTATTAAACATAGGTTTTTCATCAAAAATCAAGCTCTTTGTTCTGCACATGTGGAAAAATAGCAGATTATCAAAAAAATAAAATTAAAATATGTTCATGTTGGGTATTGATGTTCTTGATCCATTAAAAAAAAAAAGAATTTGGATACATATAGAAAAATTTATGTTGTATACGGTTCGCCTATGTCTGAATTGTAATTGGTTTGACTTTGAAACTTGATTAAGGAAAAAATATTTAATAAAACACTATGAAACCAAATGAAAGTGCTATATATCATAGTTACAAATCTAAATTCGAAAAAATTAGAATTTTATCCTTCATACAAAAAAAGTTATGTTGTATACGGTGAGCGTCACTCCTTAAAAATGTTATTTTTTTTAAAAAGCTATTTTTCAAAGGAGATGAAATAACAAGTGCAATCTGATTCCAAAAAATTTGAAAAAAATATATTTAGAATCTATAGACAATACGTCACAAATCGCTAGTTTGTATCATCTTCGAATTCCTCACGGTTTAGCCATTATAGGAGCCCTAAAGTGAAGATTTAGTTTTAAAAAATCAGTTTAGTGTCCAGTTTGCCCCAAAATTGTAAT
The DNA here is from genome assembly GCA_007115665.2 of Sequoiadendron giganteum. Classification (NCBI taxonomy): domain Eukaryota; kingdom Viridiplantae; phylum Streptophyta; class Pinopsida; order Cupressales; family Cupressaceae; genus Sequoiadendron; species Sequoiadendron giganteum. The sequence continues at coordinate 358,043,331 of CM021110.1, read as the reverse complement.
CCAGTATTGTGGGATCACCCACCTAGACTTGTAAATCACACACAAAGGAGAGGGAAAAAAATTTTTTTGTTAGTGGATAGGGGTTTTCTTTGGTCAAACCCCATTTTGGTAATCAAACCTTGAAATAGCATGAAATATGAATGAAGAATGATGAATGAACAAAATGTGATGTTACAACTCATCAATGATGAATGAACAAAATGTTATTTTGCATGGGCATAGGTGCAATGTTGATGAAAAATAATTGGAACTTAACATTTACCAGTAACTTACTCAATTTAATTTGGTTGAATCAACATGTAAAAATAAATGTTTTTGATAAAAGGGTAAAATGGGTTTTACAGGGACCTGAAACCACAAAGTTTACAATATAGCAAAAAGAACACCAAAGTTCCACCAAAAAAAATAGCTGCCCGAGAAAAAACTAGCAGCAACCAAACTAAAAGGACCAGAAGGGTCAGGAAAGAAGGGATAGCAGAAAAAGCACACAGGACCCAGCCATTACTTCAGAGACCTAAGGACAGTCTCTGTCTCTGCCTCCATATCCTCCATATCCTGCATATCCTAAAAATAAATGTTATCATCCATGCTAACATCTAATAATGGCATCCTTACCTATTGGGATATAAAGTTTAGATAAAAACAAATATCATAGCTTTATATATATATATATATATATATATATTGTAGCAAACAATCTCCTCCTTGAAATAATAAAAATGGGTGGCAAAGATACATGAATATGACTATGAGATTTCCTATAAGAATTGTAAGGAAAATGTGGAAGTAAATGTCATCTCATGTCAATATGAAGAGGAAGGATCCATCTATTCTCTTTTCATATTAGTTCCCAATTAAATAAATGAGATCCAAAATGAATGAGATACTCTACATGAGCTTGTGTCATGAGTAGCACAATGATAAAATTCAAAGATTAAAAGTCAACATTTACCCCTTATATTTTTTGTAATAGAGTGCAATATGATGTATAATTCTTTCCATGAAAAATATCACATTCAAAAATATGTGGAAGTTTAGAAAATTTTGTATTACCTATTGTTTGTGCTCCCACCACAACATAATTGTTTGCAATATGACACTCGCTTGTGCATATTGTGCACCACAATTCTATTTTGATTCTTATATTCTATCTATTTATTTCATTCAATAACCATTTATTCTATTTCTACTTTGAATTTAGCATTTAAGTCATATGATGGTTCACCAAGCATTTCTATGAATAATGTAGAATCTAGTGCTTCTTTTGTATAAGAAATGTGCATTGGATGAGTTCTCTTTGAATCTATATAATTCATCCTTCAATGAAGTATTCACTATTTATGACATCATCAATTGCTTATAGAATTTTTGAACACAACTCCTTAAATTGTTGATTGTACTTGCACAAATCTCTCTAAAGAGTTTCTTATCATCTTCAAAAATAAAAATATTTTATGAGATATTTTTGGATACTCAAATTATACCACGATATTTTTCTTAATATTTTCTAGTTTAATTTTAGTTCCACCTTTATTCAAGTTAGAATACTTTTCGTGTGCTCTTCCTATAAGAGTGATTACAAATAGTTGTATCTTTTAGACATCATTATTAACATCCTTCACCCTCTAGGAAATATAACAAGATTTTTAGTGTGTAGATGTGTCTTTGTTCCTTCTACAAGGCTTCACCAATAGATTCCTCACTTATAAATGATAGTTGGATTTTGTAGTATATTGGAACTAATGATCTTTGGTACTCACATAGATTTGGTCTTCACTTGAAAATTCATATGAGAAAAATATTTAAAACTAGAAATAATATTTTCAAGGACAATATCACAACCTTTGTCACCAAATTTTTTTGGTGTTTCTTTAGTCTATTATTGTAGGGTATGCACTATAAAATTGCATACATGTCTTCAAGATCATTATATAATATTCTATCCTATTGATTGAATCTACACATAAAATAGTACTAGTGATAGATTGGATCATAATCATTTGACCACATACATTCAATCTCAATAGTGTTAACATTCAGTACATACACAATTGTTCCATCCATCTAATTGATATTCTCATATGATTTCTCAAATCTTCCACATCTAAATGACACATCCATGTGATCTTCATTATGAATTCTCTCACATTTGCACCACCTTATTTGTGCTTAGTATGTCTTCTTGAACTTCTCTAATCTTCACATAATTTTCTTGACACATTATGCATTATACATTGTTTTGATTAGATTAAGACTAGAAGGGCTAGTACCCATTACAGAGCAGCCATTGAGGTAGAGAGAGGTGGCTCACAAAAAAGATTCTCTAGATAAAAAGACTCACTAGAAGTGAGCCAAAAAAGATAAACACACTAACTATGCTTTTGATAAGAGCAAAGAACCAGTGCAAGAAACTAGCTTGAAAAACTTAACACTTCTAAGATAGGAACAACAGAAGCCAACAACTTCCTAAACCCGACACTCACTACCAAAGGGGTAGGACCAAGAAATCTACACCAACTAATCTCCACCTCCATAGGAGAAAAGAAGAAACTCTGATCTAAGGGAAGAAAACCCCTAACAACCATTCTAGCTTTATCAACATAAGAGCAACTGATAAAAAAGAAAAACCCAGGCCAAGCTAGTAAGATTAGTCTCCACCTCAATAGGAGAAAACCCCACCTCAAAAGGGGAAGCCAAATAGAGATTTAGGATAGAAAACTCAACAACACCCACAAGACCGAGATGGAACTGCTATAGCCCTCCTCTAAGAAGCCAAAGCCTCCAAAATCCAACAGAGAATTTGAACACTAGCATAAAAGAAAATAACACCTCCCCCAGAAGGAGTAACCTAGCTCAGGATCTAGAAAGACAGATCCAACACCAAGTCAGGAGAACACCATTGAGATGGTGAGGATCAAAACCATCCTTAGGAATAGTAAACAAACTATCCACCACCTCCTTTGAGGCCATCAACAAACAAGACAACATATTCACCTCCATAGTAAAGGCATCCTCATGCAAAAAAAATTGTTGGGGCAACAAAGAACCCCTAATGCCCATCTCAACCACCAGAACCAAAACTAAAGCAGCAAAGGCTCCCATCAACACTAAGATTTAACCTGGGTCTTGAAAGAACAAAGACTAGACACAAACTCCTGGTGAGAGCCAACCAACACTAGATGAACAACACCAACCTTGAGAAGAATCAGGACCACAAAGTCAAACAACCACAACAAAGTTGTCTACACCGACAATGGAGAGAAACCAGCAACAACTTGGTTCAACCAAATAGAATCACCACTCTCAAAGGAGGCAGAGAACACAACTTTTAACAAGGGGCCATAAGTGTCCTTCAGAAGCCACCACCAACAGAAAGCCCTTTGCAAAGAACCAAAATTGAAACCCACAAAGTATAAAACCATCACCATGCAAAGGGGATCCAAAATAGCTCCAAGAAGGAATACCCCCCACAAAAAAAAAGCACACCCTAGCAAAATCCTAAAAAAAAAGCACACCCTAGCAAAATCCTAGTTAATAAAGACCATCTGGCGTTCAACACCCAACACAAGAGCAAAACCATAAAATCTCAAAAAAAAGCTATCCAACGAGTAACCAACAGTCCCCCATAGGAGGATAGCAAAAAGGCTACAAAATAAGAAGCCATAGCTCCATGGAGCAAAACACCAGTCCCAAGCAGCCAACAGACCAAAAGGCCGAACCGAGAAGCCCAAAATAGCACAGCCCAATACATATTTCCAGCCACAAAACGGTGAGGACAATGCAAAGCATGGAGTCCCACACTAACCGAAAAGGTAGAGCAAGAACCACGAGGCAGAACATCTACCCCCAGCGACCAAAAAGTCGAAGGGTCCAGCCCTGAGACCCACGCCCAGCAGCACATAATTGAAGTTCTTCCGCCAAGCTCGACCAAACACAAAGAAGCTCCCCAAAACCACCTAGCCAAAGGAAAGGGCACCAAAACAGGCGCAGCCACATCCACTGCTAGAGAGAAGCAGAAACCATCGACCGTTGGAGCATTCGGATCAGGATCCCCGTCGTCAGAGTCTTCAAGTGTTTACAAAATTTTCCCCCTCATGCCTCTTCTCGCCTATCGCTTGCCGCTCCATAATAGAAATAGTATGAAACCTTTGCAATTCCTCTCTTCATTAGTTAGACTTCCCTTTGCATTCTACATTGTTATTGCCTATAACCTTCAAATGAATTCATCCTAGCTTTTGACTAGATATTTTATAGAATGGCAAAGGAATTACTCCATAGGGAGTTTCTACATGTTTCTCTACTACTAAAGTCTTTACCCAAAGTAACATATCTTTAAATATTTTGTAGCATAAAGGAGTTAAAGAATTTAGTTCAAGCTTCATTGATTAATGAAAAGATTAATATTGTGAATTGGAGGATGTATGAATTAATAGCACCTCTAACAAATACTTCTATTACACACATCCATTTTGAATCCAAACATTTTAATTGAGTAATTAGGTTAGGTGTCCATGTAATAAATCACCTATGAGTATTTTGTCATTGAAAAATCCACCTTGATAACCATTACAACAAGTATTTTGGCAATGCAACCCAAATTTATTCACACAAGTGGTACCAAATAAATTATATCCATTCACAATATTTTGCACCTCCTAATATCTTAGCTTTAATAAAAAAATCTTTTTTTGTTCAAAAATCATTTACATTTTTCATTATGCATTATTTTTCAAGATATTACAACATATAGTAAAACCTCAAAGGAGGTCTTGGCAATAAAACCAAAATGTTAATGATTCTACTTAGCAATTAATCCTTTCATATATTTTAGGATTAACTCCTAATTGTAGCTTTTACACACTAGCTTCACAATCCAAGTCTCACCCAAAGCATGAGAAGAGTTCATTACCTTCCTTAGAGAATTGTACAAAACACAAAATAGGACTATAAGGCATTACTACTCAAGATAACACATTATATTCACACAAAAAGAGTAAAAATTCATGCTAATAATTATTCATCTATATTAGAACCACACTTCTCTATTCATTTATCATCTCCATTATCATCTTGTTTTCACTCTTTCTCTATTACAAAGATAATATGGGGTTATATATAGACAATTTTTTCCCCGTATTCTCACAAATATATGCTTCCAAATTATATAGAATAATTACATGCACAAATATGGGTGATGTTCAAACATTTGTATAACCTACATTTGGAACATAGTCATGTGCACATTATTTAACCTGTTACAATCTTTAACAAGTTGCACAAGATGAATCAAACAAGATGTCTCAAAAAGATGTGGTCTCACCAATTGGAATGACTAGAAGATATTTTAAAAATACACTTAATGAAAAGGCCTTGAAATTTTGTAAGCAATGGAATTGGTATGCCCAACCTATACCAAAATTGGAACTTTAAAATAGAATATCAACATCCATTAGAACACAATTGAAAATTATTTTTTGTGAGACGTTGTAGTTACTTGTGCCTTGTAGACATGCATGCAAAATGTGAAATCAAATATAGCAACAAAAATTAAAAGAATTACACCACTTATTATTCAACATAAATGAAAATATATAAAAAAATTGTTTAGGTGTAGAAAATGGAAATCATTGTCCATTAATTTTGTATTGTGTGTTATATGAGAATAGCAAATGGATGATTGTTTATATATAGCTATACAAAATTACAAACCAAAAGAACTATAAATAAATCCTAAAAAAAATATTCCACATTTTGCATACATGTATATCAGGGCACATGCAACTATAACTTATGATAAAAATCCCCCTTCCTTTATGCTTTGATGGATGTCCTTACCCTATTCCAAAGCTCCCATTTTGGCACAGACAAGGAGGATGCCGATAAAGATTATCGAGTCTAGCTTTATACCAGTTGCATATACTTGAATGTTTCTTGAACCCTTCAACAAATCCATTATGTGCATATTCTATAGCCATTGCATTTCATACACCTTGCACCTGCACAAAAGATAGCCACAAAATAGAGCCCATGACATTGGATTAATTGAGCAGGAAGGGAGAGATATTTTATTAAAAATTATCTGCAGTTTAAAAGTAAATGTGGATGACAATGTGTAGAGCACTCATAGTTTCAGCAAATTAAAATTATCTGCAATTTAAAAGTAACTGTGGGTGACAATGTGTAGAGCAATCACGGTTAAACTGATATGGTAGTTACAAAAAAAAGACTGATAGAATGGAGTTAGAAAGGTCAAAAAAAAGACTAACAGGATGGAGTTAGAAAGGTCAAGAAGTCAAAGAGCTTAGTGTGTGCTCTTTAAACCCAACCGACCAATCCTACCATGGAAAAACTAGGGAAGCACTCTAAATGTAATAAGTGAACCATAAAAAGATAAGAGACCAAAGTCATGGAAATTGATCACAGAAAAGAGAAACATGAAGGAAACTACAAGAGCAAAGAGAATTTGCCACACCAAGAACAATAAGTAAAGCAAAATGGTTGCCACACATGCAAAAGCATGCACAAGAGACCGCCCAAACAGGGAAACGGTTCGGGTCATGAACAGTTGTTGGCTTGGACAACAAATAGAGAGAGAACATACCAACCTTGTTGAAAATGAAGGAGAATGAGCACCAACAGTTTGTTATGTATTATTGGCTCGACGCTTTAACCCCAGTGAGATAGGGAATAATTGTTGTTGGATGAGCCCCTACAACTAATTGTCTTGAAAGTCAAACCAAAACTTATAATTATCTTCTCCTATTCCTAACCTAAGAAATCTCAAATGAGTATTAAATAATGATTACAACAAACATAAGATGTACGACATATTTATGTACATGTTTTAATTTTATTTAAAAACATTTAAAATATTATTTTTAACTTATTGTATTAGAATTTTTATTAATCTATTATCTTAAGGAATATAAAAATTACAGCACTCCTCGGATGAATCCAAGGACGGTCTAAAATAATGTTGCACGTCAACATCACACGTAGCATCAAGAGTGGCGAGTCTCAATAAGATAGAGGAAGCGATAAACCTAAGAGATTTTGGGATTCCATTATCAAAGCAAATGACCCATATTGAGGTGGTAATATAACATCACGGAGGATTGTTAATGCACGGGGTCTAGACTTCATCGAAAATAGCTTAGAAGAAAAAGATAAAATAATTTGTTCACGGGCCATGTCATTTTCTTATGAATCACATGACTATATTTTTAATCTGAATGGAGGATAGAATCGAATCTCTAACCTACTATGGCCATTAAACATTGGTCTTCAATCCTTTATAACACCAGTATTTGAGATTCATGCAAGCCATAATTCATCTGCTAATGTCTGCAATCTTTCATTCCTTCAATCAGTGATAATCTCTCTGCTCCACTCTTATTCCCTTCTAGTCGAGATGGTTGTTTTTAATTTTGTTAGACGTAGAGTTCCAAATTTGTCAGATGTTTTTGAGGTGGAGTCTTTGCCTGCCATTCTTTCTATTACCGTCTCTGTTGTTCTGGGCATTCTTGTTCTCTCTCTCAACCGTTGGAAGCGCCAATCCTCCCTTAAAATCCCCCCAGGAAAGTTAGGCTTTCCTGTGATTGGGGAATCAATACAATTGCTGCGAGCGCTTAGATCAGGCACGCCCCAACAATTTTTTGATGAGAGAGTAAAGAAATTCGGTGATGTTTTCAAGACATCACTAATAGGGCATCCAACGATAGTAGTGCATGGCCCCGCTGGAAACTGCTTAGTTCTGTCCAATGAGGACAAGCTTGTGACGACTTCATGGCCCAAGTCTTTCATGAAACTCTTGGGGCAGGAATCCATTTTGAATCAAAGGGGAGAGAAGCATCTCATCCTCCGTTCTGCACTAGCCCGATTTCTGGGCCCTCGAGCATTGCAAGGATATATGTCTAAAATGAGTTCCGAAATCCAACTTCACATCACGGAAAAATGGAAGGGAAAATCCCAAGTGAAGATGCTTCCTTTGGTGAGGGAGCTTATCTTTTCACTAGCAAGCTGTCTGTTTTTCAATATAAATGATGATTCCGAAAGAATGCGACTCCATGAGCTCATGGAAACTACAATTGCTGGATCTTTGGCTCTTCCGCTCGACTTTCCAGGAACTCGTTTTCGCCGAGCGCTTGAGGCGCACTCCATCGTCGATCAAATTCTCTCTTCTTTAATAAAAAAGAGAAGAATCGAATTGAGTTCAGGAAGAGCGTCTAGCACTCAAGATTTACTCTCTGTTTTGATCACCTTCAAAGATGAAAGAGGGAACCCACTCACCGACAAGGAGATCCTCGACAATTTTACTCTTTTGCTCCATGCATCGTTCGAGAACACAGTTTCAACACTTACCTTGCTGTTTAAACTCCTGTCTTCCAATCCTGATTGCTATGAACAAGTGGTTCAAGGTATGCGAAGCACCTGATCTTTTCTTTGTTTTGTTTTTAATGAAGTATGTTCCAAGAGCGTTTGTTATTAATGCCCTACAAGCGTATATCAGAACAAATGAGAATTATATCGAATATAAAAGATGGAGAAGAAATCAGCTGGAAGGATGTCAAAGATATGAAATATACATGGCAAGCTGTTCAGGAAACATTGCGCATCCATCCTTCAGTTTTTGGATCATTTCGCGAGGCCATCGTTGATATTGATTACAAGGGCTATACAATCCCAAAAGGATGGAAAGTGAGCCGTAGATTTCAAACAGTTATTTTTTTCAATAATAAACTTTATTTCTTTCTTTCTTGAAATCACAAAACCGAGATCTAGCATGATGACTTTTTGGATGTACGTATGTTATGAACAGATCTTATGGACAGTTCATAGCACGCATATGAAAGAGGAGTATTTCACTGAGCCAGAAAAATTCAGGCCTTCACGATTCCAAGAGGAAGGCACGCAGGTGGCTCCTTATACCTTCTTACCATTCGCTGGAGGGCAGCGAGTTTGTCCAGGATGGGAATTTGCGAAGACAGAAATATTACTGTTCGTGCATTATTTTGTTAGAACTTTCAAAGGCTACACCGCCATTGACCCAGATGAAAAAGTGTTGGCAGACCCGCTCATTGCTCTCCCTGCTAATGGTTTTCCCATCAAACTTTTCCCCAGAAGCTAAGCTAGTTGGAGGCAAACACAACGCATTGGCATGTAGTTAAAGGTCTGCCTGAAAATTATTAAAATAGACGTGGTAATAGAACAATAGAAATAGGTATGGTATAGAGATGTTAAATATTGGATTATATCCACAACCAGTCGTAGTTACCTGTGAATCAGGTTTTGTTTTTCGCTTACTGTAAGAAGATATCCATATTTATAATCATATGGAATCACTATTACTGCTTTTAACGTTTGTAACTCTCTATTGCAGTTTATGGAATCACTATAATTGTTTTTAGCTTTTGTAACTTTCTATTGTAGTACCCTTTTTAAATTAATATTTTTATGTTTTTCTTCTTTTTTTTTTTTTATTTCAAACGAGGAAACATTTTAATATATGTATATGACAACAAATAATATAATTTTGTGTAAAGTTGAATTTTTTTATCTATTTTTATTTGAACATATTTTTACACTTATTATCTTTTTTTAATTATATCTTTACATGTTTCTATATTTTCATTTTTTGTATGACTTTTATACATATTCATACATTAATCCCTAGATAGATATTGTCTATCATGATCATGTTTATCTTCTAATCGTGGCTCAAATCTATGATTATGAGGCCATCCATGTGAGCACAAACTTGAACCACCTAAAAAAATTCAAAACTACAAATTTAGCTAACTAACCCCTTTTGTCTTTCCCAAACAAAATTCACTTAACACATATTTGTGCATTTGATGTCATGTGCTAAAATAAAAAGACATCCATTCACAATTAGTCTAACCATCAATCATCTCTTATCCAAGAAACCATTCAAGAAGAGTAATCAATAGTGACACATTTGGATTTGGTACTTTAAAAAGAAGTCATGAATATGTATCTAAGGTCTTGTTTGTTGTCTTTAATTTTGTTTGTTATTGAGGGGTTGATTGAGGTGAAGTTCACTCATGGTTTTAGTTGCACAAGAAGCTAGCAAAGGTAATCTTTAATATCACTAGTTCATAGATTTTAGGGAAATATTAGATATTCATCTACTAGATTGAACATAGAGGGCATATTCAGCTAATTTGTAGTCACAATTCTATTATTGGTTGATGAATTCAACTCATAGTAAAGAAAAATGGAATATTGTCATTTTGATTTGTACATTTGATTGTCATGAGCATTTTTTTATTAAATTAAACTAATTTTATGTTAGTCTTATCCATACATGGAACTTACTCTTTAGTCATAGAGCTAAGCATTCTATCCTCCTTTTTATTTCCATTTATAGTAATTTTTAAATTCTTAATTACTAGGATCCATTTATAATTGTTATCAATTGATTGTGCTTATGGGTATACATTTCATTGGATTAATGTAGACTAACCCTAAGAAATTATTTATTCCTTTTGTAATCCATTGAACTCAATAAACCTTAGATAACCTAGAATCTATTACCCACATTAGGGATTTTAGATCTACATTTGTATATATTTTATCATATTTTAGATATATTTTATCCTTTCATCCTTGTGTTTCAATGATCTATCTTTATTTTTTAGGTTTGGTGATTATTTACACTACTTTTTATTTTATCATGTGCTACCTATATTTTTACCTATACTACCCACCCTTATTTGGACATAGGGTTTGTATTTCCCACCTATTTCAAATTCAATTTATCTAAAATACTAGAGGTGTAAACATAGGATTAAAAAAAACCATTATCATCATGTGGATGTATCTATACACTTTCTTTATGAGGATAGTATGTTAATTTATTTTCATGTACACTTAAGAATATGCTATCGAGTGGTTAGATATGTTTCCTCAAGGATCTATACATTCATTTAGTTATCTTGCGAGGTGTTTCTTAAGAAATTCAAAGTTAACATATGTTGTAGAGAAATCATAGCTAATTTGTTTTAATGTGTCCAAGGATTTTAATGAATGCATCAATGATTACATCATGAGATTTCAATCAATGTTCTTGAATTTGATTATACCTTTGCATGATTCAAATATTTAAAATACCTTTAAATTAATGATCTTAATAAATCAATTCTAGACAATGTGTATTTCATTAGCCTTGCTTCTTTTATGGATTTATGTGATCATTTCAAAACTATAGAGTTAAAAATACTAGCATGGAATGAATTTAAATACGGTTCTTTAAATCAAAATTCTTCTTACCCATCTCAGTTTTGAAATTCAAAATTTCCTAAGATTAGTGACAAGAAGGAAAATAAGAATAAATTGGATAATTTTTTCTTTTCCTTTGTTAGACCATCAATACATCTAGGGAGTTCATGAACTTGATGAGTCTATGGAAAATGTGCTTCAAACATTTTTGAGTGAAAATATAATATATCTCTCAAATTAAGCCCTTAAATTTACTATCCAATCATTCCCTAGATAGTATAATGAGAAAAAAAATGTAACTATCACCATATTAGTGGACATCAATGGTTGAAATTCTTAGTTCATAAACACAATTTAAAAGAGATCATAGATAAAAATAAAAATAATAATTAGATTTGGAGGAGTTAATTATTAACCTACTCATTCTATTTTTTTGTAAAATTTCCTTAATTTATCAAAAATTATTTTCTTTTGATAAGACTTACATTACATTCTCTATTATTATATATCAAATACTATATCTTTATGCATTCATATAATCTCCTATATATTTCCTACATCGCCTACTCTCTTGCCTATCAAATATTATATCATCTAATCATATATCATGCACACTCATATCACAGTAGTATCTTCCTTATACACCCTATTTATGCCTCTTAATCATATCATTTCATATAAACTCTCAATACTCATCTTCCTATATATGTATCTATTTATTTATGATATTATCACATTTTTACGACTTATTTATGCATTTAATGAGTGTTTAAGGGTATTTAAGTTCTTTATAAATTTTATTTATGGGTCTAGAAAAGATTTCAATTTAGTGTGTAATACCACAAAACCTCGTGTATGCTATATATTGTGTATTTTTAATCATTTGTGTAGTACCATTGATAGATTTATAGAAAATTTTATGGTTAAATTTATTCATATTTTCTACCATTTGTTATGGTCTAGAGAAGAGCATACTCAACTTTTCAAGATCCACCAAGTTTGCAATCTATATCTCTTAATAAAGACTAATAAGAAGAAATCTCACAAACTTTTATACCATGTAAGATCTGGCTAAAGATTGTAGCCACCCAAAATTTAGGAACTTCATAAAAGCACAAGAGATATCAACCATGTGAGAATAATATTATTCTATCAAATGATGTAAATAATAGATTATGATGATATGATTGATCAATGTTATTGTTATGAATGTTGATTTACACATGAGACCCCTTGTTATATAACCAAGGTGAGACATAGGACTAGACAAAATCATGGAAAGTGTCTTAATCCTATGACATGAGAAAACTAATATTAAAAGACTTAGGAGATAAGTATTAAAAGATAAGATGTGATCTAATGACAACTAACACCTTTTAGAAAGATTCCTTCCTAAGATCTAAATAAACTTAACATGTAAATAAGACTCATTAATGAATTAGTTAGATAAAACACCTATTTATACCAGCAATATACATATTTTAATTCTGTTTAAAAACATTTTATATATTATTTTTAACTTATTTACTAGACCTTTTCTTATTCTATTATCTTTATGAATATAAAAATAACAACACTCCTTGGATGAATCCAAGGATGGTCTAAAATAATTTTTTACACATCACCATCACACGTAGCATCTAGAGTGACGAGCCTCAATATGATATGGGAAGTGATAAAACTAAGAGATTTTGGGATTCCATTATCAAAGTGAAGGACCCATATTTAGCTAGTAATAAAATGACAAAGGATTGCCAATGTATGGCGTCCAGACTTCATTGAAAATAGCATACAAGAAAAAATAAAATAATTATTGGAAATAGGATGCCATTTAATTGCAATCCTAAAACATTAGTTATTTCATGTATATCCTAAGTTCCTGAAATGTGTTTATCAACACTAGGATTAAGAAGGAATTAATAATTGATGAAATAATCATGTTAATTGACATTTGTATGTTATTCTAAATGTTAGGAACATGTGGGGACGCCTTGGGGTGGGCTCCTAAAAAATAGGAGCACATGGGCTCACACATGGGAGGTGACACTCACCTTAAGTTCAGTTAACTAAGTGGTAAATTGAGTTTACTTCAAGAATGCATCCTAGGTTCCTATAAAATAGGGATTTTGTTTTATGCATGTTGAGTACCTATAAAATAGGGTTTGAAGTTTAGTTAAGTTGAAGTTCAGTTCAGTTCAGTTGAAGTTTAGTTCAATTAAAGTTCAGTTCAGTTATCTTCAATTAGTTTTAGTTGCATGTTAGTTGACTTCAGTTAACTTGGAATGCATGTCTAATAACTTTTGTTGCATGACAAATAACAGGAACTACCTTCAGTTAACAAGAAATATCTTGGACCCACTTTGGGCGCCCAAGTTGGCTTCTTGGAATTAACTCCTTTGCATGCAGAGATATTATTGATTGCCTAGTTAAGTGGGGCCCTCTTTTGGTGCCAACTTTGAGGATAAAGCCTCAATATATTTACAAGATGAAGACTTAGTTGTGACTTCAGTTTGGTATGCCCAAATGGAAGAGGCATATGGTTTGACATTGGTTTTCATGATGCATCTTCACTTGCATGAAATAGGCGTACCTTTAAGGGTTAGGGCTTGAGAATTGTTTGTGTAACTCATTTGGAGTTTACAATGTTGGTGAAAGTCTATATATCTCAAGAAAGTTGTAGAGAAAATTTGTAAGTTTGATTTGTAGGTTGTGAAGAAGTTTGGTGAAGGCAAAAGAGGCATTCTCAAGCAAGAATTGGAGCTATTGTAATCTACTTCAAAGATTGAATAATAGATTAATTCTTGGTGGAGTTTTTTACCCGAAAGGGTTTTCTCCATGGTATATGATGTGTAATCTTTCTAATATCATGTCTACTTCTTCTATCAACTTCTATCTACTTTCTATAATAGTAAAATGGATTAATCAAGATAATCGCCCACAAAGAAATTGTAACAATAAAAAGGAAAAGCTTATTTAGATCAGCAATCTTAAAGTTTTACAGTATTAAGCTAAGAAAACACCTCATTTTTCAACAATAATTTGTTCAACGGCCATGTCATTTTCTCATGAATCACATTACTATATTTTTAACCTGAATGGAGGATAGAATCAAATTTCTAACCTAAAATTTGTTTTAGGTTTAGTGATTATTTACGTGCTACCTGTTATTTTATCATGTGCTACCTATATTTTTATCCATACTAGCCACCCTTATTTGGACATAGGGTTTGTATTTCCCACCTATTTCAAATTCAATTTATAATTATATTTTTATTTGAGTACATATTATTTCCCATATCATTGTCTATGACAAGTTTTTTCCATGTTCCTCATCATTGATTGAGAAAAAGACATCCCATAAACCCTAATATGGCCAACCAATCCAATAATAGTGATATTTTTAATGTTGTTCATATTGATATCAATAAAAATTATTATGATCAATTATTAGTTATCCATTTAATTGTTACTTTCAAGAAATTTCAAATTAAATATTTATTTAATACATCTTAAGCAAAACTAAAAATGGATAGACTAGGGCACCCAATGCCCCTATTCCCACCTAATTGGGCCCTAAATCTCAAATCTTAATATCGACCTCAATATGTAATTTGAGCTAGAGACTTTACAATGTGTATTCTAAACTTAATTCATCTCTTAAGGTTAGTGCATCAACATTCATCCAATATTACTATTAGTATCCTTCCCATTAGTAATTATTTTTGTAAATCTCTTTTATCTTGAATTATTGATCTTACCATTACCTAACTTAGTGAGCTTACTTCTACATCTACCATTTTGATATCATGTGCATCATCCTTGTCCTTATTTATTTCTATTGTTCCATATCCTTAGCGCAAGAAATTATGTACATGTGTGTGAATTTATATCTATTTGTGTATGATATTTGAATTTAATATGATTGAACTATTTATTTATTTTAATGTGTTGATATTCATATTTCTTGATCAACTTTGTTGAGATAATTCTTAATTTAAATTGGTTATTTACATATATTAATGTTACTAAGAAAAATATTTTGGAAAAATTAGTATACACATTCACAACCCTACAACATTTAATTTTGATAAGGACTCATTTACAACCATACATTAACCATTGTTTTATTATGATAGATCATGCACAAACCAGCATTATTTTTAATATAATGTATCATCTATAATCCCAAATCACATTACATTGGTTGGTGACTCCTTTTCACCCCTACATCAATTATTTTGATTATGATCCTATATCTATTTCATTTTATGAATATTTTTCATCCCCATATTTTTTTTTCTTATGCAAGCTACTATGCAACTCCGCATTTATATTTTTACTTCTATAAATTTTCGGTAGCATTATTAAGAAGTTTTTCATGTCTACTTTAGATTTATATTATATGTCAATCATGAAATTTTATGCATGAATTTTTGGAGATGGACTTATGATTACCAAGATCTTGTGCACATCACCATCCATATATATATTATTTTTATACATATGATCTTTTTATTTATTCTTATGTGGGCTACTTGTTTACTTTAACATGTATAATTCAGAGTAGTTCACATGCAAGTCAAAGTGGAGGTAAAATGTAAGGGTGAAGAATATATCACCACCACATTTTCAAACTCATTTTGAACTCATTTTATCCCTTTGTTCCTAAAGGAATAATTAGTGTCTAAATGGTACATTTTTATGTGAGTGTTGGAATCCAACCTATTCCTTATCTAATTTTGATTACTTATACCCTAATGGTCTAGACTCAAGAATCATATCTATTATTTCTTATATCTTGATTCAAAATTGGAGTTAGAATTCTTGAAAGGAAAGAATATATCCACGTTATTGTTAGGGATAAATGAAGAAACTAGATACATATGAGAATAAAATTTAGTATAATAATGACAATAAATATAAAAAATACCTTAGAAATATCTATTGAGGGGAAAAGAATAGGAAAAAATCCCACCCAATCTATTAACCTTTTTTAAATTATTACAACACAACCTTAGATGTATAGTTCTTCAATGGAGATGAAAACTCTAAATTCTAGAGGAATTTTTGTAGCATAAATCTTCATAAATTGTTTGTACAATATCCATCCCAAGATCCTCAATTTATAGGCCAAGGAAACCTAAGAAACAATTTTATAAATCCCTAATCACCAATGATGATAATGTGTTTGGTGAATAAAGAGGGTAAGTCCAAAAGTATCCTTACGCTACCATCTTCATGAGAGGGTCAAAAGAGGGGTTATTTGGAAATAATTTATAACACTTGCTGAAAGTTCTTCTACAAAATTTAATGATTACAAAACATGACATCTTTTTTTTGGTGAATGGAGGAATTATTCACTTGATACTTACTAGTCATGAAAAGAAACACAAAAAATATAGGAAAGGATGGAGCACTTCATTAGGAGGGATGGACTTCAGTCTCTTGCAATATTAAATCTTAAATATTTAGAGAAATTATAGTGAAAATAAAAAGTGTTAAAATATATCAAACCAAGCAACTAAATTTCTTAAAATTATTAAAAATATTAGTGGGCCCCTTGGATGGAACATCTAAACATGGATCTATAGGTCATTCAAATGCACTTTTAGTAGATGATATAAACCGTTCGGGGAAGAAATTTTCTTTCAAAAATGATCCATTATATTCAAATCATGCAATAACTAAGACATCATTTTGAACTATCTTTAAAACCACTGTTGTTATGGACTTCTAGATTTCCCCTTGGAAAAATGAAGCTTGATTCCCATTGATTGAGGATTGAGATAGATCACCACATTCTAAGAGAGGAATAATTATGTCCAAATTTCTTTAATGAGAAAAAACTTGAGGGTCCTTTTAGTTTTAGATTTTTTATTTTTATCAAGTATTTAGAATATTTTGGTATCTCTTTAGGGACTTATACTAATCTCTTTAGAAAATTTATTTTAGTAAGAATATTAAATGTGCTTGACATTATATGATAGAGAAGCTTACATGTTGAGAAGTCATCATTTGAGTGAGCGAATAATGTGCCAGTTCCTGCTCTGCCAACTCAGGGCACAAGAATGGACTTTTCCAAAAACATTTAAGCTACCACTTGTAGAGGATTTGGTTGAGGCTTGGAGTTTGCATTCCTCGAGGTCACAAGTTTGACTTCCACTCTTTGTAGTGGGCAAGGTGTGGGTTAGTAAATAATGTGCCAGTTCCTGCTCCGTTGACCCGGGGTATAGGAATAGACTTTGCCACAAACATTTTGATATGTGCCTTTGATAATGACTAACACTTGTAGAGGAGGGAAATATGGACCGCAAGAATCAAAATAACGTTTTTCATTCAAACGGTACAATTTCAAATTTTTCTTCCCATTCTAGAAGCTATTTGGTTCTTCATGGTAGGGTTTGGCACAGCAAGGATAATGCTTCAATGGCCTCAGGTGGTTCTCGTCATGACTAGTCTGTTAGGACTTTGAATTATCTTTTTTCTTCAAATTCACACCCGATTTCAAGCTTTCCAATCAAGAAATATCTAAGTAGGGCTAAGCAAGTTTCATTTTATATTTGTCATTCTGACTCTCAGTTCGATGAATATTTTCATTCATGGGTAGATATGGTTTCCAATTGTAAAATTCCTTCTTCTTTCCCTAATAATATTCTGGTTGTTGAGGGACCTTCCTTCAATCCAAAGATCACAATTCGCCCATTATCTATCAAGGGTTTCAATGGGCCTGACTCTATTTCTGATGATTTTTGTTCTATGGCGAACACACCTACTTCTTTTCCCAACAACATTGCTTGAAGTCATGTTGATTGCTACTGTGTTTTGAATCTTCAATTGAAGAATTTTCTTGTCATAATAAGGTTGACCACAAGCTCCACGATCCTGCTTCCTATCCGAATAATATAGATCTAGGTCGAAATGCTTGCATGTGGAATCAACGTCTCCAACATAATAATGTGCCTAAGAAAAAGGTAATATCTAAACCTTCAACTAATTGTTGTTTGAACTCCCCTATTTCTCTGGCTATTAATCTAAAGAAGACTTCAAAACTAGGTAAAAAATGGATTTGAAAAGATTCATTTCCTACTATGAATCGTTCACCTTCTTAGGACTCTATTCACATTTCATTTTCAGATGCATCACTATAGGCACAAAATTGGGATTTAGAAGATCATGCTCTGATTTGTAAATTTTGGAATTTTCTACCTTTTATTGATTCATTAAAAGATTTAAACTTCTCTGATTGGGATGGAGCTAATCAGGTTTTTTACATAGATCAATGTCATGGATTTTTCATTGTGTTTTTTTCCACTAAGCAATAGAGAGATTTAATTCTGGAGGAAAAGGCTTGGTTCTTTGAGGGTTTTGGATTGTATACTCAAGCTTGGCTTCTGAATTTTGACCCTTGGTCAGTAGTGATACAATTTTGGCCTTTATGGGTGCAACTTCCAACTCTTCCTTTGGAATATAGAGAGCCAGTACTTGCACAAAAAAATTGCCAATAATATTGGAGTTTTTATTGGTCATGATATGCACTTTTTCAAGAATCTAGAAAAGCCTATTAGGGTTTGTGTTCAGATAAATTTTTTCAAGGCTCTTCCTTTTTTACTTTTAATCCATTCTAGAAGTGGCACTTTAAAGAAGGAAAATCTTATTGAAACTCCTCATAATGTTTGTTCATTTTTCCATCTTGTGGGTCATAGATCAACTCAATGTGAACAGATTGTGGACGCTCAAGGGAATTCACCAAAATCAAATAGTAACTTGCAAACAGATAACACCCTTAAAAAAATCTCTCCTATTCAACAATGTCAATCTAATTTAATGTTCACTTTTGTTCAAGGCAACTCCTCGATGTTAAACATAACATCTTCACAATGGAGACCTTTGAAAATTTTAGTGCATAATTTTGTTTCAGATTTGTTGAATTTGAATTTTGGGGATATGGGAATTAAGATTGTAGTAAATTTGCCTAAGAACTGGTTAACAATTTAAACATTTATGTTATGGGGGAGATCACTGGGATTATATAATCCTATTCTATTTTTAAATAATACACATCAGTTAGATGTAATTGTCTCTAAACTTATTTGGGATCCTTCATTGCTCACCATTCCTCAAATGGACAAAGGGAATTTTTACAATGGTGAATCCATGTTGCCTTCACAGAACATTGAGTCTTTTGAAAATCTGGGTATACATGATTCTGATGCCATGAATGATGATGCCAATCTTGTGATTTGTGCAGATCGGTTAGAAAATATGGTTGGATCTAATCTCTTTGATGAAATTGAAGAGGATATAATAAAGAAAAGGATGAGGACTTCTTAGATCTTCCTGTACAATCATCAATTCCACAAGTCAAATCTTAGCAGGCTTTAATAAGCAATAACATGGTAATTAAAGAGGATAATGGATCTGAAGATGTTGGTTTTTATTTTTCAAACCAAGTTTCAATTTTTCAAAATCCTCTCTCTTCCCTTGCAACTAGATCACCCGCTAAGAGAGGTAGAAAATCAAATGCAGTAAAATCGCAAGAGGAAATTGCTTCAGGCATTCAATTAACCTTAGATGGGAATATAAAGAAAATATTTAGGGGAGCAAGAAGCTCTCCTCGATCGGTATGAAGATAATTTCATGGAATGTTAGGGGCTTAAATGCCCCTAACAAATGAGCTTGGGTTAAATAGCAAATTAATTCTTCAACGACAGATATAATTTTATTACAAGAATCAAAACTTTTTGATGAAAGTTATGAGTGTACAATTAGAAAATGGAATAATTGGAATTCTTATCATTTGGTTGTTGAAGGGGCATCTAGAGGTTTATTAACATTATGGAATGTCAAATCAATTCAGATGGAATCTATTACAAGCAATCAACATTGGCAGCTGGTGTGGGTAACACATTTGATTTGTTTTCTATTGGTTAATGTGTATGCACCAAATTCTACAACAGGTAAAAGAAATCTTTCGAAGGAACTAGAATTAATTTTTCTTCAGTCAGGGGTGCAAAAAATAATACTTACAGGAGACTTTAATGCAATATTGTCTCAGCAAGAAAAATTAGGAGGTATCATTTTTCCACACAAGTCAGTTGAATATTTTTAGTCGATAGGCTATTCTGGGTGGGGAATCCCACCGTATTCGTCTGATGTCTGATTTTCTGCTGTCAGTTTTTGGGTGCTCCGATGTCTTCGTATGTGTTCCATGCATATTCATTTCAACAATAATTCTGAGACTGGTGGCAGAGGAGAGTGGGAAGGGGTCAAAAGGATGTTTGTGCCATTAATTAGGGATGGCACCCCATCTGTTTTCCAGGACTCTTCACGTGAAAGGAGGGGAGTTTGCAGTTTTCCCACACCGTACTCACTAGCACCCATTTTGACATAGGCAGGAGGACGCTAGCAAAAGCTGTGGCGTTCGACTTCATACCTATCAATTACATTTTCTTGAAATTTCTAAAGCTTTTCAACAAATCCATTATGTGCATAGCCTGCAATTATTGCATTCCATGAGAACACATTTCTCGGAGGCATATGCATCCACATTTTTGCATACATATCTACCAGAGTAGTTGCAACTACAACATCTGGCAAGTTATCGCTGCGATGTATGCTTTGATCGATGTCCATACCCTGTTTCAAAACTCTCATTTTGGTGCAGGCAGAGTGGATGATGGCAAAGGTTGTGGAATCTGAACCTGATATTTCATGCAAAATCTTGAGGTAAGTTACCAACCATGGTTTTTGTGATTTTGTTTTGTAGTTTCTGGAATCTGTAGATAGCTATATCCTTTTTCTACTACTGAATATCCTTCACTTTGAAGAATTTTCTCCTTTGTATATTCTTTAGGATTTGAATTCTTCATAATACAAAAACTATAAATAGCTATGTTTTTGCCTTTTCATAGGTCGACGACCCCAAGAGCTTGGCTCCCATCTCACCTAGCCGACTTATGGTAGTAGGGCATAGCAATTTGGCAGGGAACCTTTCAAAACTCGTAACCCAAAGCCATTCACCTCCTACAGTAATCTTGGCGTGTCCTTCCTCATTGCTACCAGATCCTATTTATTCATTTGTTTAGGTCACCCCTACTGATTTTGGCCATCGCCTCACTAGGGCAAGGCTATTAATGACAAGGATTGTCAAAATAGTTAGCTAAATAGAGGGAAATTTCTCTCATTGTGCTAAGAACTCTTTCTTCAGCTGCCACCATGGGCTCGAAGATTTATGGTGTTGTATTGTTGGCCATAATCACATGCTTTATTGCTGCTGATGCACTTGACGATGATGGGCATTTTTTGTCTGTCAGAATTGCAGGTAGTGTCTTTTGTGATGCATGTTATAAGCAACACATTTCCAAAAGTAGCTACTTTATATTAGGTATAACTTGTTAATTCTGTTTTCTTTTCTTGGTAAGCATTGTTTTTTGTGCATTTCTTTGTTTTCATCAAGTTTTTAGTCTGAATGATTTGCTTCAGGGGATGCTCAACTAATAGAATTATTTAGGACATAAATGAACTTTAAGGCTTTGACGAAAGAGGCTCTGTTAAATTGCCTATATCAGTTTCACCTACTCTTGATAATTTTGCATGAATTGCTCTAGATTTTGTAGTGCTTATGAACTTGTATGAATTTACTTTAATTTATTGTGTACACAAAATATATGTGGAAATTACACCAATACAAATATAAGGAAATTCATATCCTTATATTGTTTCAAAAGTATATTGTTTCTTCTAATAATGTTGTTAATTATCAACTATAGGGTATTACTCCAATACAAATATAAAACTGATTTCCTTAATATAGGGTATTAATTATAGCTTTGTTTATTGTGTTACGTTTGGAGCGCCCCCTTTTTTGTTTGAAAAACACATACCCTACTGAAATTCTATTTTAATTTTTGAGACCAACCCATTTTCAAATGTCTATTTATGAACCATACAAATGCAACTTTTGTAGTTATCAATTAATCAAAAGTATTCCCATTATGGTCATCTTCATATTACTTAGAAATCATTATACAACTCAAAAAAAAATTAGTGCTTAAAATATGTCTAATTTTCCTCTTACATAATTATGCATTTCAACTATTTGTTTAAACTACAATTTTTTTGCCATAATTTGATAATTACTCAACATATCTAACCATTTCATTGCTTTTGTTCTATAGGTCTTGAAGAAAAATGGCATATATCATAGAACCTCATCATCAACCACCAACAATTGTATTATACATAACCAATCTCTTGAGTTAATGATTTTCATGTGTCATAAAATAGTTTTTGTATAATAAAAATATTTTCCTACAACATGCAGTTTTCCATTATGTTACATTCAGTTACAAGGTATATCATTTGCTAGCAACAACTGTACTTAATCCAATCGACGTTTTAAGTTACATGTCTTCTTTCATTGTACAAAAAATATTATGTTGTGAAACCATTTAGCATAACATACCGATTTAAATAAAGTTCCATTTGTTCATTTTCAAATCTGCTCACATCCCATCATCAATTGAATTTTGCTATAAATAGTTAGTCTTAAGAAAAGCAATTTACATTTTCTTGCAATTTTGTTCCCTACCCTTCAATATATTTCCAAAGTATATCCTACTATCGGCATAACCATTGCACCTTGTTGAGGTGCAAGGGCTAGTAATACATTTTTTCATAATAATGCACTTGTGGATGTGCAACCAGAAAAAAGGGATGTTTACTTGAACAAAGAGGAGAAAGGATTTCCTAAAAATTGTTGTACGCCTTGAAATATTTTTAGTATCTTCTGCTTGAGTAGTAGATAAGTCTACATTAATGTCAGAGAATTTACCTTGGTTTGGATCAGATCATTTTCCAATTTCTTTAAATCTTGAGGTTTCTTCTTCACCTCAAAAGTGGTTTTATTCATTTAAATTTGAATCAATGTGGTTCACGCATAATGATTTCTTATCTTTATTAAAATTATGGTGGGAGAAAGCATTGTATGAGTCAGGATCCATAATGTATAGATTTTGTAAAAAAATGCAATTTTTGAAAGGAAAAATAAAATAGTGGAATAAACATGTTTTTAAGAACATTTTTCAACAAAACGATATTGTGGCAAAAGAGTTAGCTTTTGTGAATGAAAATATTATAGAACAAGGGTTAAATCCACAAAATTTTGAATTACAAAATAATTTACAAGCACAGTGGGAAGAGTTGGTGAAATGTGAGGAGGTGTATTGGAGACAAAAGTCACAAGAATTGTGGCTAAAAGAGGGGGATAAAAATACCGAGTATTTTCATATGTCAGCTCAGGTTAAAAGGCAAAGAATACAATCTTTCGCATTCAAGAAAGTTCTTCGGGAAATTGGTTAAGAAAATAAGATGACATTCAAAATGAAAGTGATTTATTCTTTTCATTACTAGCAACACCAACTCATCAAACAGATCAATATGAACCTCAATATGAACCTGATAGAGCATAAATGTTACAAGCAATTCCAACATTAGTATTTGAACAAGACAATATACAACTCAATAGACCTTTCACTATGGATGAGTTAAAGGCAGTAGTTTTCTCTTTAAAATAAGATAAGGTGCCTGGTCTAGATGGATTTACATCGTTATTCTTTCAAAAAAGTTGGGATTTTATTGGAAAGGATTTGTTGAAAGCCTTGGAGGAGTCAAGAAAATCTAGCTCCATGCTAAACCAGTTTAATGTTACTCACATAGCATTGATTCCGAAGGTAAAGGATCCCAAAAAATCTTCAGAATTTCATCCTATATCACTATGCAACACAATTTATAAGATCTTTACCAAAGCAATTTACCTTCGTTTGGTTCCCCTCATTCCAAACTTAATTTTAGAAGAACAAGGTGGTATTGTGATAGGAAGGGAGATAGTTGAGGGTGCAATAGTTGCTCATGAAGTTCTACATTCATTTTTTGATACAAGTTCTAAAAAAGTTTGGATTTACAAATAAATGGTGTAAATAGGTGTTATCTTGCTTAAAGGGTGTCAAGTTTTCAATGTTAATTAATGGAAAATCTTCTAGTTTTTTTAGTTCCACTCAAGGTGTCAGGCAAGGGGACCCTTTATCACCATTTGTATTCATAATTATAGCAAAAGCTCTTAGCAAAAATGTAAAATACTTCCACTCCAATGGGAAATGGAAAGGAATTGCAATTCCTTATACAAGTTTTTCGGTCACTCGCTCTTTGTTTGTTGATGATACATTATTATTTGGTGCAGCTCAAATCCAAGAATCCATTCAAATCAAGTGTGTATTAGACAAATATTCACATGTATATGGTCAACATGTAAATGTAAACAAATCTAAGTTATACACCTTTCATATCAAATAAGTCCTTCATAAGAGAATTGTTAACATCCTACGATTTCAATTAGCAGAATTACCATGTAAGTATCTTGGGATCCCATTTTTTCTCAAGAGTAAACAAAGCTATCCTTTGGTCTTCTATTATCTAGAGAATTCAAGCCAAAATAACATCTTGGAAGGGTAGGTGGTTATCTTTATTAGGTAGAATCTTACTGATAAAATTAGTTATTGATTTCATTCCAAATTACTTTATGGCAGTACTAAAGGCTCCAAAGTCTTTGATTCTGCTAATTGAAAAGATAATAAGGGATTTCTTATGGAAGGGAAACATGGATAACAAAAAGAAAATATCACTAATTTATTTACAAAAGCTAAGTGAAGAAAATTCTAAAGGAGGAGTTGGAATACATAACATATCAACTCGTAACAAAGCATTGGGAGCAAAGTTAGTATGGTTCATGTATACTAAGCCACACAATAAATAGTGTAAAATCATGCAAGCTAAGTATTTAGATAACTTGGAACCGGAAAGAATTTTCACAGCTTCAAACCCTCCACAAGGTTCATCGATGTGGAATTTTCTAATCTCTTATAGATAAGTAATTTTACCACACTTAACATGGGAAATAAATGATGGATCAAAGGTGAAGTTCTGGGAAGATTCTTGGGGAGGTCATGAATCTTTGGATTCATGCAATAATTTGAACATCATAAAATCCTAGCTAATTGTAAGCTTGGGAGATAAAGTTTGTGACTACTTTGAAAGTATAGATGGTTGCACAGGGAAGGTAAAATGGAAGGATGCTTCTACTCTGAATTGTCCACAAGGTGAGAGAGAGGATTTCAAACAAATTTTGGATCAGAGGATAGCCTTCTCAATGAGAAATTATGATAAGTTGTTATGGGCCCCCTCTAAAACTAGAAATTATACAATCAAAATGGGGTATATGGTTGTAATGAGTTAGGGTGAGACAATCAAACCACAAAGAGCTTTAACATTTTCTTGGGATCCATCAATACTTCCAAAAGTTGGGTGTTTCTCTTGGTTGGCTATTAAGAAGAGGATTTTAACAAGTGACGAGATGGTGAAATTAGGCATTGCAGCTCAATTTAAGTGTGTGTTATGTGATTCTGAAAAGGAAGACATAAATCATTTATTTCTTCATTGCTTATTTGCCACCCACTGTTGGTCATTTATTAAAGAGAAATTATGTTGGTTAGTTCCGATGCCAAAAAATTTATGGGATCTCTTCTCGGGATGGCCAATCCTATATAAATCTTCTATGTTTGCTTGTATTTGGAAGTTGATTCCTTCAGCTGTTTTATGGACAATATGGTGGGAAAGAAATAAAAGAATATTCATAAATGAAAAAATGCAGATGGAACAAATGCTAGAAAAATTAGAAATTCAATAGCAGAGATAAAAAAATGCATATGTGTCGAGGACAAAGCATGTAGATTCATTGTTCACGGATTGGGATTCAAAGGCTTTGAAAGCCTGGAAGAAAACAATATTACCATTCAAAGGAAGTCCTCACAAAAATCTAACTTCTAAAGCAGATAGAAAGAAAATTCAATGGTCTCCACCTCCGAAAGGCTCTTTTAAAATAAACTTTGATGGTGCTTCACGAGGTAATCCAGGTTTTTTTGGAGTAGGAATTGTAATAAGAGATCATAAGGGTTCTTTAATCTCGGCACAATCAATAAAATTACCAAAAGGCACAAATAATGTAGCAGAAGCACAATCCTTACTTCATGGCCTAATTTGGCCTAAAATTAGCACACAATTTGCAAATTGCAAATTTGATAATCGAAGGAGATTCTTTAGTTATTTTGAATGCATGTAAAGAAAGAATTTTTTTGTTTTGGCATATCAAGTACATGCTGGAGTAAGTTTGGATGTTGTTAGAAAAGTTTAGATCATTTCAAATTAAGCATATATACAAGAGAGAAATTTTGTGGTAGATAAATTGGCAAATATGGCATGTGATCAAGTAGAAAGTGAAAGGATTTATGATAGTAATGTAAAAAATCTGCCTCAGTAATTACACATCATAATAGCAAAAGAATATATTTGAAAATATGACATGTTTTTGATAATTTCCATTCAAATATGGAGAACTAGTAGCTGTCGAGATGCTAAGGTGGATAAGATATTATAAAGTTAGTGGAAAGCTAATTTTTATCCTAACTGTATTACATATCAAATCAATACAAATGAAATCTCATGTATGTACCATGTAGGGGTAAAACTTTTGTTTGGTCGGTGTTTCATTACCCAAAGCCAGCATTAAAGCATGTGTAATCTTTGATAGATCGTATCTACAACATGTAATCCTGTACAACATAACTCTTTTTGTAGCATGGGTTTTGATTAAATGTTACAATATGTGCCGACGGAATTAAATTTACCATGTGAAAAAGTTGTAAGATATATTTCACATTTATGTTGGTGTTGGAAAGTGAGAATTATCATCAAAGCTAATCCTTATCCTGCACGGTCATAGCTAAGGTATGTTTTATATTTAACAAGTTTCATCTGTCTACAGGTCTTGGTATGAACAAAGCACATGTACATAAATTATGTATTATCAAATTGAAAAAGGACGATCTCCAACAAACAAAATCCCTTTCGCATGTGGCAGACATTATGAGTTTTCTTCCTATTCAAAAAACTTGTTAAAATTTGGGGCTATAAAAAAGAAAAGAAAGAATAAAATGAAATGCAAACAAATGTCTCCAAAACAGTGTAGTGCAAATGGAAGATTTCTTGTAAAGAATCCAGCACGAGGAGGAGAAATGTGGTGAGAGACCTTCACTCACGAGGTAGTGGAGAGTTCTTTACAATCAGCTACAAGTTTCCTGATCTGTTGCTAACTATTCGGCCATTGGTATGTGTTGATATCTCTTCAACTGGAAAAAAAATTTGTAATCTAGATTTTTCAATTGTGTTAAAGCGAGAATATTTAGCAAAACAACACATAAGGTCTACTAAAGTTCACTTGTTATCTACCATTCTACTTTAAGTCAATACGAGGTCTTTACACTAGTTCATATCTCCTTCTCTGTCATAAACCGAAATGGAGTTCATGCCCATCAACAATAGAGCACCATTCCCAATTCTTGAATGGGAATTTCCATTTTCCAAAGGTCTAGAAAGAGAAACACTGGCAAATATCTTCCATACTGACTATTCTCCAGTGTTTCGGTCCCTAAAGACCTTGATTGTGGATGATATCCTACATCCATAAGCTCAAAGACTCATATTCCCTTCAGATATAGTTTCAATTTTTGTCTCAAATGTGTTAGACCTGAATCCAAATTATAAGGACATGAAAAAAATTGCAAATGTTTTCATACAAGAAGTCTTTTTGCAGGATAATGCTATTCTCAAAAGCATTCAGAAATATAGTTTCTAGAAAGGTAATGCATATGTGGGTGGGATATTCCCAAGACATTATCTCCACCACAAAATATGTTTCAGAAACATCTACATTGCAATGAAGTTGTCTCTAGAATATGATACACCCATCCATCTTTACAGAGCTCTTGCACGTCATCATTGGGAAATAGGAGAAGAAATGGAGAGAAGCTTCAAATCAAAATACCATGCTTTTTCATTAATACTTACTCATCGTTTTCATCATACTAAAGGTGTCAACAAACAAACTATCAAGCAAAAGGAGGTAGTAAATTTAGCAGGTTCACAAGCAGAGGAGAGAAAGGAACATGAGTTTCAAACCAAGCATCATTTGAACATTCCAGACATGAACATAATAGTGAAATAAAATTCCACACCACCGGCCTACCAGTTCATGGCCAAAGAAAGAAAGGAAGATTGTTCATCAGTTGGTAATGCATGAATCACTATACTACAGTCACAACATTTTTCTTATATGATATTATATATAAGACAACTTGAAAATGGTAATTTTGTAAGGTCAAAAATAAAATATTTTGTATAAATCTGATATTTTGGTAGTTGACACTTATGTTCAAAGCATACAAAATCAGATAGTTTGTATAAGATTTACAGAGAGCTCAAATAATGAACAATTATCCAATATATATGAAGTTATGTAAATATTTTATGATATATTAATATAAAGTCGGCAATATGCCTTTTAAATCTAAAAAAAAATGTTTCTACTAACATTAAAACCACAAATTCCTTCTTCATTCCAATAGACTCTCTTAGTGGTTGATAGTATAGATTTTATATTTCTTCATATAGTAAACTTATTTTAAAATGAGAATATTCTTTTAGTAAAAAATGATAAAAATATATTAATCAAGAAGTTAAAAAATATTACATTTATATTTTCAAAAGATAATAGCTTTCATAAAAAGAAAAAGGAAAAAACCAAGGAGGTTTCCCACAAATGCACCACCCCCAAGAACCTATAAACCAAACTAAAGTTAAGATAGAAAACCAATGATATTTTTTTTTCATTTTGAATAAGATGAAGAAACCGAGGAATGTAGTCAAGGGATAGAGAATCTTGATAAAATATATTCCATATTCAATGAGTCATAGATGCCCATTCAATTAGAGAATCAACAACAACATTTTATTCCTAATGAATATGAAGGAAATGGAATCAAAGTTGTGATAAAGATAATAAATTTGAGCAACCAAAGAAACCAAACCAAGAAGAGCCAACATAACTCTCTTTGTTCAAAAGAGAAACTAAAAAATAGAATAAAACTCACAGATAATCTGTTTTCAATATAATTCAAAAAAAATCTCTAAGACTACAAGAAGAGTACAAGCCTCCATCTGATTATTAGTACCAAAACCCATACCAATAGATAAAAATAAATAAACTGAGCTAGTATTATCACAATCAGGACCACCAATTATAATTACACTTAGTGTACCCCTAGAGGAACCATTAGTATTTATTTTTGAAACATCCTTAGGGGGAGGCTTCCATTTACCACCTATATCAGCCTTATGAGTAGATTCGATTTGAGAAATAGAATAAATAAATCTAATAAAACAAGTCACATATAAATTATTTACAATAAAATGATCAGAGGAAGTAAAAAAATGACCAAAAGAACACTTTGTTGCTATAGTTTATTTGACTAAGTTTAAAACATATTCTACCTAACATACTTAATGATATTTTGATATCCCTTGAAGATTATACAATTCTTCTCTACCCAAATTTGCTAAAGGATAAAAATAGGACCAATATCCTAGGAAACTAATAAAAAATAATCAAGAGTATGGGGATAGCCCAAACTGTAGACGGTCAAATTAACATAAATTCCTCTATTAATCAAATAAAATAATTTATTGATTAATTCACTAATATTCATCATGTCTGATTAAATAAATCAAATTATTTAATTATATCCTCAAGGTCCTCTCATCTGATTTAATTAATCAAAATAATTTAAATCAAATGTCAAATCCCCTAAACCCCTATAAGTTAATTAATCTGAATTAATTAACCCCTAATCACCATTATCCATCCTCTAGGTTTTGACTCAACCTGGGTCAAACCTAAACCCTTGACTAACCCACCCACTTGGACATGAAATTCATTTTATTTAATTATCTAATTACCCTTGTAGACATCCAAATTTGACCTCTCCCATAAGGCCAAATTCATCCCTTTCATTCACCCATCCCGCATTTCCCATCAATGTTAATTAAATAATTTATTTAATTAATATTTTTCCCTTTTTCTAATGTTCTTAAAGTATTTAATTTAAATAATTAAATACTTTACCATTATCTTCTTTCCTATCTGAATTAAATAAATACTCTTATTTATTTAATTTGGTCATTTTCCTTTTTGAATTTAGATCAATTTTAAATTCATTTATTTCTCTCTCCTTGTCACATCCTCCATAACCCCCCCTTAATCTAGATTAATTTAATTAATCTTTGATTATGGATGTGCACACCTTTAATTAGGATTAATGTCACATCCTCCATCATATCCCACTTGCCTTAATCCTTCATTTACCACCTAATCCCTTGTTTGCACAACCTAATTACTTGATTGGGTCAGCCTAATCCTTATGCCATTTATGGCATACCCCAAGTCAAGCTTTTATTAAATGTTTTATCTTTTTGGAGAAGGCAACCCCTTCCCAATGTGAATTTTAAATTCACATTTATTCTTCCAAGGTCTTTTAAGGAATTTTTAATTCCTCAAAGGTCAAATCACCCACATGGGGACAAGAACCTCCTTTATGAGGAGATCTTGTCTAATCCCAAGGTACAAGGAAGTACATCAACCTCATGTCATTTTTTCCACTTCATCTACCACATGTCAAGATGTGAGGGCTTATGAGTTCTAAACTCACCCTAGCCCTTGATCTTGTCCAAGGTTGTTGCATCTTGACCATTCATTATTTAGAGGCTTTTCCCCTAAAATTCGAGGATTTTCCCTTATTTTCAACAACAATCAGCATTTATTCAACACATGCAACTTTGAACTCTCAAGCATTCAAGCACTTTCACTCATCCACCATTGCTGCAACTTTCAAGCTTATTTTGCATCCATATCAAGCATTTATCCAAATACCCACTTGCATCATTGCATTCCTCATCTCATACATCGTTTTGCATATAGTTTTATGTCGTTTGCCATTGAAAGGAGCACACAATCGAACAAATCAATAGGGCCAACCAACCAATCAACTTGGACAAGGTAACTCACTTGATTTTTCTTTGTTTTGTTCAATTTCAACTTAGGCCTAATCTTGAGGTGTTGTTTGTGTTTTCCTTGCTTGTATTTCATTTTCATTTTGCACTTTAGAGTAGGTAAAAACACCTACACACAACCCCTATTTTCCCTCACAAGACATATTCCCAAGGAATATAAAGCCTTTTGTCTCTGTTCATGCTTTCTTGTCATGGCCTTTCGCTAATTCATGAAGTTCCCTTCTAATATATTATGTCGTATACGTTATCTTCTTATGAAACCATGACTAGTTTGATGTAATTTCTCCAGAAACAAAGGTGGTTCCAATACAAATATATGGTTTTAAATGTGCATCTTGCTTACTCTAGAATGCACAATCTTTTTTTAGCTTTCAGCATTTAATTCTATTTGGCGCATATCCTACAAATGTTGCAGTCTAGGAGACCGCACCTCTTGACCCATTCTGTCAATTAGTTCACGTGCCTTGTCTAGACATCCAAATTTTATTTTTTGTGTACTTGTCTACCAGTACAGTTGCAACTACAATGTCTGACAAAGTATTTTATTTTGTTGATTTTTTCCAATATCTATATCCTGTTCCAACGTCTATATGTTGGGATGGTTTGTAGAATTCGGCTTTACGCCTGCCAATAGCCTTTGCTTGAAAGTTTCTAAAGTCTTTTCAACACATACATTCTTTGCATGTCTTGCAATCATGGCAGTCGTTGAGACCACATTTTCTTTAAGTCTTTTTGTCAAGCAATTCACGTGCCTTATCTATGCTCTGCATTTTGCATACGTGTTTATGTTGTGGAGTTTAGCTTTACACCTACCAGTTGCATTTTTTTTTACCTGTTACTTTGCTAGTCGTAGCCTGTGAAGGTAATTTCAAGGAAATCTGAATTCTCCCAAAGTATCTCGATGTGGATTTGTTGACAGTGCATGTCAGGTAATGCATTGATCTTGTAGATCGCTATTTGACTGCAAATAAAAAAAGGGTACGACCCCAATCTCTTTATTAATATAAGTAACCACTGCAAATGTTAACGTTTTGAATATACTCGTAAATTGACATAGATAGCGATCTTTCTATAAAGATAAAGTTCACCTAACTTGTTTATGCGTCCATTTAAGTTGTTGCATTGTATTAAATGCTTTGTGTCACACAAATTGAAACTGCAATCTAAAGTCTTTTAACATATCCATTTTGTTAATATCTTGCAATTATTGCATTCAATGAGACCACAT
Source organism: Sequoiadendron giganteum (assembly GCA_007115665.2). NCBI lineage: Eukaryota > Viridiplantae > Streptophyta > Pinopsida > Cupressales > Cupressaceae > Sequoiadendron > Sequoiadendron giganteum. The sequence goes on along the minus strand of CM021110.1, from coordinate 358,010,849 downwards.
ATTTTGGTACATACTATCAACAGTTCACGTGACTTATATGCGTCATAATAGTTGAGTGAAGACATTCATCAATTGAAGAGACTTTAAATTTTAGGGTAGGAAGAAGTGTGTCGAGTCTCTTATTTATGTCCATTATCGTTAAGAGTTGACTATTATTATTGAAAGTTATAGATTTTGAGAATAAAGGTGTTGTCTTAACAATTTATCCCCAATTATCCAGATAAATTAAGATTATATTTCCTTAAGTTTTCTCATGTGCTTTAACTTGAAAACAATCTAAAACAAAATAGCTTTTATAGTATTTTCTCTATTGATTGATGGGTACATTTAGCTTCCATCTTGTGAGGTGTATGGATTCCCCATAGTTTTACACAAAATAGAGCTTTTCTTTACAAGGAATCATGTCATGCCTACAAACCATTTGATGATTCTTTCCTGCTTGTTCCAGAGTAACTCACACAACATCAAGTGAACTTTGAATTTTCTCTTATGCCCATTTATTGTCTTGATTTTGTGACACTAGTCAACAGAAAAAGAATGTTTGTGTAACATATCCTACAACCATTATGATTTAATTTGCTTGTTAGAGGCCAAAAATTTTCCTTGAAGATATTTTTAGAATGCAAGCTAAATGTTTTCAATGCTGCCACAATAATTGTTGTTAGTCTCTGACAATTGTTAATTGCAAGACACTTGGTTCATTTTTTGTATGTTCATTTTCATGGAATTTTATATTTCTCTATTTTCATATTACAAAGATGATGAATTCCTTGAGTAACATATTAACGATATGGAAGTTGATTATTGAATCCATACCATGTTAAAGTTGTACTTAATGTTATTTAACATTTATGTTGATCATCAGTTGTTGAGCCTCATCAGGAAGTATATTTTTTCTTTTGTAGTGTTGAAGTTGGAAAACTTTTGTAGTGCAATGCCAACAGCCAAGCGTAGCATGAAATTTGAGGGCGTCTGGGTATTTTGCATCAGAGTGGATAAATCACAAGCAAAATCGAGTCAAAAAGTGGACATTGAACTTGGGACTTGCAAAATTATTTTTAAATGTTTGTTGTAATACCTTGAAGCATCCATTTCTCTCTTTTGTTTTCTGTTTTAAGCCAACTAGATCAATTTGGGTTTAAAATTAATCAGTGATTGATTTTTTTTTCAAGGTTGGTTAAAATAGAACCTAAACTTACTAGAATTTTGATTTGGTCTAAAATTGAATAAACAAACTTCACACCTCATCTTGGTGCTATAAAAAGAATCCATTACTGCTTTGTGGTCTTAAATGAACATGTATCTTTTGTGTTTTGTAATCTCTTTTTAAAATTAATATCATTTAAAAGGTGTATGCACTTCTCTTGCACTTCACGGTGATCTTGAGAATCAAAATTCTTTTGGTGATATTAAGTTATATAAAAGATTTCCTCCACACTTCAATTTGGGTTTCTTAAAATTGAACAAATCCTGCTAGTGTGAGTTAAGTATATCGTGTGTGTTCTTTCTTCGTTTATGCAAACAAATATTGATCAAACTACATATGTGCTTGCTCGCTATTGTTCACCTTTAGAGGGCCTGTCAGGTGGGAAAAAGTAATCACCCCAGGGAACGACCCAATCGAGAACACGCTAAAGCCAAGCGACTTCCACTCGGTATATAAGTGTGGGTACTTGAGGAAAGTTCAAGTATCACGAGGATTGTTCTGACAAGAAGGGAAGCAATGGTATTTTTCCATATGGATGATCCCCCATGAATGGAATGGCTATACTAGAACCTTTTGTTATAAAGGCCAAAAATCCTTACTATTTTTTGATGCAAGAACGGTCGTTCTGAAGCCGTCCCACATACTTGTGGTTCAAAGTAGAGATGAAAAGTTTGTCATGGGAGATTCATGAGAACTAAACCTTGGTTGACCCAAGAACTGTGTGTTGTATAAGGGGGATCCAGTGTGGTCAAGCTTCTAATCATCCACTTTGAATAAGAACAACTGGATTTATCCAAGTGAGAATTCAATAAATATTGTCTCTCTCTATCCTAGGATTGTGCATCATTTTGAAATCAAAATAATTTTCTTGGATCTAAAACATTAGAAAATAAGCATTCAACAAAGTCCTAAAGATTTCAAAACCTTTAGGAGTGTTGATGTGGATGTTAGTCACACATAACGCAGATAAAATTCACAAAGAACTTTACCTCTCTTGAAAGAAAATCAAATTCTGAGATAGAATTTAATAATCCCAAGGCTCTGTTAGTCAGATCTTGACTGTGCAAGTTTTACTCAGAGTTCGTTGTGAAACAGTTTTTACAAAGGGACTTACACACTAGATCTGAAAGAATAGTTAGATTATAAAGATAATTATTAAATTCACCAAATAAACCTTTAATTAATGTTCAAAGATCTTTAATTAAATGATTATATTTATTTATTTCAAAACACTTTTATCATCAAATTTATAACTTCATGAAAGCAAAAGATTTGCAACAAAATTTCATGAATTTCAAACAACTTTGCTATCACTTAAGTAGATTTAGCTTTAAGCATTCATCAATTTCATGTAATTGAAAGATTTTCAATAATATTCATCCATTTATCTATTTTTTGAAACATTTTCAAAGAATTTAAGCATCTATTCTAAAATAAATCATAAAAATACTAAAATTAATAGTTCTCTTGGTTATTCTCCACACATTCCCCAAAGAATTAATTAAATCAGAGAAAACCGTTTTATACTTCACCAGATTGCTTCACAGCTACATACAAAATGGTGTGAGATTTTAAAGGGAGGGTTTTGTTTGGACACCGAGTAGTTTATGTATACACCCTTAAATAATGCACTATATAAGCTTGTTTAGCGGAACTAAAAAAACTAGCTACAAAAGATTCATGAGATAGGTAGCTATCAAATTGGCTCTAGTATTAATCAACATCTACGTGCATACAATTTTTTAGTTTGGAATGATTTAGAAAATAGGAAAAAGAACAAAACTTAAAGAAGTTTTGGCTCTTCCAACATCCACAAATTCTAAACTTAATGTAAATAAGACAACACTCTGCCTTTTATAGAGCACAAGGCCTCATAAAATTAATTACAAATGATGAATGGTCAAGATTCATCCTCCAAAATCAACGGTAGTAGATTAATCTCTTCACATGGGTGATGTCAACAAGTAGTCCCCTTAACAATCACTTGAATTCCCTGCAAAATGAATAATTAAAATTTATCAAATATCAAGTCATTTATAAACTTAATTGACATATATATTTAATTCATGACTTTATAATTAAGTTTAAAAATGCACTAATATTTCCCAAACATCAAACAAGTTCAATTTTAAGTCATATTCCCATGAAAATGTGATTTATTCTTGTTTTAAACATTTGGTGCTCTGTTTGGGTGTTTGAATCATGCCTTGGTGCTGTGGTTGCCATGGTGCCATGGATTGTCTGCTGCTGCTCGACTTTCAGCCTGTTTGGGTGTCGGTTAATGGTGAGGAGGGTTTGGAGTGCGCCCTGAGTTAGTTGTTGCTTCCTCCTATTTCCTTTACCTTGCTCTGGCGGCCGAGCCTGGTGGATTTGGGGTGTTCCTTTCCCAGCTTCCTACGCCTACTGTGCTTGATGATGGTTTCGTTACCCTTGTTCTTAGCTTTTAGGCTTTGTTGGGTATTGATCTGTGTCTTCACAAGCTCTTGTGGGTTTGTGGTATTAATAAGTGCTTGCCTCTTTGTCTCCTCTGCTTTGTTGGGGACGTTAGTGGCTCGTATTTTCTTTGGTTGTTTCCTAAGTTTGGTGTGCCTCTCTGTTGCTATGGTGTCTTGGAGTTTAAAACTACTTCCTTGGGTCCTCCTGTCTCATTGGGTCCCCTTGTCTTTGTGGCGGTTCTGAGTTTGTGTGTTGGGATTTCCTTAGAGCTTTGTGGCTTTGGTGGAGTTTCCAAACAGGCTTCTACTTTGGCCTTGGTGATTTGGGATCTATGGATCTATTGGGCGTTGCCTAAAGTGAGGGTTGTGGTGGATCCTATCAAGACTATGGTGGTTGCTCTGTTAGGGAGAAGGTTCCCTGGTTTTGTGCAGCTACAGTGGTGTTTAGGGGAAAATTTCTTGGTTGCTCCCTGGTTCTTTTGGAGTCTTTGGTGTCTCGGCCAGTGTCTGGTGAAAAGAGACTTGGGCTTTTGGATGGTTTCCTAGTTCATGGAAGTGATGGATTTGGTGTCTGTGTTTGAATGGAAGAGGGGGCCTTGCCCTATGGGAGTGTTGTTATCCTTTACCTGTCTCTGTGGTATGGATAAGAGTTACTTTGTCCCCTTTTGGTGCTTTGTTTCTCAGTGGGTTGATGTGGGGTCTCTAGTTTTGGGGACTCCCTTGGTTGATTGTTTGCCCCCTATGGAGGATGGTGCCTTTTTTGGTGGAAGAGTTGTTCGGGTTTTAGAGGTTGTTTGTGTTGCCTTTGTTCCTTCGGTCTAGATACCTTGGGAGGAGGTGTGTGCCTGTGCTATTGGAGTTCCTTCTTGCTACTTTGTGCTACAATCGTATTCTATAGAGGTGAATATTTCTCCTACTGAGGTGGAGCTGGTGATTGTAGTGTTGGTAGGAAGTGCTTCTCTCTTGGGTGTGCTCGCTTTGGAGGGAGGCTTCTTCGGTAGTTCTGGTACCCATTTCTTCCTCTCCTATAGAGGGGAGCCCCATCCTTTTGAGGTGGGTTCGGGGTTGGTGTCTGGATGGCTAGTGCATTCAAATGAACATTCCTCCTCTACAACTTGTGTTTTGTACCCCTCTTTTGGTGAGGGTTTGCTTGGCTCAATACTTTTTTATTCGAGCGGAAGATTGACCATTGTCCAACTGCTGCAGGTGGTTAGTGATCAGGTTGCTTCAAACAGCCTTATTGGGCTAGATGTGTTAGGGGTTGTTTCTTGGCTCAAGGCCTTTAGTGTTTTTGACTTAGGACTGCTTTTTGTCCTAAAGGTTTTATCACTCCTGGGTTTGATGCCTGGAATGAGTTGTTAGTTGTTTCTGACTTAGGACTGTTGGTTCTGAGTGTGTTGTCGATCCTGGTTGTCTGGTGACTAGGTGTTGTTTGGCTCTACTGCGTGTTTGTGGTTTCTGTAGCTCTCCGTTTTGTTGGATTGTTAGTTCTTTAGTGGGTTTATGGTCCCTTCAAAACCATGCTTGTTGATCCTCCTTGGCCCTTGTGGCTTGCTGTGTAAAGGGTACAACACCCTGTAAATGCTACTTATCTTTTCAAAAACATTCATTTCCAGATTTTTAAATTTAGAAAATTACCTCAAATGAGTATTTGGGTTTTGTTCCCCTTCCTCTTAGCTTTCCGAATCATTTTGAAATTTTAAATTTCGTTAAAAAATGAGGGAGATATGGGAATTTTTCGTGAAACTGGTTTTTTTCAAAATTTGGATTTTTTTGAAAAAGAAACCGAAAACCAGGAATCCTTAAAAACCGGGAACCGGAAACCAGGAACTCTTTATGATTTAAGTTTGCAAATGCATACCTTTCTTCTGGTAACTCTATTCCCTACAAGCCATAACTTTTTTATTTTAAAGAATTTTTAAAAAATTCAAAAGGAAACCCTTATTATTTCCCTGTGCTCTTTCCATCCATGATAAAAAAAATAAACTTTTTGATTTAAATTTGAAAAAATCCGAGAACTGGGAGTTTGGTGCACAATTTCTTCCCATAAAATAAAAAATTCTTTGAACCCGAACCCGCTTATTTTTTTAGTATCGTCAAAAATTCCAAAAAGTAACTCATATTATTTTTTAGTGTTCTACCCATTCATGGTGATATTTCAACCATTAAGAATACCAAATTTTGGATTTTGAACTTATGATAAAACTTCAAGTGTTTTGACCATTAAGGTTATTGATTTTGAGGTTTGGTGGACTCGGAAACACCATAGAGACCACAAGGAAAACTAGACCAAGCCAAAAAAAGAAAGCGGGGGTCCCTATTTTTCCAAAAGAAAAATGGGGTGTGTTGTGAGACCACACAACAAGGAGGAGAAAATACTATTAAAAAATCCAAGTGCTATTGCTTGTCCTAGGGATTCCATCTTTAGAGGCTTCTAAGTATTTGGATTTACATCTCAATTTTCTCTTACTAAAGTCAACATTAGGGAACTATTGCCTTAATTTCCTTGATTTCCACATAATGGACCTTGTGCGATGAGAAGAAATCAAGACATTAGACATTCATTTTGAAAGCTAATCAAGAAATTTTTTGTGGTAAAAAGAACCAAATCTAAACAAAATAAAAGACAATTGAACCTCACATGTGTTTGATTTCATGATTTCCTGAAAAGTCAAGGTTCCCAAACCAAGCTGTCATAAGCACCTTAGTCCAAAACATGGTGAGGAGTGTCTTTCAAGACTTCGCGAAGTTAGAAAAAGGTCCATTATAGTCAAAACCCAAGTCTCTTTCAAAGATTTGAATTTCTCACATAGGAAGTACAAGCATTTTCTTCATGAATACTGAGGTCTTGTAGAAAGGAAGTCATCTAAGTCCAATCTAGGATCAAAATCAATTTTTTCATCTATCCCCCAAACATCAAATAAAATCCCAACTCACCAACAACTCTTAGAATCTTGGAAAATTCACATACTAGACTCTTGGTAATCCTTCAAATCAAAAATCAAAATCATCTTGTTTAACTAAGTATGTGTAGATGAATCCTTCTTCATATGCTTAGTTAAATTATCATCTTGTGGAAAAATCTATCCCAAGATAACATCCAACATCTCGGGGTTTATGAGTTCATTATCCAAATCCAAATCAAATCAAAAAACAAAAAATCCAAAAGTCCTAAATTCTAGTGTCCCTTCAAGATTCTTGAGAGTTTAATCATTCACATCACCCATATTTCATTTATCTCATCCCCATCCTTTGATCCTTAAGAAAACTCGGATTTTCTTCTTTATACCTACAGTTTAGACCAACCTAAGGAATTAGAGGTTTTCTTCCCATATTCCTGAAAGTTGATCATTATTTTATGGTCCAAACTAGATCTCAATGCAAGAAAAATATGGAGCAAAACAAAGAAACATCAACTTCAAGTGATTTGAGTCAAACTGAAACAGAATTCAACCCTATTATATCCATCGACCTTCCAATAAATCCTCCTCAAATACCTCAAAATATTCAAGAGGGAAGTTACCAAGTGGATGATGCTACCAACAATGTCCTAGGGATGACTCAAGATGAAATCATGGAGATAGTTCAAAATCTGAAAAACCACAAAATTGTCAATACCATGATGAGACTCAATCCTTCACAGTACATACTTGCATTGGCAAAGGGGCTAAAATCCCTTCTGATTACGATGTAAGCACTATTGTGGAACAACCTTTCAAGATTTTTCCACCATTATCATTCACACCATCCTCCTAAAGCATCATTCAACCCATCCCTCAACCAACATCATCTCATGCACCAAGCCAACCCATGATCACCAAGGGGAGTTCATTGCTCCAAGCTCTTCAAACACACCCCCTTGTGAACAACCAAAATTTGGATGAAAACAGCATCTTGGGCATGAAAAATACTATCCCTCAAGATCCAAAGCATCTTTTCATTCCACTCGTCTTCCATGACACCAATAATCCATCCACTTTCTCCGCAACACCGGCATATTCTCTTGACACACAAGTCTCCCTCCCCATGGTATCACAAGGACAAGGAGGTTTATTTGGGCTAGGGGGAATCTTTTATCCCTCATCATCACTTTCTCAAGGAAGCATACCAAAAATCCTATCATCGCTTCCCCCACTGACATCAACATCCACACCAATCATTGGTTTAGGGCAACCCCCTTTACTTATCCAAAATCAATTGAATCAAATCAATTTTCTATTCACAAGTCAAATCAGCACATCAAGCATACCAAATCCTCCAAGCATTCCACCGATATTGCAACAGCAGGTATCAACAACCCAAACACCTTAATCAACCATTACATCATCCATGACACCTCAAATATCTCAAAACACGATCTCCCAAGGATCTAGCTCATCAACCATACCTCCCACCTCACAACCTGTTGTCATCACTCGAACGCCTCGACAACCACCCCAACAAAGTCTTATCACACCATCTCATACCATTCTGAATCCTCCACCTTTACCATCAAATCCCAACATGAACAACCAATACAACGTCACATTGCAACCAACCCAACAAGCCTATCAAAAGGTACTCCAGGAGTTCCAAACCTAACAAGCCACACAAGTGACGCAACAGGCCACACAACAAGAACAAATGCAGCAAGCTGCACAACAAGACCAATAGGCTACCCAAGTGCAAGCACAATCATTTATACAGCAACAACAAGCCCAAGCACAAGAACAAACTTTATTGCAACAAAAAAAATTCATACAAGCCACTCAAGCTGCTCAAGTTTCCCAAGCTGCCCAAGCTTCACAAGCACAAGCACAAGCTCAAGCATAGGCACAAGCCCAACATCAAGCACAACAAGCTTGCATGCAAGCCTTTTTACAGCAACAAGTGTATCAACAAGCTTTACAGCAATACCAAGTGCAACAACAAGCATCTCAATAGCAAGCCCAACAACAAGTGTTGTTGGAACAACAACAACAGCAAGCCCAACAACAAGCCTTGTTGGAGAAAAAACAACAACAAGCCCAACAACAACAAGACCAACAACAAGCTTTGTCGACACAACAATAACTACAAACATATCAGCAAGTGTTAGTTGCACAACAAACTCTTGTGAATGCACCACCTTGTCCACAATTCACCTCATCCATCATCCAAATCATTGCACCAACCCAAAACACATTCATTCCACCACCTGACCCACAAAGCGATTTATCCGCTCAAATCAAAAGTCTCTCACAACAAGTGTTGGACATACAATCAGAGAAGGCCCCTAAATCGCAAGGGAATCTATGCCCTTATTCATTTGACAGGAGTATTATGATGAAGCCATTCCCACAAGGCTTTGAGATCCCAAAATTCAATAAGTACTGTGGAACTGAAAATCCTAAAGATCACATCAAGGAATTCCACATACATTGCATGGAAGTTGCTTACGATGACTCCTATCTAATGAGGCTCTTCCCCTGAAGTCTAGTTGGCCCAACCAAGGAATGGTTCTCCCTTCTTCCTCCTAGCTCCTGGAATCAAAAAGTTCCAAGATATTGTGGACGCATTCATGCAAAATTACTCATTCAACATGGACATGGATGTAAGCTTGGAGGAATTATCCAACCTTAAGCAAAATAAGGGAGAATCATTCACGTCCTTCTTACAATGATGGTGATATAAGGCCAATAGGAGCAAGTGGGATATGTTGAAAGAACAACAAGTTGGAACCATTAGCGCGAACCTTGAAGGGATTCTAGCCTTCCATTTCAAATTCTAATGCATCACCACTTACAATCAACTCATCCCCAAGGCTCTCAACAATGAAAGAGCCCTCATTGCACAAGGGGGGACATTTTCTTATCAAGATAATCACCCATCAACAAGATATAATGAAAAACCATGAACATGGATGAAAAACAAGAATTTTACCAACGACAGTGTTGTTGACGCTAAGGTTGTGATCAGTGCTCCAAAGCCAAACATGCAACAACAAACATACCAACAACCTTAGAATAACACTCAAAACACCCCCTAATCTAACACATCCCAGTAATAAAACAACACATAAACAATCAATAATGTCAATGATCAAAGTGGGCCATCCACAAGAAACCAATATCCCCCAAATTGAAAGTATACACTAGGTGATCCCACAATACTGGTTAACAATTTTTGGGCAAACTGGACAATGAACTCATTTTTTTTAAGCAAATCTTCACTTTCGGGATCCTATAGCAGCTAAATAGTGAGGAATTTGAAGATGATGCAAACTAGTGATTTGTGGAGTTCTGTCTATAGATTCTAAATATATTTTTTTCAAAAAATTTGGAATTAGATTGCACTTATTTTTCCATCTCCTTTGAAAACTAGCTTTTTTAAAAAATAACATTTTTAAGGAGCGATGCTCACCGTATACAACATAATTTTTTTTGTATGAAGGATAAAATTCTTTTTTTTTTTAAATTTAGATTTGTAACTATGATATCTAGCACTTTCATTTGGTTTCATAGTGTTTTATTGAATATTTTTTCCTTAATCAAGTTTCAAATTCAAACCAATTACAATTGAAACATAGACGAGCTGTATACAATATAATTTTTTTTGTATGTATCAAAATTCATTTTAATTTTTTTTAATGGATCAAGGACATCAATACCCAACCTGAACATATTTTTTAAAATTTTATTTTGATAATTTTCTATTTTTCCACATGTGCAGAACATAGAGCTTGATTTTTGGTGAAAAACCTATGTTTAATAAAACTAAAAAAACATAGACATAATAAAACCAAAACATATTAAAATTATATTCATTGGATAGATCATTCTAAGAATTACCATGATCATTTCAAATAAATTTTAAATGAATTCATTTGATCCCCCAAAGGTAGATCAAAAGTGATTTTTCTATCAACATTTTGATAGGTGTAAAGGAGACTCCATTTCAGGTATGGTTTAAAACTAGCGGGGTTCTATCTAAGGGGGTTTGATCTAAGGTGGTTTGATAAGACCCTCTTCAATTGAAATCCTTAAAATGGAAATTTTTAAGGCTTAAATCATTATATTTTCTAAAAATATGTGATTTCAGCAAAAATCAGAATCTCCTAGAAATTGTAAAGGAACTTTGTGGGATCACCCCACCACTTGGATAATCGGTTGAATCTATCAGGAAATGACTCATTGAGGCCAACATCATCATGCTCCTAGTCATTTAAAATTACTAGGAGCCTCAAGTTAAGCCACCTTGGTATAACGAGAACCACCTGTGTGATTTTCATAAGATAAAGGGGAACACAACATCCAGTTGCATGAGGCTCAAAAATTTGATCCAAGATCTTATTGAAAACAAGACCATTACTATTGAGCAACCAATTAGAAATCAGGACCTCAAGATATACACGAATCTAATGTCGAATCACAATAAATCAAACAACAATGGAAAAGGCAAGAAGTATGGTAGCATCAACCATGTTTATGACCAGTTTGTTGAATCTTTAGATGAATGGGTAAGTGTCATCCACATCCCAAGGTCCAAAGCTGACTGTGGAGTCACCACACAAGGTGGAAAAATCACTATCCCCAGACCATCCATGCAAGCTAGAGCACCCCCTGAAAATTCTAAGTCGGTTGCTAATGGTTACAATTTCTTGAAATAACTAAAGAAGACCCCCGCCCAAATCTCCATCATGGAGTTACTAAAATTTTTGCCTGCACATAGGGAGATCCTAGAAAAGGAACTTGTTGCATCTTTCATACCCATAGACCTGGATGCAGATAAATTCCAAACTATGGTCGGACACATCACCACATCTCATCTCCTAATATTTTCTTAACAAGACCTTCCAGCCCGGCCATCTCATAACTGTGTACTTCATCTAGAAGTCTTTATCCATAAAAATAAAGTCAAACGAGTCTTGGTGGATGGAGGTGTGGGGCTAAATATTTATTCGTTCAAGCTAATAAAGAATCTAGTATTTTCTAAAAATGTGATTGAAAAGGGAAAAGGCATCACAATTCGGGCTTATGATGATTAGGAAAGAGTGTCCCAAGGCACCATTCAACTTCCTATCCAAGTAGGACCAGTTATCATGGATACTACTTGCCAAGTCCTCGATCTAGACCTTCCTTATAACATTCTCCTAGGGCACCCATGGATCCATGGGATGAAAGCGATTGCATCCACATTTCACCAATGTGTTAAATTCCCTTATGAAAACCAGGAGATCACAATTCATGGTGATCTCGAGCCCTTTGCTTACTATAGGAATCTTGAAGCCAAATACTAAAAAATCCCATAAATACCTAAAAATGATGAAGGCCCTTCAACGCCATATGTGGACCCATCCACCTTACCATCCACTTATGAGATAGAGACACCCTCCATTCCCGCCATTTCTGATATCAAAGTCATTATCCAAGACAACGAATGTGGAGATTACAAGATGAAGAAGGGTGCCTTTGTGGCAGGAGAGTTACCTCAATCTCCTAAGTCCCATGGATAGCCACAACTAGCCAACACAACATCTCAGACCTTTAGAGAAAACCCCTCCTGATTCAGAAGTTGGGGGATCTAGGCTGAGAAGTGGTGGACGAAAAAAGATATATCATCTCCTATATCAGGATGAAAGACATGTACTGACCCTTTCTATGGATAATGCTAACAAATGACTACAATTTATGTTGGGTATGGGCTATAACAAGAATGAAAGCATCAGGAAAAATAGCAACAGTCGATTGGAACCTGTCATTGTTGAGAAGCGCATAAAAAATCTTGGCCTTGGATGTACCCTTCCGAGAATAACCGTACTTAGAAGAAGTCCCCTTGTTAAAACAGTCAAAGCTCCTCTTCGATTACTAGTATCTAAAGGTCTACGTCTAGATAACTATACCTTTGACATAACTAATGTATGTAGTGACAGTGATGAGGATCACCTCACTAGCCTACCCATGTTGTTTGAGGACTCTTCCCTATTCATGATTTCCACTGTCTCTTGAGTCAAATAACCAAACCCATGAGTTAAAACTAGTGCATCCCAAGCTAATAGACTACCACCAATGAGGACCACCAATTTTAGACACATTCGAAAATGATGAGGCGCTCTCATAACTCATGGGACTATGAGATAACGTACCTTGTGGAGATAACAAAGTTGGATTTAACATTGAACTAGACACATGTGCTTATTATGGGGAAATGATTGAATCCCTCAATCACAAAAGTGAAAATTTGAGAATAATCTCTAGGTCTTTAAGTGAAAACCACAATGTGGCACTTTTAGACCCAAAAATAGTAAAAACAAAGGATGCATCCAATGGTGAAAACCTCTCAGAGGCACCGGAGGATGGGGGATTCAATCTTCCTCTTAGTGCTATTCATCAAGAGAAGTTGGCGATCTTAGTAGAGAAATGCAATCTGGTCAACTTGGGGATAGAAGAAACACCACACATAACCTTCTATTCAAAATCACTTTTGATAGGAACTTCTAGTTGCATTCTTGAGAGAAAGAAAGGTAAACTTTGCATGGACCTACGCTGACATGTCTGGTCTTGATCCAAAAGTTGTGGTGCACCATCTAGCTATATATCCATATGCAAATCCAGTGAGACAAAATCTGAGGAAGATGCATCCTCAAATAGCATTATTGGTAAAATTGGAATTGAAAAAGCTTCTTGATGTTGGATTCATACGACCAATTGATTATCTAGAGTGGGTTTCAAATCTTGTATTTGTTTCAAAGCCCACTAGGGGCATCCACATCTACACTAATTTCAATAAAGCATGTCCTAACCTAGATGATTTCCCTCTCCCAAAAATAGACATGATTGTAGATATGATGGAAGGACATGAAATGCTATCACTAATTGACAAATTCTCAGGGTACAATCAGATCATGATAGCCAAAGAGGATCAACATAAAATGACCTTTACCTATCCATGGGGAACATATTAATGGAACATGATGTCATTTTGTCTAAAGAACATTGGAGCCACCTATCAAAGGGCTATGACTCTCATCTTTCACGACATGATTCACAAGTCTGTAGAGGACTATGTGGATGACATACTGGCCAAATCAAGAAAGTGCCAAAATTACATAGTAGCACTAAGCTCCATCTTTGATAGGCTAGAAGAATATAGGGTTAGACTTAATCCTAAGAAGAGTATCTTCGAGGTACAATAAGGAAAGCTCCTAGGATACATTGTGTCAATGAGAGGGATCAAGATAGATCCTGCAAAGGTGAAAGAAATTCTAGAGATGGAAGCGCCAAGAACATTGAAGCAGCTAAGAGGCTTACAAGGAAGACTCCAGTCCATCCTTCGATTCATAGCGTAATTAGCAGATAAGGCTATCCCATATTCTCATCTACTCCACAAGGGGGTAGCATACAAATGAGATGAGAAATGTAATCAGGCTTTCAACAAGATCAAAGAGTAATTGCTCACACCACCAGTTCTTATGCCACCAATTCTAGGAAAACCCTTGATCCTGTATATATCAGCAACAACAACATCCCTTGTCTCTCTCTTAGCACAACATGATGGAAACGGGAAGGAGAGAGCTATTTACTATATCAATAGAACCATGGTGGGACATGAACTAAATTACACATCCACTGAGAAGGCTTGATTAGCAGTTGTGATCAAAGCATAGAAATTCAGACACTATATGTTGGCACACCAGATAAAACTCATTTCCAAGATAGAACCTCTCAAGTATCTACTTTCTAAAGCAATGCTCATAGGGCGAACATCTAAATGGTTTATGATCCTGACAGAAAATGAAATTGAGTATGTGGAATTAAATGACAAGTGATTGCAAACCAACTAGAAGAAGCACCAATATACTCAAAGAACCCACTTGTATCAGAATTCCCTGATGAGTCCATCTTTAAAATAAGCATAGAAAAACACTAGAAAATGAACTTTGATGGATCCTAAACACAGCATGGGTCAGGAGATAGAGTCTTCTTCATTACACCACAAGGAGATTGCATACCCAATCATATAAGTTGTATTTTCCTTGCACAAACAACATTGCAGAATATGAGGCTCTTGTCATAGGGTTGAGAATTGTTGTGCAGTGGCAAATCATGACACTCAAGGCTTATGGAGATTTGCATCTTATCATCAACCAAGTCAATGATGAATACCAAACAAAGGATGACAAGTTGACTCCCTACAAGAAACTATTGGAAAGCCTCAAGGAACTCTTCATTGACATCATGTTTGAGAAAATACCAAGGGCAAACAATAGAGCATTATGGCAACAATTGGGTCGCTACTGGATATCCCACGCCATGTCCTAAAGCAAGAATTCCTTGTAGAGTAGCTTCTCGTACCAGCTTTTGAAGTACCAGAGTCTAAATTTGTGTGTGAAATAATTTGTCCTGGTAACCTGTGGTATCATGAAATATACACTTATCTAAGAATAGGAGTCCTCCCTACCGATATCCCTCTCAACCTTAAGAAAACCTAAATGTCAAGAATTCATCTCGTTTTGTTATATTAGGCGATACCCTATACCGTAGGAGTGTTGAGGGAACCCTTTTACAATGCTTAACCATTGAGGAATCTTTGATTGCTTTAACAGAGGTACATAATGGCATTTGTGGTTCACATTCGAGTGTTATGACCTTGGCCAAGAAGCTACTAAGAACAGGGTACTATTGGCTGATGATGGAAAGGGAAGCTCACAAATATGTCAAGTTCCTGTGATATCAACAACATGGGGATCTCATCCATGCACCAGCTCAAGAGCTCCACCCAATTGTTACACCTTGGCCCTTCTCACAGTGGCAGCTCGATCTCATTGGAAAAATCACCCCCACCTCATCTAATGGACATAATTTCATTATCACCGCCAGAAAATATTTCACAAAGTGGGTAGAGGCCATCCCAATGGTCTATATTATAGGAAAGTAGATTTCCAAGTTCATCCTGAATTACCTCAAATAACGGGACACCTTTCAAAAACTAGGATGTCTAAGACCTATGCCAAAAATTTAACATCCAACACCACTTTTCTACTCCATACTACCCCCAAGGTAACAACTAAGCTAAGGCTACAAATAAAACCATCCTTAGAATCCTCAAGAAAATAGTCAATGACATTGGTCGTGACTGGCATCTATAGTCGAATCTTGCCCTATGGGCCCCATCGAACAAGTATCTAGACTCCAACAGGTGCAACCCCATTCTCCCTAGTCTACGGATCAAAATCCATCCTCCCCATCGAGATTGAGCTCCCATCCCTAATAATATCATTACTGAATCTCATAACATATGAAGAATATCGGTTATCATGATTGAACGAGTTGTAACTACTGGATGAGTGGTGCATGGATGCCTTAAACTACCTACAAGTCTACCATAACCATATAAAGAGGAGTTACAATAAAAATATTTAGAATCAATCATTTCATGTCGGCAAGCTGGTAATAAAAGAAAATTAGAAAAATAGGTTGAATCCAAATAGCAAGGGCAAGTTTGAACCCAACTAGATAGGACCTTTTGTTGTCACTGCAAGCTATAAATCTGGGGCATGTCAGTTGTCAAGACCCAAGGGTGAGACTCTATAGGATCCTATCAATAGCTCCCATCTTTAAAAGTTTTATGCCTTAGTTTCAAATCCAAAAAAGAAAAAAATATCAAAAATATCAAATATCCAAAAAAGGACTAAAAACAATAAAGATAAAAAAATTGTCCTTTAGTGAAAACCACTTCGTTGGCACTTTGGAAAAGTACCTTGGTGAAAACTTGACAAATAGGCGCCTTGTGTAAATAATAACTTTCCATCCACCAGGATCTCAATGGCTTGTTCAGCATCATTCATCCATCGCACTCCATCGATCCTTCCATCCACCCATTTGCGTTTGCATCATAGCTTGATTTTATGTTCATATCATGATCCCTCCTAGTACTACTTGGCACATTCTTAAGGCCAATTTCTCATACCTATATCAAAGTAGTTATCGCATCACAATGGGGGCAACTTCCTGTACCTGCATCAAATTAGATTCGTGTATATTCTTGCAGTATTCCTTAAAATAAAAAAATCCAAAAACATTAGAAAAATAGAAAATCCAAAATCCAAAAACATCAAAAAATCAAAAATCAAAAAACATTCTTAAAATCAAAAAAATCCAAAAAATCCAAAAAACATCCAAATCATATCAAAAATAAAAAAAATGGGTCAAAAAATCAAAAAATTCAAAAATAGAGTTGTCTTGTCAACTACGTAGTCTCTAAGATTGAATGTATGCAAAGCTAATCTTTGATCGGCCCCTTAGACACTTAGGTCAATCCTTTAGGAGTTTTTCATAATAAACTAACAAAACCATTTGTTCATATCTCATCAATAAATTGAGTCTATGTCAGTTGAACTGCGTGATCTTTGTGTGTTTAACGTAAGCAAGGCTAATCTTTGTGTGAGCACCTAAATCTACAAATAGATTAAACCTCAACACTTGTTAGTATGGTAAGTTTAAAACTAAGCAAATGAACCAATGCTCCTATGAAATAATACATTATACCTTATAAGAAAAATAACAAAAAAAACCAATTGAAAGCATAAAAGAAGCACAGTGAATACCTATTCCATATTGGATTGGTGCTACTCTTTGTGTTGAAAGTATCCCTTTCCCAACCCTTGATAATTTTAAATGATTATAGACAAAAGAGATAAGATTAACACAAGTTGCCTATAGTAAGAATGCTCAAATTGTAGATGCCAATGAAGGAGAAAACCCCTTGGATTTATAGGTGAGATTGAAGAGAGAAGAGGTAAATTTGAAGAATTTGGGACTAATCCTCAACCAATAGGAAGGAGCCACTTTTCACCATGTGAATGGGCCAAGGTTGTGGAATTTTTCATCAATGTGCCAATAAATGGCATTAGGTGGCCTTTTCAAATTTCAAATTTGACTTGCTGGAGGGAGAAAAAGGGGTCTTAAATGCCAAGTGGGGGACATGTAAGAGGGGAGTTAATGCCATGTTGGAAGGGACAAGCCATTTTGAGAGGGAAATTTAAATTGGAGGAATATTCCCTTTTATGCCATGTTGAGGGAAATTAGAAGATTTAATAAATTAATTAAATGATTTATTTGTGCAAGTGGGAAAAGCTAGAGGATGGGACATGGGTTAGGCTTAGCATTAATCAGGGATTTGATTAATTAAGCTAATGATTAGTTGATTGTGACATTTGACTTAGATTTGTGGGTTAAAATAAATCAAGATGAGAAGGGATAATGATTATTATTCATTTAGTTAAATACATGTGATTTAATTGAATCAAGAAACTTTAGGAGATAATCAAATAAAAATGATTTATTTAATTAAAGAGATAGCCTTAGTGAATTGATTTATTTAATTAATAGATGAAATGATGTTAATTGAAGAATGATTAGATGCATGAGTCAATTTTGCATGTCTACATTTTTCCCCTCTTTGAATCAATGTACTCATTGCATTGATTCAAAGAATGATGTCGGCGACATCGAAATTAAAAAAAATGAATTTTTTAGATGCCCCGACAAAAAGAAGTACATTAGTACATTTCCCCCTCGATAGATCAATTGAAAAGATTCAATTTGAGGTCGATCTCGTGACAAAGAGGTTCAAAATGGATGTATGGATGGCTATGACTAACTAATCTATATGATAATGATGATGTAAATAAGATGCTTTTAAGATGATTAGAATAACAAATCTATATTATCCTAAACAACTTAGATGATGATGCAAATGAGATGTTTGGAAGATGCTTAGAATAACAAATCTATATTATTTTAAACATCTTAGATGATGATGCAAATGCATGTGAGATGGATGAGATAGATGATGTTCTCCTATGATGATATGACGTGATTATGCAAGATGAAAGTGTGGATGCAATATGGATGCATTGTTAGCATGAAATAGGATAGAAGAATGAGAGGGATCAACCCTTAAATCTAAGAATATGTAGAAGTCCAACAAGTCCATTAGTCGTCGAGACTTTATTAGATATGATGACAAATGATGATGATGATGTATTTCTTATCCAAGGATGGGAGAGATAAAGAGCATGTTGGAATGTGGCATCTGATCATGGTATATTGTACACATTTTAGTACTATACACTCTTCATGTATCCTCACCCCCGAGAAAAAAAAATCACCTTTTTTCGCTTCGTCACCAAAAAAGAAAAAGGTTGACTTTGTAAACCCTAATTTTTGGAAGCTTCTAAAAGCTTGTTAAAAGTGGTTGGGATGAAGATTTGTAGCATGGAATTATTCAAAATATTGTAATATGTTTTTCACTATATAATAAAATCACTGGATGGCTGCGGTTTGGTGGATGTAGCCTAGATTGGGTGAACCACGTTAAATTATTTGTGTTGTCTTGTTTCTGCTATAATTTCCTATGTGTTTTGTTTCTCTATTTTATTGATCAAATATGCATTTAACTTGTTAGATATCTGCCTTCTAACCCTAACAAGTGGTATTAGAGCAAGTTGTTTTCGATTATTGTCTGTAGGAAAGTCTCACGGTTAAGTGGGAGCAATGGAAAATGAGGGTAAGTTGAAGGTTGAGAAGTTCAATGGGTAGAACTATTAGTTATGGAAGATGCAAATGGAGGACTACCTCTATCAAAAGGATTTATGGCAGCCATTGGAAGGGAAAACCAAGAAACCCACAACAATTTCGGATGAGGACTGGGATATTTTGGATAGAAAGGCACTTGGCAGTATTCATTTACACCTGGCACAATCGGTGGCGTTTAATATCACAATAGAAAAGACAACTCAAGAGTTGATGGAAACCCTAGTGAAGTTATATGAAAATCCTTCCGCTTCGAATAAGGTATTTCTTATGAAGCATTTATTTAATATGAAAATGGTAGAAGGTGGGTCAGTTGTTGATCATTTAAATGAGTTTAATACGGTTACCAGTCAATTAACTTCTATAAAATTAAACTTTCATGAAGAAGCTAGGGCTCTTTTGATTCTATGTTCTTTGCCTGAATGTTGGAATAGCTTGGTAATGGTTGTTAGCAATTTTGTTTCTGGTTTGAATACATTGAAGTTTGATGATGTTGTTGGTGTTATTTTGAGTGAGAAAATTCATAGAAAAAGCTCACGTGGAACATCCACATCAGGCAGTATTTTGAATGTAGAAATTAGGGGCAGAACAAAGGAGAGAGGAAACAATTCTGGAAGTCGTGGGAAGTCATGAGGAAAATTAAGGGACAGAAGGTCCCAATCTAGAGACAAGAGGGATTTTTGGTACTGTGGTAAGTTGGGTCATTTAAAGAAAGATTGTTGGTCTCAGAAAAATAAAGAAGGAGACAAAAAGGAAGGAAATAAAGAGGCAAATGTGGTAAGTAATAAATCTGATGAGGATTCTTTGATGATTCTTGGGTGCTAGATTCGGGGGATTCATTTCATGCTACACCCCATAGAAATTATTTTCTTGATTATGTCCAAGGGGATTTTTTGGGAGATAACAAACCCTATCAGATTGTTGGAAAGGGAAGAATCAAGATTAAGTTGTAGAATGGGAATCATTGGCTACTACATGAGGTAAGGCACGTTCAAAAGTTAAAAAGAAATTTAATTTATGCAGGGCAACTAGATGATGAAGGTTGTGTTGTTACATTTAGTGATCAAAATCGGAAGGTTACAAAAGGTGCCTTAGTGGTAGAAAAAGGTGTGAAAGTAGGCACCTTATATCTTTGTATAGGTCATATTGTTCCTTCTACTTTAGCTATTGCAGATAAAATCCAATGTTCAGGAACAATTGTTGCAGTTCAGCATGCAGAAAATCATATAGTTGTTGTGGATTCTGAATCTGCACTATGGCATAATAGACTTGGGCATATGAGTGCAAAAGGTATGAAATTATTTCATTCAAAGAATTTTTTACCAAGTCTAAAATGTGTTAATATGGATTTATGTGAAAGTTGTGTTTATGGGAAATAAAAGAGAGTTAGTTTTCTCAAAGATGGGAAACAAAAGAAAGATGAGAAATTGGAGCTTGTGCATACGGATGTATGGGGACCAGCTTAGGTATCTTCTCTCGGAGGCTCTCAGTATTATGTTACATTCATTGATGATGCAACTAGGAAGGTATGGATTTATTTCATTAGGTAGAAATCTAATGTATTTGAAACTTTTAAAAAATGGAGAAGCTTGGTTGAGAATGAGATAGGTAAAAAGATAAAATATCTCAGATCTGATAATGGTGGTGAGTATTGCAGCAAAGATTTTGAAGATTATTGTTCCTCTAATGGTATTCGTAGGCATAAAAAAGGTTCCAAGGACTCCACAGGAAAATGGAGTGGTTGAGCGCATGAATACGACAATAATGGAGTGTGCATGAACTATGAGATTGCATGTTGGGCTGCCTTTAAACATGTAGGCAGAGGTTGTAAACACTATTGTTTATTTAATTAATAGAGGTCCCTTTAATCCTTTGGGTTGTGGTATTCCAGAGGAAGCATGGATAGGTAAGAAGGTGAGTTATTCTTTTCTCAAAACCTTCAGTTGTGAAGCATTTGCATATGTAGATTCTGAAAATAGAACCAAGCTTGATGCAAAATCAAATAAATGTATATTTTTTGGATATGGCATTGATGAATTTGGTTATAGTATTTGTGATTTTGAAAATAAGAAAATTGTGAGAAGCAGGGATGTCATATTCAATGAGAAAGTGTTGTACAAAGATCTATTGCAGCAGCATGAGAAGACAGAAAAGGATTATGCAGTGTTGAATGATATTACAAACAACAATGTTCCAGTGGTTCCTCATGCTTTGTAACAACATCAACAAGAAATACCAAAAACTCCAATGAATGTTAGGCTATCTTCAAGGATAAGTAGACCTCCAGAAATATTTTCTCCCTCTTTATATTCTATTTTATTAACTGATGTTGGTGAACCAAAATGTTATCATGAATCTATGCAGGTGGATACCAAGGTTCAGTGGGAGAATGGAATGGAAGAAGAGATGGAATTCTTGCTAAAAAATCAGACTTGGGAATTATGCAAGTTGCCTGCAGGTAAAAAGGATTTACCAAACAAATGGGTTTACAAGTTGAAAGAAGAGGATGGAGGTAAGCAAAGATTTAAAGCCAAATTGGTTGTAAAGGGATTTGGACAAAAAAAGGGTATTGATTTTGATGAAATATTTTCTCCAGTTGTTAAAATGACTTCTATTCATACTGTTTTAAGTATTGTGGTTGCTGAAGATTTGCATTTAGAACAGTTTGATGTTAAAACGGCCTTTCTCCATGGTGATTTGGAAGAGGAAATATATATGGAACAACCACAAGGATTTGAGGTCAAAGGTAAGGAGAAACTAGTGTGAAGATTGAAGAAAAGTTTACATGGCTTGAAACAAGCACCTCGAGAATGGTATCTTAAATTTGATAGTTTTATGGCTGAGCAAGGCTACAACAGGTGTAATTCAGACCATTGTGTTTATTTTAAGATGTTAGGTGAAGATAGCTAAATTATTTTATTTTTATATATTGATGATATGCTTATATCGGGGTCTAACATGGATCACATAAAGGAGTTAAAACAATAGTTAGCAAATTCATTTGCTATGAAGGATTTGGGGGCAGAAAAACAAATCCTTGGTATGAAGATTACAAGAGATAGGAAAAATAGAAAATTGTTTCTATCTCAAGTTGATTATGTTGAAAAGGTGTTGTAGATATTTCATATGGAGAATGCAAAAGCTATAAGCACACCTTTGCCCAGTCATGTAAAATTGACTAAGGATATGTGTCCAAAGACACAAGAGGAGGAAGGAAAAATGTCCAAGGTACCATATTCTTCAGTTGTAGACAGTTTAATGTATGCCATGGTATGCACGAGACCGGATATTGCACATGTTGTAGGATTTGCTAGCAAGTATTTGAGTCATCCCGGAGTTGAGCATTGGAATGTGGTAAAATGGATTCTCAGGTACTTGAGAGGAACATCCAATAAATGTTTATGTTTTGGGGACTCTAATACTGATTTACAAGGTTATGTTGACTCAAATTTGGTAGGGGATATAGATACCAGGCAGAGTACCATAGGTTATGTATTTACAGTTGGTGGGACAACAGTGAGTTGGATTTATCAGTTGCAAAAGCTGGTTGCTTTATCCACCACAGAGGCAGAGTATGTGGCTGCAACAAAGGCAGAAAAGGAGATGATATGGCTACAAGTCTTCATGGAAGAGTTGGAAAAAACACAAGATGAAAATCACTTGTTTACAGATAGTCAGAGTGCTACACATCTTGCCAAGAATTTTGCCTTGCACTCTAAAACCAAACACATACAACTGAGATATCATTTCATTTGCTCAGTGTTGGAGGATGGACAGGTAAAGTTGGAAAAGATACATACATATGACAATCTAGCGGATATGTTTACAAAGGCAGTGACAAGGGAGAATTTGAGTTCCTCTTTAGCTTCGGTTGGCCTTCAAGGTTGAACTCAATTATAATAGAGTAGCAGGGTTTAAGGTGCTTATTTCGAGTGGGATTTGTAAGTGCAATGGTGTCATCCAAGATTAGTCTCCAAGTGGGAGATTGTGTTGGTATGGAGGCTGATCAGTCTCCAAGTGGGAGATTGTTGGAATGTGGTGATTGATCATGCTATACTGTACACTTTTTAGTACTATACACTCTTCATGTATCCTCATCGGGGTCCAGGGTTAGGCCAAGCCCCCGACGGGGGTTCGGGGGTGGCAGCCCACAAGAAAAAAAATTCACCTTTTTTCGCTTCGTCACCGAAAAAGAAAAAGGCTGACTTTGTAAACCCTAATTTCTAGAAGCTTCTAAAAGCTTGTTATAAGCGACTAGGATGGAGAGTTGTAGCATGACATTATTCACAATATTATAATATGTTTTGCACTAGATAATAAGATCATTGGATGGATGTGGTTTGGTGGATGTAGCCCAGATTGGGTGAACCACGTTAAATTCTCTCTGTTGTCTTGTTTCTGCAATAATTTCCTGTGTGTTTTATTTCTCTATTTTATTGATCAAATCTGCATTTAACTTGTTAGATATTTGCCTTCTAACCCTAACAAAGCATACCCTTCTTTATGTTTGATAACAGACATAGGTACGATGCATCAAGGTATAAAGAACCAGAATGATGTTGCGCCTAGTGTGATGGACTTTGACTCGTCAAACAAATAGGATTACTCTTGTTCACACTTGACAAACGAAACCTTATTCGGAATGCAATTCAGATATTCTAAACATCTCGGGCCAAAACATAAAAAGGCAAGCCTTCTTATGTGGTCAACAAGACACCTAAAACATCTTCCCTACAAGCAAAACAAAGCATGCATGATGAAGTTATTTTACAATAACATCCAACAAGCAAAACAGATAACAAGATAATGATCATTGCCCCACTCCTTTCTCTCTAAATATTTCTATTTAGACATCATCGAGAGGTCCTTGGAATGAGCACAAAATAAGATAAGTCTAAAAAGACCAAGATATAGTAAATAAACAAGCTAATGTTCTTTGTACTGCTAGCCAAAGACTAAACTATGGTGATATCTGATGTTGATGTCCATCGCCGGAAGGTCACATTCCTAGGACATGTTGTGATTAGATTTTTGATGAGATTGATTGGATGATAAGCTATTGAGTTGACCAACTTGTTGGCTCACTGATCTAGACTTGAGACTTTGACGATTAGGTTCCAATTGTTGGACCTGCTAGACTTTCTTCCGACTGACTTACCAAAGGATAAAAGCAACGATTGATTTATTATGAGTGACATTTATTGTGAGTGAAATCGAGATGAGACAAATGCACCATTTTGGGTTTTTTTCAAATATTTGCATGTTTTTGTTGTTTTGCAAATGTTTTGAGGCTATTTTTTGAATTTTGAGATGTTTTTACAAATGTTTTTGGTATTTTCGAGATTTATGACCAAGAGACTAACTTAAAGACCTATGTTAGGGGTCTCGGGAGTTGATCCATAAATTAGCCTTGCCTACGTTATACATATAGAGACCACATAGTTTGACTGATGATGGACTTGACTCAATGATGAGATAAATGGGAAAATGGATTGCCATTGCGATGAATGCCTATAGGATTGACCTAAATATGAAATAGATGGGCAATCAGATTTCCATTGCAACGGACGCCTAAAGGACTGACCTAAAATGTGAAATAGATGGGAAAATGGATTGCCATTACGACAGATGCCTAAAGGACTGACCTAAAATGTTAAATAGATGGGCAAACGGATTACCATTGTGACAAACGCCCTAAAGGACTGACCTAAAATGTGAAATAGATGGGAAAACCGATTGCCATTGTGACAAATACCTAAAGGACTGACCTAAAATGTGAAATAGATGAGCAAATGGATTGCCATTGCGATGGACGCCTAAAGGACTGACCTAAAATGTGAAATAGATGGGCAAACGAATTGCCATTGCGACGAACGCCTAAAGGACTGACCTAAAATGTCTTGGGGGGTGATCAAAGATCAACCTTGCCTACGTTCAAGCTCAGAGACAACGTAGTTCGATCGATGGCAGACTATTTTTGGTTTTTTTGGATTTTGACATGTTTTGGATTTTTTGAATTTTTTTATTTTTTTGATGTTTTTGGATTTTTGATTTGATTTGGATGTTTTTGAATTTTTTGATTTTAAGGAAGACCACAAGAATATACATGAATTTGATCCTATGCAGGTATAAGAACATGCCCCCAGCGTGATGTGATAGACTACTTCGATGAAGGCAGGACAAACTGACCTTAGGAATATGCCCAGTAGTACTATGGTGGAACATGATACGAGCACAAGTTCAGGCTATGGTACAGATGTGAATGGATGTTGGAATGAGAAATGGAATGTAATGGATAAGTGAGTGTTCAGAAAATTTTGTGAAGATCCCGATGGATGGAGAGTACTTTATTTACGCTTGGCGCCTGTTTGCCAGGTTTTCACCAAGGAACTTGTCCAAAGCACCACTGAAGTGGTTTTCACTAGAGGACGATTTTTTTCTCTTTACTGTTTTAATCCTTTTTCGGATTTTTGTATATTTTGATTTTTTTGTTGTCACCAAGATGCCTATTTACTAGGTTTTCATCAGGGTGACCATTTTTTCAGGACATTTTTTTTATTTTTTTGTACTTTTTGGTTCTATACCTTGCAAGATTTTAGGCATTAAAACTTTTGGAGATGACAGTTGTTCATGGGCTCCTACAGGGGTTCGTCTTCTGGTGTTGACAGTTGATATGCCCCTGATTTATAGCTTGTTGTGATGATAAAAGGTACCAACTAGTTGGGCTCAAATTTTCCTTTGCTTTCTGGATTTGGCACATTCTTTTGATTTTCTTTTAGCACAAGTTCGCAGACTCGGAATGTGCATCTCCTGATCTTCTTGTTGTAGTTGTGCTTTAGGTGGTTCTGATAGACTTGTAGATGGTTGAGGGCGTTCATGTGTCATTCATCTAATAACTCCAACTCATTTAACCTTGAAACCCAATATTCCTCATCTGTAATGAGGTTTTGTAGTGATATCCTTAATGATGGGAGCTCGATCTTGATTGGGAGGATGGCTTATGATCCATAGACCAGGGAGAATGGGGTGGCGCCTATTGGCATGTAGATGCTAGTGCAGTAGGCCCATAAGGCAAGATTTAGTTGTAGATGCCAGTCATGACCAGAGTCATTCACTATTTTCTTAAGGATTTTCAAGATAGTTTTGTTGGTAGCTTCTACTTGGTCATTGCCTTGCGGATAATACGAAGTGGAGAAGCAATGTTGGATATTGAATTTGTGGCAAACGTCATGCACATCTTGATTCTTGAAAGGTGTCCCATTATCAGAGATAATGGATTGGGGGACACCGTATCGACAAATGAGATATTTCAGAATTAACTTGGATATTTTATTTCTAGTGATGTAGTTCATGGGAATTGCTTCGACCCACTTTGTGAAATACTCTGTGGCAGTGATGATGAATTTG
The DNA here is from genome assembly GCA_007115665.2 of Sequoiadendron giganteum. NCBI lineage: Eukaryota > Viridiplantae > Streptophyta > Pinopsida > Cupressales > Cupressaceae > Sequoiadendron > Sequoiadendron giganteum. Next base: position 357,984,246 of record CM021110.1, on the reverse strand, counting down.
TGGTCGTTGGATGAGGTGGGTGTGATTTTTCTGATGAGATTGATCCCCCACTGTGAAATGGCCAAGGTGTTACAATAGGATGAAGCTCTTGAGCTGGTGCATGAATAAGGTCTCCATGATGTTAGCACTTTAAAGACTTTCTGACAAAGTCATGTGCCTCTCTTTCCATTGTTGGCCAGTAATATCTAGTTCTCTGTAACTTCTTAGCCAAGGTCATACCACTCGAGTGTGAACCGTAAATGCCATTATGGACCTCAGTTAGAGCAATTAGGGATTCCTCAGGATTTAAGCAACGCAACAAAGTTCCTTCAATACTCCTATGATAAAGAGTTTCTCCTAGGATGAAAAAATGTAAGGACTTTTTGACAAAGGCTCATTTGAGGTTTAGGGTTATGTCAGCCAGGAGGACTCTTATTCTCAAGTAGGTGTATATGTTGTGATACTAGGGATCACCGAGACCAATGAGTTCACACACATATTCAGACTCTAGTACCTTGAAAGCCAGTACGAGAAGCTGCTCTACCAAGAATTCATGTTTTGAGACATTATGAGGGATATCTAGTAAGGATCCAATTGTTGCCATGGCGTCAGTTGCTCTGTTGTTAGCCCTTGGTATCTTCTCAAAGGTTATATCAATGAATGATTCTTTGAGGCTCTCTACTAATTTCTTGTATGGTGTCAGCTTTTCATCCTTAGTTTGGTACTCGCCGTTGACTTGGTTGATATTAAGTTGTGAATCCCCATAAACTTGTAGTGCCATGACCTGCCACTGTGTTGCAATCTTGAGACCTATGGTTAAAGCCTTGTACTCTACAATGTTGTTAGTGCAAGGGAATGCCAATTTTTAGGATCTAGGTATACAATCCCCCTGTGGGGTGATGAAGAAAACACCAGCTCCTGATCCATGTTGTGTGTATGAGCTATTAAAGTAGAGTTTTCAGTGATCGACTATGCTAAGATTAAAGATGGATTCATCTTGAAACTCTTATGAGTGGATTATCTGAATAGATTGGAACCTCTGCCACTTGGTCTGCAATTTCCTCCCCCTTGATAGCCTTGTGCTCTACATATTCAATATCATAACCCATTTTTATGTCAATCCTGTGAGCATTGCCTTTGATAGTAGATACATTAAGGGATCAATCTTTGCAATCAGCTTGATCTAACGAGCCAACATGTAGTGTCTGAACTTTTGGGCTACAAACACGACTGTCAGGAAAGATTTTTCTATTGGTGTGTAGTTGAGCTCATGCCCTCCCATTTTCCTACTGATGTAGTATATCACTCTCTCTCTTCCATTTTCATCATGTTGAGCTAACAGAGCATCAAGAGCTGCCATAGTTGCTGAAATGTATAGAATTAGTAGTTTTCCTAGAATAGGTGGCATTAACACTGGTGGCATAAGTAGATATTCTTTAATTTTACTAAATGCCTTATCACACTTGTTGTCCCACTTGTATGTTACTCTCTTGTGGATTAGATGTGAATATGGAATCTGTTTATCCGTCAATTGTGCTATGAATCTGCGGATTGATTGGAGTTTGCCTTGTAGGCCTCTGAGTTGTTTTAATGTCCTAGGTGCTTCTATGTTGAGGATCGCCTTGACTTTGGTGGGATCCACTTCTATTCCTCTCATTGATACTATATATCCTAGAAGTTTTCCTGATTGCACCCCAAAGACACATTTCTTAGGGTTAAGTCTAACCTTATATTTCTCCAATCTGTCAAAGATGGAACTTAGAGCTGCTATGTGATCATATCTTTTCCTTGAATTGGCCAATATATCATCTAAATAATATTCCATAGTTTTGTGAATCATGTCATGGAAAATTAGTGTCATGGCCCTTTGATATGTCGCTCTTGCATTCTTTATCCCAAATAGCATGATGTTCCAGTAGTAGGTGCCCCATGGACATGTAAACGTTGTCTTATGCTAGTCTTCCTTTGCTATCATAATCTGGTTGTACCCTGAGAAGTCATCCATTAGTGATAGCATCTTGTGTCTGATCGTCATTTCCACTATCATATCAATTTTGGGTAGTGGAAAATCATCCTTAGGACACGCTTTGTTTAGGTCTCTAAAGTAAGTGCAGATACGGATGCCCCCATTCGGTTTTGAAACTAGCACAAGATTCGATACCCATTCAGGATAATATATTAGGCATATGAAGCCGACATCCAAGAGTTTTTTAATTCCACCTTGACTAGCAAGGCTATTTGAGGGTGCATCTTTCTCAACTATTGTCTCACTCGTTTTTCCCTTGGGTAGACAGCTAAGTGATGAACCATAACTTCTAGATCGAGACCCGGCATGTCGGCATAGGTCCATGCGAATTTCACCTTTCTTTCTCTTAGAAATGAAGCCAACAATTCTTGTTCTTCTGATAGAAGTGATTCAACATAGAAGATGATGTGCGGTGTTGCCTCTGTTCCTAGATTGACAAGATTGCATTGTTCTGCTAAGACTATCAATTTCTCTTAATGAAGTATAGTAGGGGGAGATTGAATCCTTCATCCTCTGACACCTCAAAGAGGTTTTCACCATTGGATTTGTCCTTTATTTTTACTATTATATGGTTAGAGAGTGCCACAGTGTGGTTTTCACTCAATGACCCTAAGATTATTCTCATTCTTTTGCTTTTGCGATTGAAGGACTCAATCATCTTCCCCTAATAAGCCTATGTATCTAGTGTGATGTTGAATCCAGCTTTATGATCTCTGCATGGTATTGTATCCCTTAGTCCCATAAATTTTGAGAGAGCCTCATCATTTTCAAATGTGTCTAGAACCGGTGGTCCTCATTGGTCGTAGTCAATGAGTTGGGGGTAAACTAAGTTTATTTTGTGAGTTTGGCGGTATGACTCAATGGATGAGGAACTAATCATCAATAAGGAGGAATCTTCAAAAAGTGTGGGTAGGCTAGTTATGGTATCCTCGTTATCACTACTACTACAGATGTCAGTAATGTTGAAGGTGAAATTATCTAGGGGTAGACCTGTGGATATGCGTAATTGAAGGGCGCCTGCTGATAATTGAGGGGGAAACCTGATTGCTCTACTATGGGTACCTCTTCCATGTACGATTATACTCAGAGGGGTACATCTAAGGCCAAGATTTCTCATTCATCTCTCCATAATGATGGGTTCCAGTCATCCATCATTGTTCCTTTCAAGGATTTTATTTCTATTGTAGCCCATACCAAGCATCATTTGTAGTCCTTTGCTAGCTTCATCCATGGTTAGAGTGGGTGTGGGCCTTTCATCTTGGTATAATGAGCTTGCAATGTCTCTTTCATCCATATTTTCCTGACTGAGATCCCCCAATGGAGGAATCTAGAAGGGTGTGGCCTAAAAGTGTGGAAAGGTATTTCAACTGGTTGGGGTTGCCCATGTGACTAGGAGAATGTGGTAACTCTCCTACAACAAAAGAATTTTTCTTCATTCTATAATCTCCATACACATTGTTTTGTATCATGAACTTGATGTCGGATATATCGAGGATGGAGGGTGTCTTTGTCGCAGAACTGGAGGCGAGGTTGGATGGGTCTATGTATGAATTGGAAGGACCTTCATCATTTTTCAAGACTTGGGGAATTTTGTAAAACTTGGCTTCCAAGTTTTTGCAATAGGCGAATGGATCTGGATCACCATGTATTGTGACTTCCTCATTCTAATATGAAAATTTTACACATTGGTGAAATGTTGAGGCAACTGCCTTCATTCCATGGATCCATGGGCGTCCCAAGAGAAAATTGTAGGGTAAATCAAGGTTGAGGACCTAACATGTGGTTTCCATAGTGGTTGGCCCCACTTGGATTAGAATTTTGATAGTGTCTTGAGACACTCTTTCTTGGTCATCATATGCTCTAATGGTAATGCCTTTGTTTTTTTCGATGGAGTCTTCTGATATTCCCAATTTCTTTATGAGTTTAAGCGAACAAATCTTGAGGCTCGTGCCTCCATCCACCAAGACCCTTTTGACTTTGTTCTTATGAACCAAGACTTGAAGTTGAAGTGCACGATTGTGGGATGGTTGGGTGGGAAAGTCTTGATCGGAGAAGGTGAGGAGATTTGGAGTGACGATGTTACCAACCATAGCCTGAAATTTTTTTCTATCCAGGGTAGCGAAGACAGTGGACGCAGCTAATGCTTCATCAAGGATTTTCCTGTGGGCAATAGAAATTTTCAATAATTCCATGATGGAGATTTAAGCGGGGGTTCTTTTTAGCTGGTCAATGACGTTATAATCATAGGGAATGGCTTTCATATTTGATATGGGGGTCTTAGATGGTTGTGATGCCCCTGCAATAGCAAATTTTCTACCGTGTGTGGTGACTCCACAACCAACATTGGCTCCTTTGACGCTAATGACAGTGACCATTTCATCTATGCATGTGACGACACCTTCGTATACAAGGTTTGCACTGGCATACTTGTGTTTCCCTTTATTGTTCCCTTGGTTGTTTCCTTGATTGTTTCCTTGATTATTTCCCTGATTGTGATTGGGCATCGGATTCATGTATATTTTAAGATCTTGATTGTCGAAAGTTGTTCAAAATTTATGATTTTGTCCTCAATAAGATCTTAGATGGTTTTCTTCAACTTCATACAGTTGGTGGTCATGTGTCCCTTGAGTTTATGATAATCACACTGGAGATTTTCATTTTACCAGGGTGGCTTCATCTGGTGTTCACTATAATTATTATGGGTGGGGACCTTGATGATTTTCTCATTAACCAAATTTTTCATGATGGATTTGATTGACTCCCCAAGGGCTGTGAATTTCTGTTTGGGGGGAAATTTGTTTCACGGAGGTGGTCCTCCTTGATTATTGAGATTATTGATCTAATTTTGGGGTGGTTGCTGGTTCACCACATTTTTTTGTGTGTTATTCTGGTGGTTGATGATGATGTGTTTGATTATTTTTCTTGGGAGCGCTGATGACAACCTTGGCATCCACTACTCCATTGTTGGTGACATTTTGGTTCTTCGCCCATGTGTGAGGTTTGTCATTGTAATTGGTGGATGGGAAATTGTCCTAATGTTTAGGATAAGTGGGCGTGCCCCCTTGTGTAACAAGAGCTCATTCAATATTGAGCCCCTTGGGGATCAGTTGATCATATGCAGTGATGCATTGCATCTTTAGATAGAACGCCAAGGTTTTGTCTATATTGGAAATGATGATACAGACTTGTTCTTTTGGCATGGCCCATTTGCTTCGATTGGCCTTGGCTCGCCATCATTGGAGAAAGGCGGTGAATGATTCCCCCTTACACTGTTTGAGTGTTGAAAGTTCTTCCAAACTAACATCCACAGAAATGTTGAATGCGTAATTTTGGAGGAAAGCATCTTTGATCTCCTAAAAAAAAATTATTCCCATAGGCAGATGAGAAAAACATTCCATAGCGTCACTAGCCAAGCTGTAAGGGACTAGCCGCATTAGATACGTGTCATTGTAGGTGACTTCCATGCAATCTACCTGAAACTCCCTGATGTGATCTTCGGGGTTTCCCATCCCGCGATATTTATCAAATTTAGGGATTTTGAATCCCTTCGAGAATGGTACCATTTCCAAGCTTTTGTCAAACGGATAAGGGCACAAGTTGCTAGGTGTCTTGATTGTTTTCCCTGATTGAAGATCTAGCACTTGTCGTGAGAGAAATTTTATTTGTATCATTACATCACCTTACGGATTAGGAGGTGGGGTGAATACATTCTGGGGTGTGGGATTGATGAGTGGTAAATTGGTGTGGTTTTGTTGCAATCTTTGTTGAGCAAGTGATGCTTGTACTTTTTGTTGAGCCAACAACGCCTGTTGTTGGTCCTACTATTGTTGCACCAACAACGCTTGTTGTTGGTCGTGTTGTTGTTACACCAACAACGCTTGTTGTTGGTCATGTTGTTGTTGCACCAACAACGCTTGTTGTTGGTCATATTGTTGTTGTAATTAATAGTCTTGCAAGGCTTGTTGATACGCTTCTTGTTGCACTTACAATTGTGCTTGGTACTGTGCTTGTGCTTGTGATTTTTGAGCTTAGAATTGAGCTTATGTCTGAGAGTTTTCTTGTTGGATTTCCTGTGCAATCTGAGCGGCATGTGCGGCTTGTGCAGCTTGTGTAGATTGAGCGGCTTGAGCTACCTGTGCAGCTTGGGTGGCTTGAGTTGCTTGTGCGGCTTGTTGTTATTGTAACAAGGCTTGGGCTTGTGCAGCTTATTGTGCTTGATGTGCCTATTGCACTGCTAATTGCACTGACAATTCAGTGGCTCTCATGGTTTTGCACCATTTCTAGATGTTTTGATTGTGTCATCCCATTGTCAGTGATGTCCTTTATATGGCCTTCCTCTTGAGAATTTTGAGGTACTTGAGGAGGATTGATTGGGATTTCAATAGTTATCGTTGGGTTGAATGTTGTTTTGGTTTGAATTAGATCACTCGTAATGAATGTTTCTTTGTTTTGCTCCATATTATTCTTGTGTTGAGATCAAGTTTGAACCATAAAATAGAGATCAATTTTCAAGAATGTAAGAGATGAACCTCTAATCCTTTAGATCGGTTCAAGGACCAAAGTGATGATGGGGATGAGATAAATGAAAAATGGATGATGCAGATGAATGGAACCCTTGAGGAACCTTGAGGGAAATACTAAAATTTTAGTACTTGATTGATTGATTGTGATGGATTGATAGTTTGACTAAGTGTGTTAAGTCAAAAAATGCACTCGTAAACTCTAGGAAGTTGTGTTATCCTAGAGTAAATTTGTACATAAGAGGATGGTTTGACTAAGTGTGTTAAGTCAAATGAGTTGATTATGGATTTGATAGTTTGGATAAGTGTGTTAAGCCAAACAAGATGATAATGGACTTGTAAACCCAAGGAAATTGTGTTATCCTAGAGTAAACTCGTGCACAAGATGATGGTTTGACTAAGTGTGTTAATTCAAACAAAGTGATTTGATTTTACCAAGATTTTTAGCATAAATGATGTTTACAAAGTTTCCAAGAGTTGTTTGTGAGGCGATTTTTGACTGCTTTTCATGGTTGAGAGGTGGATAAGAGTGATTGATTTTTACCCTAGACTTGACCTAGATAACACTCCTTCTTACAAGACCTCGATTTTGAAGAACACGCTTGAATTCCTATGTGAGAAAAGCAAACCTTTCAAAAATCTTAGGATTTTGTTGATAATAGAACTCATACAAGTTAGGGTTGTTTCTTGAATCTTTCTTGTAAAATTTGTAAACCAATCTTTCTCTAACTTCGAGAAGTCTTTCAAGATGCTCCTCACGAGCTTTCGGGCTAATCTTTTTGATCCTAGGTTTCCGGATTTTGATCTTGTGGGAAATCATTTGGAAAGACACATGTGTGGGATCAATTGTCTTTACTTTGCTTAATGAGTTCTTTTTACCACAAATAGTTCTTTGATTAAAGTTTCAAACTAAATATCTATGTCTCAATTCCTTTTCATTCCACAAGGTCCATTATGTGAAAATCAAGGTTTCAAGAGCATAGTTCCCTAAATTGAATTTAGTGAAAACAAATGACGATTAAACCCAAGTACTTAGAAACCTCTAAGGATAGAATCCCTAGGGCAAGCAAGAGCACTTAGATTTGTCAAAGGATATTTGTTTCCTCCAAAGGGTTTAAAATTTTGAAGTTCCAGTTGAATGTTGGTTTTCCAATGTTTTAGATCCAAGCAAAGTGATTTGATTCCAATAACATGCGCAACCCTAGGCTGAAAAGACAATATTTGTTGGGTTCCCACTTGGATAAATCCAGTTGTGCATATTCAGTGTAGATGATTAGATTCTTGACCACATAGACTCCCCCTTATAGTACACTCGCTTCTCAGGTCAGTCAAGCATCAATACCCATGAATCTCCCATGGTATACTTTTCATCTCTATAACAGAATTACATGTATATGTGGAGTGGCTTCAAAGGACATGACCTTTTGCACCAAAAAATAGATAGGATTTTGGCCTTTGCTAAACAAGGGGTTTTAATTCGGACTTAATGTTTGTGGAGATTGACCCATGTGGTGAGAGACCATTGTTTCCCTTCTCGTCAGAGCCAATCGTGTGATACTGGCTTTTGTTCCAGTACCCACTTTTATATCCCAGCTGGAAATACACTTGTCCTTAGTGTGTTACCGGTTGGATCGTTCCCAAAAGGCAGGCCCTCTAAGATAAACAAAAGAAAGAAAACATACTCGTAGTTTGATCAACCTTCATTTAGAAACAAATGGAGAACACACGCAATAGGTTTACTCACACTCACAAGATGTTTTGTTCAATTTTAATCCCAAAATGAAATGTGGAGGTAATTACTTACGCAACTTAATGTCACAAAAGTCCTTTTGATTCTCAAGATCATTTTAAGTCCACAAAGCAATGATTTTGATTCATTTTGAAACACCAAAACGAGATGTGAAAATTTTCTTGTTCAATTGTTAGCCCCAAATGAAATCTAGAGAGTTTCTAACTTCAATTTTAACCAAGTTGAAGAGATCAAATCAATGGTTAATTTTAAAAGCAAAATTTGAAGTGAGTTGGTTCAAAACAGAAAACTAAAGCATGAATTGGAGCCCTAAGCATTTAAAAATGCTTTATGAATCTCAAGTTTCAATGCTCGATTTCTCACTTTAACTCCAATCTCGCTTTGCTTTCACTTGATTCCAATGTCGACCTATAAACAGTACAAGGTTATTACAAATAAGAGATATGATTAAGGAATCAATGATAACTTTGCAACACCCCAAATCACACATTGATGATCTCCTAAATGTGCATTAATCCATAATAAAATCTGATTGTATATCATGCATCCTCGGGCCATAAAGCTAATGTGGTCAACATATATGAATCATATATGTTCAAAGCCCATGAAATGAAAAGATGATGCAATAGAGAAATAAAAAATTTAGAGCAATCACAGTTGTCTATTGAAGATCAAAAATGTACAATTTTTCAAAATTCAAGGAAAGTGGAATGGTAGTTAATGTAAAAAAAAAGAAGATAAAATTCCCCTCATAATATCTTCCACACCAACAGAAATTAAGCTACCAGCACATCACCCAAGGCAAAAAAAAAAATATTCCTTCTTTTTTTTGTGTGATTTGAAAGATGAGGCACAAAGTAAGCAATGTCGGCTCTAAGCATTATCTCATTAACTTTTAACAACGTAGTCAATAGAAATATGGTATTGAAAGGAAATATTAAGACAACACTATGTACAAATGACATATGAATCTGGATTGATTCTATTTGAATTTAACCATGTCTGACTCAATACATGTTATCCATGCCTTTGAACAAATCAAAAGTAGAAAAACTTCAAATATTTAAATTATAAGAGACCAAAAAGATATTAGTAACAAAATATAAATTTTGATTCGCATGCAAAATATTAGTCCAGTAGCCATGAGTTATAATCGCAACATGTGAATCCAACCATGATTCAAGAGAGTTGGTTGTTTGATTTTTATTTATTTTTAACTATAAAGCCATTGCTATTATCTAATGAACAACTCATGAAAATTAAATCACCCAGTTAAAAACAACAAGGCGCTAAACTATTGACATGACGCTTTAGCTTAAAGTTAGTGAGTAGCAAAAAAAAAACTTAATGCTTTCAAATCAACATGACATTCTTCAAACCGATATTAAATGTTTTTTTATCTCCTAGACGCTAAAACGGCAAAGGACTTCCATATGTTAGCACATACATTAAATATGATTGTAGATATGTAGAAAATTGATTTCAAATGTTTATAATGCATTCAATGGATAGTTAATGAACAAATATGATTTCCTCTTACACCCACCCTGCACAACCATTGATTAGTGAGAGAAGCAAAATACTCTAGATTAATGAGAAACAATGGCATAGTTGTTTATCCTATTGATGCCATGGAGAATAATAGTCAAATGAGTGGTAGGTGGGGCGGCAAGTCGAAGAGATCTATATTGAAGAGCATCACAAAAAAATTAATAAGCATAGTTGACCTTTACATTTAAGGTCAAAAGCTAAATTCTACAAAAAAAAAATTATTTCTGAAATGTCGGTGATAATTAGGGGTGAAAGACAAAAAACAAGGGAATTAAAAACTCCTAAAATAAGGCACTCTTAAATCATACAAGAAGAGTGCAACATAACCGCAATACATTAAGAGGGACAAGGAGGATATCCTTTCAGATTGTTATGAGGCCGACAAAATCTATAGCCAACTACGTAATCCAAAGAACCGGCCTTTCAAAGGTACACTCTACAAATCGAATTGATAGAAAAGGTTGATGCTTGTAAATGTGCATTGAATTCTAACGATTCATATGATTGAGAGGTAGGTATTAGATCAGATAACCATCTCCTCTCACATTGAAGGAGTGGTGGAAGAACAGTCCACAACACTAAATTAAATGGATAAACTATCCCCTTGAGCACCAAAAGAAATTAGAAATCTAGAAAGGAATTCGAGTACAGACCATAAAATGGTCTTAGGTGGATATATATGCTAACAAAGCATAATGGTATTCGTACTGACCTGTTGTATGACAAAAACAATGTTTTCAGATTCAAATCTTGGCCTTTCTATGAGAGAAACTGCGCCCTCTCCCCGAGAATGACACAAAACCAACAAAAAGTTTATCCCCCTTTTTTTTTTAACCAGTGCTCAGACAATGCACCATATCGAGACAACAACATTATGATCTTTAAGTAACCAAGACATTATATCAACCTATAAATAATTATAATTAAACACAAATTTTCAGCTAAGTTTGTCTCTACTCTCCAACATCCATCATGTTTTAGGAAAAATTTGTATGGAAAATAGACTCACCCAACTATTGAAGACTTGAGTAAATCTCAAAAATTTAATAATTGGGGGCTCTCAAATACCAAATACAAGTTAGCATACCTTGCATAATCTAACAAACCGTTTCAGCAAAATGGAGATTTTAATGAAGGTAGATTTATTAGACAGCCATTTATGCGACAGAGATTAAAAGATTGAATAGAAATACAGACAGTCACATCTAAAGCTTGAAGCTTATAAAAATAGAAATAGATACTTTTATCCTTTCATCTAAATGCCTAAATTGAATAAAAAACAAAGACTTGCAGTTTCTATTTGAAGCATTAATCGATCTTATGTAAACAAAAGCAGGAAAAATGCCTAAACAAAAATAGAGACTCCACATTTTGGCCCTCCTTCTAGCACCACATGTGAGCACATAAATCTGCAAATAGCTTAAATCTCAACACTTTTTAGTATGGTGAGTTTAAAACTAAGCAAATGAACCAATGCTCCTATGAAATAATACATTATACCTCATAAGCAAAATAAATAAAAAAACCAATTGAAAGCATAAAAGAAGTACAATGCATACCTATTCCATATTGGATTGGTGCTACTCTTTGTGTTGAAAGTATCCCTTTCCCAACCCTTGATAAGCTTAAATGATGATAGACAAAAGAGAAGATTAACTCAAGTTGCCTATAGTAAGAATGCTCAAATTATAGATGCCAATAAAGGAGAAAACCCCTTGAATTTATAGGTGAGTTTGAAGAGAGAAGAGGTAAAGTTGAATAATTTGGGACTAATCCTCAACCAATAGGAAGGAGACACTTTTCACCATGTGAATGGGCCAAGGTTGTGCAAGTTTTCGTCAATGTGCCAATAAATGGCATTAGGTGGCCTTTTCAAATTTCAAATTTGACTTGTTGGAGGGAGAAAAAGGAGTCTTAAATGCCAAGTGGGGGACATGTAAGAGGGGATTTAATGCCATGTTGGAAGGGACAAGCCATTTGAGAGGGAAATTTAAATTGGAGGAATATTCCCTTTTATGCCATGTTGAGGGAAATTAGAAGATTTAATAAATCAATTAAATGATTTATTTGTGCAAGTGGGAAAATCTAGAGGATGGGACATGGGTTAGGCTTAGCATTAATCATGGATTTGATTAATCAATCTAATGATTAGTTGATTGTGATATTTTGACTTAGATTTGTGGGTTAAAATAAATCAAGATGAGAGGAGATAATGTTTATTAGTCATTTAATTAAATACATGTGATTTAATTGAATCAAGAAACTTTAGAAGATAATCAAATAAAAATGATTTATTTAATTAAAGAGATAGCCTTAGTGAATTGATTTATTTAATTAATAGACGAAATGATGTTAATTGAAGCATGATTAGATGCATGATTCAATTTTGCATGTCTACACTTTGATCAGCCCTTGAGGCCCCTAGGATAGGTCCCTAGGTTAGGTTCTTGGTCAAAATCTCAAAAAAATTGAGAACATTGGAAATTTTGAAAATCGAAACATTTGTAAAACATCTCAAAAATCCCAAAAAACAGCCTCAAGACATTGCAAAATACCAAGAACATTCAAAAAACCAAAAAAGGTGCATCTGTCCCATTTCAACATCCACCTCCAATAAACATCCATTCACAATAAATCAATCGTCACCTTCAACCTTTAGCAAAACAATCAGAAGCAAGTTTAGCAGTTGAAAGTGTGTACTCCAACGTCGAAGTCTTAAGTCTAGGCCAGTAGGTAAACAAGTTGGTCAACTCTTTATATCAACAAATTATCATCCATTCAATCTCACCATCATCTGATAACATCATGTCCTAGGATGAATCCTTCCTACAATGGGCATCAACATCAGACATCACCATAGTTTAGTCTTGGCTAGCGGTATGAAGAACATTGACTTGTTTGTGTACTTGATCTTTGTCTCGTTGATTTATCTTATTGCGCTCATTCCAATGAACTCTCGATGATGTTTATCAAAATGATTTAATAGAGAGAATGGAATGGGGAATTGATCTTTATCTTTTTTCTTTTGTGCTTGTTGGATGCTCTTGTAATATAACCTTGGCGAATACTCGCTTTGTTAGATATGTATGGAAGGTGTTTTGAATAGCTTGTTGACTATTGCATTGATAGGTTACACCTTTACATGCTTTGGTCTGAGATGTTTGAAATTTTTGAAGTGGATCCTAGCCATGTTTTTGTATGTTAGGTGTGAACAAGATCCTCCTATCTATTTTTTGAGTCAAATTCTATCGCACTAGATACAACATCATCTTGGTTGTTTGTACCTTGATGCATCGTATCTACATGTGTTAAATCAAACATAAGAAAAGTTATGCTCTTTACATCCCCCATCCCTGGATAAGTGATACATCATCATCATTCATCATCATATCTAATAAAGTCTTGATGGTTCATAGACTTGTTGGACTTCTGCATCTTCTTGGATTCAAGGGTTGATCCCTCTCATTCTTCTATCCTATTTCACGCTAACATAATATCATGTCATTCAACAAAACATCAATGCATCCATCTTGCATCTACTAATCATCAACACCTTGCATAATCATACATATCATCATAAGACAACATCATTTGTCTCGTCTATCTCACATGCATTGCATCATCAATCAAGTTGTTTCAAATAATATAGATTTTTTATTCTAAGCATCTTAACCCATCTCATTTTATAATCATTTAAGACATTTAGGATAATATAGATTTTTTATTCTAAGCATCTTAAAAACATCTCATTTGCATTTTCATTATCATATAGATTTGTTAGTCTAACCATCCATACATCCATCTTGAACCTCTTTGTCACGATATTGACCCTAAAGTCAAACTTTTTGCCCGATCTCTCGAGGGGGCAGTGTACCAACGTAATTCTTTTCATTGGGGCATCTAAAAATTTTGAATTTTTTTGAATTTTGATCTTAGAAACATCATTCTTTGAACCAATGAAGCAGGTACATTGGTTCAAAGAGGGGAAAATGTAGATGTTCAAATTAACATAAATTCCTCTATTAATCAAATAAATCAATTTGTTGATTAATTCACTAATATTCATCATGTTTGATTAAATAAATCAAATTATTCAATTATATCCTCAAGGTCCTCTCATCTGATTTAATTAATCAAAATAATTTAAATCAAATGTCAAATCCCCTAAACCCCTTCAAGTTAATAAATCTGAAATAATTAACCCGTAAT